>JAJOZX010001327.1:620000-961535 GCA_023014485.1 Bathynomus jamesi
ACTCCACAGATACATCCAGGCTATACAAGACTATAAACAGCATTACCCACTCTAACAGCGGCATTCACACCTCTCACGCGGCTGTCTGTCGCAGCCAAAATAATATCTCAACATATACACAAGCAGCTAACATTCTAGTTAATCACTACGCAAAGATAAGTCACTTAAACAGAGACAACAATCAGAAACACGCAGACAGACAAACAGCCAGACACAAGAAAACTTACAGACTCGACACGACCATTACACCCTTCAATACAGACCAGACCACCAAGATCATCAAAAACATTAAGAATTCGAAGACTACTGGACCAGACAACATATCTAACATACGCCTTAAACACTTGGGCCCACAGGGAATACTAGCTCTCACAAACATTAGCACATATTCATACCAACACTGTATTATTCCTGACATATGGAAACAAGGTAAAATTATTACACTACTCAAACCAAACAAAAATCCAACAGAACCAGCTTCCTATAGACCCCTTACTTTACTATGCACACCTTCCAAAGTAACAGAAAGGCTAATCTTACAAATCACCAACCCACACATACCACTATCGTCTACTCAACATGGATTCAGACCTCACCACTCAACCACGACATTACTCACTAACCTCACGCAGCATATCATGGATGGCATCAACTCCAGACGACCAGCTCAACGTACACTATTAGCAACAACAGACATTAGTAAAGCATTTGATGCTATCCCACGCTTCCCTCTCATAAACAAAATACTCAACACAAACATGCACAGTAACACCAAAAGGTGTCTGAGCAACTATCTTTCAGGAAGATACTCACATGTCACATTTAATGGCAAGTCATCCAAAAATAGGCTTTTTCCGAACGGGGTCCCTCAAAGCTCTGTTCTCTCACCAACACTTTAACTTATACATGCATGACATTCCAACACCCATAGATAACAAGCTTACCTTATCATATGCAGATGACATCACTCTAACATCCACCCACAACAACATCAACACCACTACAAATAACCTACAAACATACATAAACAGTATACAAGACAGGCTCACACACAATAGACTCAAAGTAGCGCCCACAAAATCAACCATCACCTTGCTTACAAGCAGCAAAAAAGAACACCAGATAACTCCACAGCTTACACTAAACAACACAAACATTCCACACACTCACAGGACCAAAATACTTGGGGTCACATACAACACATCATTATCTTTTGCAAACCACATTCAGGACATTAAAAACAAATGTACGTCAAGACTTAACACCCTTAGGGTACTAACAGGCACACAGTTTGGACACCCACCAGCAGGAAACAACATCACTCATATACAAACAATATATTCGCTCAGTTATGGACTATGCTAGCCCATGCTGGGCACCCATTATCTCAAACACACGCATAAACACCTTACAGACAATACAAAACAATGCACTTCGTATCATTACAGGATGCACTCAAACAACACCAATAGAACACCTGCACACAGAAACAAAAATACTGAAAGTTAGGAAACATTTAGACATGAGGGGAACACAATTCATGGCAGCAGCGACAACTAACCCACAACACCCTTGCCACTACATGTACAATCATGCACCAACACCTCGCACCATTAACGTAACACCAGACACACATTATAACCAAATACTCCATTCCATACCACGACCCACAGACATCACACAGTACAGAAAACACACACAACACACACACACACACACACCTAACCCACAAAACACTGACACGACTCGGTCCGAATGCGGTCCTTGGTGCGAAGCCGCCACCCATTAACAGGTCAGAGACCAGCCTGAGCAGATCGGATCGAGTTAATTTAGCACGATTCCGATGTGGACATTACCCCAATTTACAGACATAAACACAGACTAGACAACTCCACAGACGACACCTGCCATCTGTGCCAGGACACACAAACAATTGAACACATTATGACAGACTGTACCGCTCTAGCACAACATAGAACACAACACAACACAACACAACATCACTAATGCGCTGAACCTCTGGTCCACTCCAGAGAGGGCGATCGGTTACCTGCGTGCAGCCGGCTTGCTCGATCAGGGTGGGCTGATCGGCTAACCAACAACAACAACAACTCTGGAATAACATTCCTCAATCCCTCTTTTCCCCTATCTGTAACCAGTCTTTCAAACGCAGTGCCCGAGCATCTCGAAATATGCAACGCCGCTCATTTTGGTAGATCTGACCCTGATGGGCGACTGAGCGAGACATTAGATCCACCCACTTTAAGTGAGTCAGCCAACCATAACAGGCGACTGAGCGAGAGATATTTGTTACTCCACTCAACTCCGCTGAAAACCGCGCGAAGTTTTTATTTATAGATAAAAATACATTTTTGTTGTGTAGTTTTAAACCGCTAATTTAAAAAATAACATTATTCTTTTGGAGAAACGAAAAAAAAATTAGAATAATTTGCCTTGAAAGTACTATTCTTTTTTTTGGAGAAAAAGCCTAGACTAGGCTTTTTCAACTGAAAAGCTCCGATTGTTTTAGAATTGCCTAGACACAAACCTTGAACATGTAAGAACGCTATTTAGATTATGTTTGGTTGTTGGGTTAGGTTGTTAAGTTAGATTAGGTATAGTTAAGATTAGTTTAGTTTCTCATCTAGGTAACTTACCTCTCTTAAAAAGTTGTTGTAATCAACTACAGTAGGATGACTCGAATCAAGTTCATCTTTGCAAAATAGCGTTACGCTACGCTTTGATTAGTACTAAATTTAAAGGTAAGTTAATATTATTTTTTTCGTTTCTCAAAAAAAAAAAAAACTATTTTTTAAATTAACTAATAAAACTACACTAGAGAAAATGTATTTTTATTTAAAATTTTTACAGTTCATAAAACTGAAAAGATCCCGAAATCTTTGAACTTTGATTTCGACTCTCTTCTCCTCCTTTTGTGGCCCCTCCTTCCTGTATAAAAATCTTTTTTACAAATCCCCGATCGAGAGAAATCGAGTGGTGACCTTTGGGGCCAGAGTCTGGCCCCAAAGGTCACAATTCCAAAACCACTGGACTGAAGAGATGACCGCATTGTCTGGCCGCCAATGCGGTCATCTCTTCAGTCCAGTAGTTTTGAAATTGTTCGTCGATATGTACGTATATTATTGCCGAAGACGAAAGTTTTTTATGATAATGAAAAGCGAAGTTTATACTGTTTTTGTAGTATTTTTGACGACAGAAGGATTAGGACATCAACTTCGTGTGTTTAGCACTATATATATATATATATATATATATATATATATATATATATATATATACACAGGGTGGGCCGTAAGTTTCCATACATAGGAAAATTTAAATTATGGTCTTCACGTGCGTCGGTATTTGGATCAGCAGTTTCCGGATGCTTGGATTGGTCGGCGTGGTCCTGTGGAGTGGCCTCCCAGATCCCCAGATCTCACCCCCCTTGATTTCTATCTTTGGGGGCACTTGAAGGCCATGGTGTATCAGGAAAAGATACGAGACATAAATCATCTAAAGGAACGTATCACCAACGCCATTACAAGCATAACGTCAACTGTGCTAATGCGTGTTCATCACAGTGGGGAACACGTATTGAAATGTGTTTTCAAAACAATGGCAACCATGTAGAGCATATTATATAAATAAAAATGGTTGTCCATAAAAAAATGTTTATTTTTCCTATGTATGGAAACTTACGGCCCACCCTGTACATATATATATATGGTAAACATTAAGTTTCGCTGAGGCCAGTGTTTTGGACAAAGTTGAAATTTCTAACAAAGATCATGATTGGATTAGCCAAAATTGGTTACGTAGGAAATAACTAACCAATCTAAAACAATCACTTATTAGTGTAATGTGGTCTCCATGAAACTTTATATATTCGAGAGAGAGAGAAATATGTCGGATAGGCCTGTACGAAGCATTTCAAGGCATTTGCAAACTGTTTCGCCTTGATGCTTTAGCAAATTCTTTAAATCTAATCAGACCACGGTTGTACAAAATTTCATGCACGTTTGTTAAATCAAGTAAAAGCAGTCGGTCAATAAATTTACGAAATACCACAGCCATCAAAATTGTTGAGCTTCACATTCAAAATGAGTGAGTCATAATTTGTTGAGCTGCATTTAAAATCTAAAATGCTCGTGGCCTTCAAGTAAATGTTAGGCTCTCCATGGCTTGACTTTTTTTTTTCTTTAAATATTTTATATAAAATTACATGTTATGCGAGCGTGGAACATTACATATAGGCAGTAATGTAGTCAAAACCACTATGGCCGAGAGCGAGACCAGAAAAAAGGTCTCGAGATCGGTCTCAAGACCTCAAGTCCCTCATCACTACATATACTGTAGGTAGGCTTTGGTCTTACTCTGTATAATGTTTTCAGACCAGTTCGGGCATGCATGGATGGACCTGTCTTGTAGTTTTAAACATTAACTTTAATATATCAAACTCCCACCCCGTCTTCAACCCACGTCGTCGAGGGATCAGCAGCCAGTTTAATACCGTGGGGCCCTTCGGTGGGCGGAGCTGATGAGGTGGTGGTGTTGGATAGGGTTTGTACTTGAAGTAAATCACCGGAATCGTCTGCCTTATATGAATGATGTCGTTAACCGGTTTCCATGCACTAAGTGGGTCACTCGGAGTTCCGTTTTGGAAAATATGGGTTCAAGGAGTTACAAGGAAAAGAAGTACCTCAAAAGGCCTTGCGGCCCATACCGAGGAGGTACCAATGGCAACGGGTGCCACGGAAAATTTTCTACACACTCAAATAGTGTGCAAAATTTGGTCTAACCTTTTCTTGAACTGATCCACAGAGGAACTGTTCACAACTTCCGAAGGTAACCTGTTCCATGTGTCACAGATCTTATACGTAAAGTAATTTCCACACATCACTAGTCCTAAACCGTTTCAAATCCAACTTCCAACCATTGTTGCGAGTTGGGTTATCATTTAAACTAAACATACTTCTAAAATCGACATCGTTGAACCCGCGTAAGAGCTTGAAAACCTCGATCAGTTGACCGCGCAGCCTCCGAGTTTCAAGCGAAAACAAGTTCAGGGCGCGTAACCGTCGATTGTAGCCCATATGCCTAACGGAAGGGATTAACTTTGTGGCCCTCGCCTGCACTCGCTCCAGCCTCTCAATATCTTTCCTGAGGGTGGGCGACCAGAACTGCACAGCATACTCCAGGTGCGGCCGAACAAGGGAATTGTACAGTGAGAGCACAATCTCCTTGTTCCGAAACTGAAATTGCCTCCTGATATAACCCAATAGTTTCTGGGCTTTCTTTTCCACCTCTACACACTGTTTCGTAAACTTAAGGTCGCTGCTAATTAGCACACCCAAGTCCTTTTCTAAATCAGTCACCTCGATATTACTACCCAACATCGAGTAGTCCGACTTGGGATTGGCGTAGCCAATGTGCATCACTTTGCATTTACCCAAGTTAAACGGCATTTGCCATTTTTCGGACCACTCTCCTATCCTACCTAGGTCCGCACGCAGTTCCTCGATCGCTTCGGGCGTCCCAACATTGGCCCCAAGCTTGGTGTCATCAGCGAATTTGGCGATCCGACTGACGATGCCACCGTCGATATCATTTATGTAAATGATAAACAACAGCGGCCCCAAAACGGAACCCTGAGGAACCCCACTAGTGACCGAGGCCCAACCCGAACTAGCCCCTTTAATTACAACCCTCTGCCGCCTATTCTTCAGCCAGTTTTCAATCCACCTACCTATTTCCCCACCGATACCCAGCGCGCGCACTTTCGCCATTAGCCGGCGGTGAGGTACCTTATCAAAGGCTTTCTGAAAGTCGAGATAAAGTATATCAATCGCCCTACTCTTATCGTACTCACACAACATGACGTGGAAAAACTCGAGCAAGTTGGTGAGACACGACCTATGCCGTCTAAACCCATGTTGAGAGTCCCCAAGCAGCTTGTAGGAATCCAAATGGTCAACGATCCTATCCGTTATTATCCCCTCTAATAATTTACCTACAACTGAAGTGAGACTAATGGGACGATAGTTCCCTGGACTTTCGTGATCCCCTTTCTTAAAGATAGGGGTCACGTTGGCTTCCCTCCAGTCACCAGGCACCTGGCCCGTCTCCAACGATTTGTTGAAGACTGTAGCCAGGTGGGGAGCCACCTGGTCGCGCACCTCCCGCAACACTCTGGGGAGAAACTGGTCTGGCCCAGGAGCCTTAAACGCGCTCAGTTGTCTATTCTATCGGCAACGACTGTCGCGGTACATCGAACATTATCCAGGCCAGCACCTTCGTGCCTCACACCTGGCTCGGGGATGATGCGGGTGTCCTCCCTGGTGAACACTCCCGCAAAGTACTCATTAAGCACATTGGCGATGTCCGCAGAACGCCGCTTCCGTCCTTTAACGGACCTATCATGCTTCTAATGGGCTTTCTACTATTAACATAACTGAAGAACTCCTTAGGGTTCCCCTTGCAGATGCTTGCCACCCGTAGTTCTTCGTTACGTTTCGCTAGCCTAACCTTCGCCTTCACTTCCCTACACAGGCGGACATACGCTAAAGTGTTCTCATGGGAACGATTGGCCTTCGCCTCCTATACGCTACTTTCCTATTTCGGATAGCCGAAGCGATGTCACGATTGAACCACTTAGGCTGCGTTGAAGCAGGGGTGACCGGTTTTGAGGGTATGGCAGCAGACTGCAGCACCATAAACTCGTCCCGGAATGCACTCCACACTCCCTCAACATCGCCGCCGACCTCTAACCCCATATCTCCTACGCTATCCCTGAGGCTAACAAAGTTCGGCCGCTGGAGATCGAGCTTACTGCCTCTCGAGTTACTACGCTTCACCCGAGGGACGCACACACGGAACCTAATAAGACTGTGATCACTCCCGCCCGACGATTCGTCAACGGTGAGGCCAGTGACGAGGTTGTCTTCGGTCGTGAACACAAAGTCTAGAACGCTTTCGCCTCGTGTAGGCTCGTTGACCCACTGAGTGCGGAAGTTCTCATCAGCAAAGTCAACTAGCCTCCTCCCTTCAGCATCGGCAGTCCTGTTTTCCCACTTTATGCCGCGACAGTTGAAGTCTCCTAAAACTACACACACCCTATCCCCTAGCAGGCTACTGAGTTCGGTGTACAGGGCTGTATCGTCCTCGAGGAGGAGATGCGGAGGTCTGTACACCAAGATTAACCTATAGTTCGTCCCTCCCACGTTCAGATCGACGCCAAGCAGCTCCCGTTCCGACCGGAACTGGCAGTCAACCGGACTCAACGTGTCTCTGACGTATATTAGTACCCCACCCCCCTCCCACGGGTGCGGTCTTTGCGAAACATTCTATACCCGGGAATTTCGAACTCCCCAACGTAGTCCCTACGATCAGTATGAATCCAGGACTCGGTGATAGCAACGATATCCTGGTATTCTGATGCTAAGAGCGCCCGTAGCTCGCAAAACTTGTTCCTAATTGACCTAGCATTAAAAAGCATTGCACGGAGGGAGCCTTCCCTATTCTGACCGCCCCCTAGCACGACCCGTTTCCCGAACAGCCAGGGCTGTCGGGAGTTGAAGAGCCCCTCACTAACGAGGGGGCAACTTCCGCAGGAGACTGAGCCCCCTCCAACGTAGGAGGAGGGTCACCCACCTGTACTTCGACGCACCCTTCAGTTGAAGGTACGTCCGCCACCGGCTCATCCTCATCTCTCCCCGGACTCGACCTCACCATTCTGTATAGGTGCCGGTCGAGCAGCGCGCCTAGCACACCTTTACCCTTGTTATTGAGGTGGACACCATCCCTCTGGTAAAGGTCCCACCTACCCGAAAATGCATCGAAGGGGTCAATAAACTTCACGCCCAGCGGAACGCACAAGTCTTGTACCCTCTCGTTGATGCCAATGACCTTACTGAGCGCGTGGTCACTGGCATTCATTCGCGGTAAAATACCCATTAACATTCCCCTGTCTGTCTTCAGTTTTAGATCATCCGCAAGAGACATGATCTCGGTGATGATCCCTTCTGTAAGACCTACCCCACCGCCTTTGAGGAACAGGTCATTGCCACCAGCGTGGACAACGATCGCAGTCCTCCGACTAGCCACGCGCACCTTCTCTACCTCCTTCCTTAAGTGCGCCGTTCCCCGCCCAGGTAAGCACCTTACCTTCCTCCCATCCCGGTTTGCAGAAGCAAAGTACTTCTCCTGGCCCCTGATCTGCGAGTCCCCAATCAAAACGGTGTCTTCCTCCTTCGAGCACAGGAGACTAAAGCGGTTAGAGGTCTTGACAGGGGCAACTGGGGTCTCAGGCTTCGGCTTCGCAGCCTTCTTGCCCGAGACCTTTCGAAACCCGTCGCCACCCATACACGCAGTTACACCACCCGACCCACCCCGACAGGTAGCTACATCCTTCGGTTTCTTTGGGCCATCAGCAGGCCCCTTCCCACCCTTTTTCTTCATTGGCCCCTGCCCACCCTTCTCTATCGATCCCTTCCCACCCTTCTCTATCAGCCCCTTCTTTGAGCCCTCCCTTTGTTCTAGATACTTAATCTTACAGTTTGAATCTGCTGGTGTGTTTTTAATTTGATCTTGTCCACTGGGTGGAGTTACCCCAGCTTCCTATTCAAGCTTTTTTACTAATTCCTTTAGCTCTTTAACTTCCTTTTCGTGGTTGTCTCTAAGTTTACAAAACAAACATACACTAAGGGATGTGATATCGCTGATACTACCCTGGGAAGTCTACGCACCAATGATTAACTTTACATTTAAAGCATTCTGCTTTCAATTTAGCTGGCCCTGCCATATTTTCTCTTTTTTTTTTTTTTTCTGAATACTCTGAATAAGATAAAGCGTTCTAGCAATGAAAACTATCCAAAAACGTTCTGACCAGTATATAAAAAGGGGGGGGGGTGAATTCATCCCGCGCGTAGACGCATCCGCCTTTTTGCAAGTGACGTTCATTCCTTCCAGAAGACTACACCTCTCCTGCTGCCGCACCGACCAAAGGTCTCCCCAGGGCCGGACCGTCCCAAACGTGTCGCAGCTACCAACTGACAAACACTCGCGACGCAAGCGTCACGGATTTTCCGCCAGGAGCGACAGCGAGATGCAGCCCCTTACTAAGTCTTACTAGTCACTCACAAGCGGCCAGACTCTTAGAATCCAGTGTTCAAGGGATATCCCACCAGACCCAGAGGCTACGCCCGAGACTTTACGCTGGCCTGGCAGCCAGCTGGGCAGTAAAGCTCCTCACCTCAGAGCAGTACAGCCAAGCACCATCAATTGGTCACCAAAGAACGGTCGCAGGGGGCTGGTCAGGCCATTACGCGTTAGGAATGGGCTTAACGGGGCACTAGCCACACTCCATTCATCGCGCCCCTACGCCTGGGACCCCTCCATCCCAGTCTCTCACAACCTACGAGCGTTAAATGGTGTTATTTATAGAGGTTCCAAAGCCTCTCTTCCCACGCATGAGGTAGCAGTAGGGTCCTAATAGTAAAAGAAGAGAAAAAGACTTAATACTAAAAGAATTTTTTTTTTTTTTTTTTTTTTTTTCAGTCAGAGGAGAACAACCTTAACGTAAGCTAAAAGGACAGAGTAGGGATGGGATGGGGTCCTAGTAACCCACGGGACGGGATTGTGCAAAATACTTTACCCGCCCTCCCGAAAGAGAGAGAACCTAAAGGAGCTGGCAGCCAGTTCCTCTAGAATCCCACGACTCGGGACCGGAGGACTGTCACACCCCAAGTATAAAGTTTACTACATCCAGAAGAAATGTGCATAACCTTTATACCCCCCCTCCGGGTGTTACTTGTTTTATCAGAGTCTATAACTTCGTAAATCTATAGCGTAACACTCTCTCTCTCTCTCTCTCTCTCTCTCTCTCTCTCTCTCTCTCTCTCTCTCTCTCTCTCTCTCTCAGTATGGGCCGCAAGGCCTTTTGAGGTACTATTTTTTCCTTCTCTCTCTCTCTCTCTCTCTCTCTCTCTCTCTCTCTCACCATTAAAGGCAACTCGACATCAATGCTGTGCCATCCATCAACCAAAAAGCGTTCCATGACTCATCAATTTACTTGACACTGTAAAAGGCTTCCCACTAACATAAAACCCCTAAAAAATTCCCCCAATATTGGGAATTGTCGGTATTATTTTTATATTTCGATTTCTTTCAATCGTAATAAGGCATCGGGAATAGAGGGTTTATAGGCCTGTTTGATGGAGTTTTTATTAGCCTATATTTTGCTCGTGAATGAGCTGTGATTGTAGCATAAGGTTCACTTTGCATTTTAACCCACCTTTTTATTATAGTCAGTGAAATAGACTGCCAATAAATAAGACATTTTAGTTGTAGCCCAAAAGAAATGTTTTTTACAGGGTTCTCGCTATTACGTGGGTTCTGTCTTTTAAACTACTGAAGTCAGTACATATTGTATACAGGGTGTTTCACGACCGGTCTGCCATACTTTGGGGGGTGATATCAAGTAAAAAAGTTAATACAACATAGATGCTATTTCTAACCGTTGCGGAGCTACGGGCGTTTTAAGGTGCACGGAAAAAAATAAACGAGAGTATTAATCTGATGTATTTATTGTTACACTTTATGAGATACACCTTATAAATGTTCAAAATGTCCGCCTCGGTTTTTAATGCACAGCCTTGTTCATTCCAAACAAGAGTCCACTGTCCATTGAATCATTTCGGGGTGTTCTCGTATGATTATGGATGCCGCTGCTTACATACGAGAACACCCCGAAATGATTCAATGGGCAGTGGACTCTTGTTTGGAATGAGCAAGGCTGAGCATTGAAAACCGTGGCGGACATTTTGAACATTTATGAGGTGTATCTCATAAAGTGTAACAATAAATACATCAGATTAATACTCTCGTTTATTTTTTTCCGTGCACCTTAAAACGCCCGTAGCTCCGCAACGGTTGGAAATAGCACCTATGTTGTATTAACTTTTTACTCGATATCATCCCCAAAATCATCCCCCAAAGTATGGCAGGCTGGTTGTGAAACACCCTGTATATGCATAAAACAAAGCCTGTCCCAAAATAGAGATTTATTGATGAGTTATAAGTAACATTTTTTTTAATTTTGTATCACAAACGATTTTCTGTTAATAATATTGCGTGCCTGAAGAGTATTATATATATATATGCAAAGCCGTCAGAGCCTTTAATGCAACTTTTAATTTATTATATATTGATAATCCATTTGCATATTTGCTGTTTATGTAATCTCACGCAAAGAAAGCAAATGAAGAGTGTGTGTTTGTACCAACCCTTATACGTAATGGCTACATTCTCTTTAGGCGAAAGTTACCTTCACATTCATCATAAAGAGGATATAGCAAAAGCATCGAAACGCCAGGTACATATTTCGCCTTACTAACGCCAATGAGGTTTATTGATTTAGCTTTACTTGGATTTCCAGGAAGATGTTGCTTGTATTATTTTTTGCTCTGGCTTTTAACCCTACAAAAAATTCCGGCGTTTTAAAGGGTTAAGGAACCCAAGTTTGTTAAAAGTAGGGTATTTTTCAGGATTTTATATTAATACAAAGGTCAAAGTCAATGTCAGTGTATTCAAACACTCTTTGTTTAAAGTCTACACCGTTGTCTGGAAACTTTCATATCTATACTCATATATTCAGTATAATGTACAATGGGTACATCTCCCACGCCCCATTTTAAGTTCGTTTAGTTTGATTTAAGATAATTTTTAAGTTACAATTGATATATTTAGTATTACTACGTAAATATATATTTTACTCAGTATGATGATAAAAGCGTTCTGCATCAACAGCCACTATGATTAATAATAATAATATTATTATGATTATGATAGTAACAATATAGATTTTTAACATTTAAAATTGTTCAAAACCTGAATTTTAACGTTATGGCTTAATGACAAATGATGTTCACTCAAATTGCAGTAGCTAAGTCTAGGCCCATATGGGCCTATGATAGGGTTGCCAACCCTCCGGGTTTTCGTTGTCAGTCTCGGTTTCTCAAGTTATATATACACACCGTGTATATATACTGTATATATATATATATATATATATAATATATATATATATATATATATATATATATATATATATATATAAATTGAAAATTTCATTTTTAATTCGATTTGATATATTATTTAGTAAGGAGGTGATTGAAGAACCAAAACTACAGCTAATAAGCGTCTTCAAATAATCAACAAACACAATAGGAAGGCAAGTTAGTAACAGTGTTACTTCAACAAAAGGTCGGGTTCCAAATCTCCTGTTTTGTGAAATTTAAATACTGTCAAACCTAACAAACTATGGACATCTTTGCCGAAGATGGTCACATTATTTACCATTAAGAACAAAGTTAAGAAAAAATAACAAAGTACAGAAGCAAACAGGAGATTAATTCCTTTCTTCTCTGTGGGTACGACATTCATTCGTTAAAATAATCTTGGAGAAAGATTCTAGATTATCAAAAAATTTATGGGTATTAGTTTTGTAAAGGAAAATGGGGTTATTTAATCATTTCGATTTGTGTGTAGTAACCAAAGTTCGTGGGCCTATTTCGATCAAACTTGCTAATTAGTTTTATTCCCAGTTAAGGAAGAAAGCAATTTGTACTGGTCATTATAGATCAAAGGTCAAGGTCACAGTGAAAAATAAAAATTTTGCGCATGCAATGTAATTTAATAACGAGGAATGAACTCAATTATTCAGAAACAAGAGAACCGTTGGTAATGAAATTTGGTGCAAATGTTTAAGCTTCCATAAGAAAGAAATTTTTTATTTTTCGAAGTCAAAGGTCAGGGTAACGGAAACAGGTCAAACTTTTTTTTTAGTATTCGAGTGGGAGGTGTCTTTTTTTAAGCAGGAAGCAGGGCCCAAGGGCGAATGTCTAAAAAAACGCCCCCCCCCCTCATAGAAGAAGAAGAAGAGAGCCTAAATCAAGATCCAAAGTTTTCGAGATGCCTGGACACTCTGCGTTTGAAAGATTGGAGGTCATAGACAGGGAAAAAGATGGACCGAGGAAGATTGTTAGAGTTGGACAGAAAAGGAGTGAGAATGTTTCGAAAGTCTGGTACTGCAAGCTCTCTCCTTAAAGGAGGAGGCATTCAGATAGAGAGTTCAGAAGAACAGTGTCCGTTATATAGTAGTAGCGATAGTAAAAAGAGTGAGGAGACGGATTGGAGACAATCAGTAAGAGGCGCGGAATTAATGAGACGAAAAGCCTTTGATTCCACCGGTCAAGTAGAGCTGTGTGGGTTGAACCACCTCACGCATAAGAAACGTACCTCTCTTAGCTGTTTTAGAGAGAGAGTATATGGTGATATTTCCAAGAAAGATCACGAGAAAAGGAGACGCCAAGAATATTAAGAGAAGAGAAAGGATTGAGTTGTGTATTGTTGAAGATGGAGAGTTTTTGAGAAATTGAAAGCCACAAGTTTTTTTTTTTTTCCCAGAGAGAGAAAGATTAGAGGTCAAGTGTACCATAGCCTTCGCACGCAAATCATGGAGTGACTGTTGAGATGAACGTTTTATGAAGCGGATCCAAAAGTGAAGAGTGGAGTCATCAGCATAGGAGTGGATAGGACAGGAAGTACGACTTAATAGATCATTAATAAATAAAGGGAAGAGAGTGGGTGACAGGACAGAGCCCTGAGGGACACCACCATTAATAGCTTTTAACCTCTTTTGGACCACTGGGTCAAATTTGTACCGTTTCCAATACACGCATTCATAACTTAACTCTACAAAAACCTTGGTCGTTAAGAGGTTAGGGGAGTACAGTGACCATCTACAACCGCAGCTATACGAGTAGATCGGTCAGAAAGGAAATTAGAGGTGAAGGCACAGATAGAAGGATAGGAACCCAAGGAGGGCAGTTTGTAAATTAAATATTTGTGCCAGCTTTTACTATGTCTACCGCAATACATGAATTTCACGCGAATCGTGACAATAAAGCTGTTTTTAAAATTTCGAAAAATCTTGTCAACTTATACGAGTATATCATTTATACCTCATTTTAATCATGAATTCTCATAGATGACTAATTCTGAATCTTTAAAATAAGAAACTCTGATAGTTTAAGTAAAAGTGTCATTGAAGTTTAGTGTTTGTCCTTCATGACATAATTTTGAGTCTTGTAATTCGGTCACGGTAATTGACTAGCCCCTTAAATAGCATTGCCTAGACAGAAGTTATAGACAAGTACACCTACAATCAACCATACTCGACCTCTTTGCCTTTTTTCACCCAGAAAATCATGAGAAACTGCCAATTTGGAGATATTCCACAAATACTGCAACTATGGAAAACACATTTATCGGAGACAAGTAATTCCATTACATACATTGTTTCAAAATCTAGAAAAGAAGTGTCTTAATAATATTTTCCTTTTTCTATTCGGTAGTAAAGGTTTTGTTTGGGAGATTTAGAAAATAACTACTAAATAACTACTACCGGCATTTTCTAATTTTCTAATAACAGCATGTCTAGAAAATGACTAAAAATGGGTTGTGTTGTGTAATTTCGTCACGATGGAATTCGCGAATAGCAAAGGTTTCACCGAAATCCCGAAAGGAGAATGACCAAGAGTCAGAGATATATGCAAGAAGATCGCCAGTAGAGTGTCCCTTGCGGAACCCATACTGACGATCTGAAAAAAGATTGAAAGAAGGTGTTTAAGAATCTTCCTATTAAGGATCGAAAAACTTTGGAAAGGCAAGAAATCAAAGCAATTGGACGATAGTTGGAGAGTTGAGAGCAGTCACCCTTCTTTGGGACAGGCTGAATTAAAGGGAGCTTCTAGCAGGAAGGAAAAGCATCAGATAAAAGACAAAGGCGAAAGAGTTTGCCTACGCAGGGTGTCAACACAGAAACACAGTTTGAGAACAACAGCAGGGAAACCATCAGGACCGTACGCCTTCCTAGAGTTGAGCCTAGATAGAGCAGAATAAACATCTTTGGAAGAAATTATAATTTCAGACATAATTAAGTCATGGGAGGAGGAGATGGAGGAACAGTACCGGAATCGTCTAGAGTTGATTTGGAGACGAAAGTTTGAGCGAAAAGTTCAGCTTTATCAGAAGAGGTTGTAACTGAACCGTCGGAATGGAAAAGAGGAGGGAAAGAAGTAGTAAAGTTGAAGAGGTTCTTCCCAGAAAGAGCGATAAGAATTTGAATTAGATTGGTTTTGCATTAGTAGTAGGTAAAGAATATAGAATGTATGCCTCCATGCCCGAGAGAATTACCTCCGTGATTCGCTCAGCGCACTCGGAGGGGTCCCGGCCACAGAAGCAGTAATCATTCCATGGCAAATCAGAGTCCTATCTAAGGACCTCCCAATCAGTGGCGTCAAAGTGCCAAGGCGTCTCCTCTTGGGAGGATCGAAAGGCCGAATTAGAGCAATACGACAGGAAACAGATACAGGATTGTGATCGGAGCAGCCCAACGGAGAATAGAACTTGACAGAATAAGAAGGATGAGTAGTGAGAAATAAATAAAAAATGTTGGGCCTATCTCCAAGGCGATCGGGGATACAAGTAGGATGCTGTACAACTTTGGAGTGAAATTGAGTATAGAGAAAGTAGGAGGGTACAGAAAAGGGGTTGCTGCCAGTCGTCCCAGACACCCAAATTTCAGCTCTTACATCGGCACTCCTCAAACTGCCGTTGTTGAACTGTAACGAGAACAAGAAAATGTGTACTTTCGACTAATTCTGAAGTTTCTTTATTCTTAAAAATATTTTTATTGAATCAACCAAGATAGGAACTATTATTATTATTACTACTATTATTATTATTATTATTATTATTATTACTGCATTGTCGTACTAGAAATCACTTCAAATCAACCAGTAATTACATTATTTTTACAATTAAACTCTTGTAGGAGAGTTTGAAATAATATTGCCAAGAAGGCTTCAATTAAAGCTTACATTTTTGCAATTCGATGCAAAGTTATATTTCCGAAGCTATTTAAAGAAATAAAAACAAAAGAACGTATTATAAGGAAGACTTTTAAAGGAGAGAAAAGATCATTGTCACAAACAACAAAACAAAAAATTAAAAATAGGAACAAAATAGAAACTCATATTATTCATAACTTTGTTGGAAGCAAATAGGACATAGAGTTTGGCATAAACTTTATTAGCACAAACAAAGGCTCTGCAACTTACTAATTATTAATTATATATATATATATATATATATATATATATATATAGCTTGCAGGGTACCTAAAATTCATTATGAAGAGTAGGACCAAGGCTGCAAATACCATTTTATTAAAAATTACAGATGTTTCGGGACAACCATTTCTCTCGTCATCAGTAGGATAAAACAATAAAATGACCGATATAACGTAAAAATTTAACAATTACAAGCAATAAACTAAAAACCTAATAAGTTAGTCAACAGTTCCATGGAACAACTAATTTTTTAAGGAAGGTTTATTTTCTTAATGTAAAGATGTTCCAAAACGCGCAGACTCACGGTGTCACTAACAAGATCTACTGTATTATCTTGTACTGATGGTGTGTGCGTAGGCAACTGGACTTTAGTGAGGTCGAGTGTGTGATTGCGTTGTGAGTGCAGATTGGTTTATTAAGTAGTTGCTTTGTTTGAGGTGAAATTCCGAGTGTGGATCTATTCGTCTATGCGTATTTTGTACTTGTCATTCATATATACTCCTGGTAAATATTCTGTATTGTAGCATGTGCAGTTAAAAACATACTCTATAGACGCGCAAAAATCTTTTGTTATTGTGTTTTTATGATCTTAGGTTATGGTAGTTACCAGTGTTGGGAATAGCGGTGTTACTTTTTTAGTAGCGGTAGCGCCGCTGCTTTTGAGGAAAAGTAGCGAAAGCAGTAGGGGCGCTACATTTTAGAGGAATTTCAACCGCTACTCGCTACTTTTAAAGTGAATAAAAAAATTTTTTTTTGTTATTATTTACGAGGTAATAATATTACAATAAATAAAAGCAATGAAAATTTAAACTTGGACGCCTCGGTGGTGTAGTGGTTAACGTCGCTGACTACGAATCCGTCGGCCCCGGGATCGAGACCCGGCGACGGCAGGCGGCGCGCAGCAAAACCAGCTGTTCATCCTTCCACACAATGAAAAAAATTGGTTGGTAGATAAATGGGTACCCTGGATAGCCTAGTGGTTAAGACGCTGGGCTGCTGGTGAGGCGTATACATGTAGTCATGCCGCATACATGTAGTCACACTTATTTTATTATAAATAAATAATGCGTATATAACTGTTTTTATTATTTTCACTAGGGTGTGGTCAAAAAGTAGCATGAAATAGTCCAGTTCTACTAGTAGCACTTATTCCTACATTATTAGCAATCAAATAAAAGAACTGTAAATTGAATCAACGTAATTTTTACTATCTTACCACTATAGACGATGTAATGAGATATTAATTTCTTCCTTTTGCCTGCTTCTTTATTCATGTCCTATTCTATATATCATACACCTTATTTTTCCTCGCACAGCTGCTCAGTAACTGAAAGAAACAATTTGGCTACTGAATTTGTGATTTACAGATATGTACATTGGTTTTTCTAATACTTGCACAAATTACACATACGTAGGCCTATTGGGGAATTATTATTCCAATTTTGAATGCTTTTCAAAAGTAGCGGTAGCGCGCTACTTTTCCAAATGTGTAGCTGTAGCGCCGCTATTTTCAGGAGATAATGCGCACAACACTGGTAGTTACTAGACGCGAGACTAAAGTTGGTTTATAGTAAAAATTGAGCCAGTAACTTAAGAAGGTCTGTAGATCTTTTGACTCGGATATTCTTATATGACATACAAATGTATTGGCTATATCTTTCCATTGTAAAGACTAAGCTAGTAGTTTTGGTTTAAATTTGGATTCTAGAAATTTTTTTAGAGTTTTAATTGGAAAAACAAATGTTTGGGACACGATAATGATGATGATAAGCTTTAGGCCAAGGCTACACGAGCGACTTTGTCGATGCGTCAGAGTTGCAAGGTGTCGCAGCGACACGATCGCAGTGGCTGTTGCAAACTACATGAGCTACGACAAGTTATAATGTTTCAGACCAACAAAGACCCGAGGATCCACTCATGGCTGGTCTACCTAACTGTGTTCGTAATCGTGTATTGTGTATGTCCTCCGTGGTGGCGGAGGGACCTACAATTTTACGTGGGTTCCGAACCACAAGAACATAAGAAATTCATGTAAAACTGCCGGTAAATTGGCAACGACCAATTTTTACGAAACTAAAAATTATCAATTTAAAAATAATTAATTATCGATTTAAAACTAAGGATAGAATCTCTCGATCCAGAGGATCAAGTCATAATAAACTACTATCCACAAATATGTTACACTCTATATCTATTTATAACGGACATGCAAATATATCAGATCCAAAGAATCCAGTCAATTTCATTACGGTATCCATCAAGTCACGGTCCATATCGATTGCGGACCAAGTCAAAATTTACAACCATATACATTACAATATATACACTTACGAGGAAAAGTGTAGTTCTGGCTGTAAAAGACTGTACAGGAATGTAGAAACGTGTGTGCACCCATTATGGGTCTCCCATTTAAAGGTGTTTGTGGGGCAAGTGAAGATCTGAGTTTTTCAATACCTCACAGTACTATGGGGGCACCGCTCGGCAGAGGAATCTCTTTAAATGGGGTGTGTAAGGACAGAGAGTATCCCCTAACCCAGGACGCTGCCTCCCTATATCCCACAACACTTGTGTTGAGCTGTGGGATCTATCCCCACAAAGACTTAATTTTACTACCTTAAACTATACCCTTTCTATCAACATGCGCGTCTAATCGATTTTTAAACATGTTTATAGACGTGCTACTAATTACTTCTACCGGCAAACTATTCCAGGTATTTACTATTCTATGCGTAAAAAAGTTTTTCGCAACTGCTGTCTCGAACCTTCTACTTGTCAACTTACACCCGTTATTTCTAGTCCTATTATATTGAGATATTTCGAAAAAGCTATCTCTATCTACGTTATCAAACCCATTCATAATTTTGAAAACCTGGATTAGATCACCCCTTAACCTTCTAGTCTCGAGTGTAGTCAATTTTAACTCCTTAAGCCTATCCTCGTACGACTTTGACCTAAGAGACGGAATCATCTTAGTTGCTCGTCTTTGAACTCTTTCGATTTTGTCTATATCTTTGCGCATATGCGGATTCCAAAATTGGACCGCGTACTCCAAATGGGGTCTAACTAATGATTTATAAAGAGGAACTATAATATCGCGCGATTTGTACTCAAAATTTCGAGCTATAAAACCTAACACTTTGTTCGCCTTATTGACCGCTGCTGTACTTTGTTTCGCTACTTTTAAATCACCACTGACTATAACTCCTAAATCTTTTTCCTGCTCTACGCTTGTTAAATCTTTCCCTGACATACTATACGCAAAATTACCGTTACGCGAACCTATATGCAAAATTTTGCACTTATCCACGTTAAATCTCTCGTGCCATGTGACTGACCAATCAACGATTTTATTCAGATCTTCCTGAATTTTACCTCTACCTTCGTCATTAATCGCCCTACCACCCAGCTTCGTGTCATCCGCAAACTTTGAAACTGTACTGACTAGGCCGACATCTAAATCGTTAATATATATAAGAAAAAGCAAGGGGCCCAATACAGAACCCTGAGGAACGCCACTCGCTACATTAGCCCAACACGACTCCGCTCCATCAACGACCACCCTCTGTTTCCTGCCTCGCAACCACTCTTCTAGCCAATTTATTACTACACCCTTGATTCCATGAGCCTTAGTTTTTTCAATGTCTTTTGTGCGGCACGGTGTCAAACGCTTTTTGAAAATCTAAGTACACTACATCAACCGCCCGATGTCTATCGTAAACGTCAACCACGCTTTGGAAAAATTCTAAAAGATTAGTTAAGCAAGATTTGTTTCGCCTAAAACTGTGCTGCGTGTTTCTAACCAGATTATGCACTTCTAAGTGTTCGACTATACGATCCCTAATTATTGATTCCAGTAGCTTACCTACAACAGACGTTAAACTGATTGGCCTATAATTTCCCGCCGCACCTTTATCGCCTTTCTTAAAGATAGGTGTTACGTTTGCTAACTTGAAATTATCTGGTACGCACCCCTCAGAAATAGACGCATTAAAAATCTTTGTTAGCGGCACAACAATGCTATCTTTTAATTCTTTTAGTTGTATGGGATATATGGAATCCGGACCCGGTGATTTACGCGTTTTCATTTTATCAATATAGCGCATTACTTCCCCTTCACTAACGACAATATTATCCAAAATATTACCATTATCAAAAGGTATTATGTCTATGACCGTAGGGGTATTCGTTACATCTTCTATAGTAAAAACTGACGTAAAAAATTCGGTTAGCAAGGTAGCCATTTCCTTGTTTTCAGAGACCAGATCTCCATTTACATTTTTCAACGGACCCAAGACACTTTTTACTGGATTTCTATTATTGACGTATTGAAAGAATCGCTTGGGGTTTTCTTTACCGTCACGAGCTATGGAGATTTCAAATTCGCGCTTGGACTTTTTTATTACACTTTTCGCTTCACGCCTCAGAGATATGTAGTTGTTTCGTAACAACAAATTGTCTTTATCGCACTTAGTTGCCTATAAGCCCTATCTCTACTCTTTATAATGTTTCGTACTCTAGAAGTAAACCACAAGGGCTTGTTGTTTACTTTCGCACGCTTAATTTTGTACGGTACACATTCCTCATTTATAGTCCTAAATACTGTTTCTAACGATTCCCACATTAGTTTTGCGTTGGTGTTCCCCATCACGTTTTCCAATTGACGTGTGACAATTTATTTCGAAATTTACAAAAGTCTGCGTGCTGAAAGTTAGGAATTTTAGTCGAGTTAGTTGGTTTCGAGTGACTTACTGAGAGGACAAACTCTACCATATTGTGATCGCTATTGCTTAACGGTTCTATTACTTGAAGATCAGTAATTAGCCTATCATCCGTAGTTATTACTAAATCTAAAATACTGTCCAACCTCGTAGGTTCCCCAACCTTTTGAATAAGAAAACTATCCTCGAGAAAATTAACTAAACGATTACCTTCCGCGTCTCCCTGCATTGTATCGTAATTCACGTTGGCGCAATTAAAGTCACCCATAACTAAAGCCTGCTCACTACCGATTATTCTCTTTAGTTCACGAAATAACGCTTCGTCCGTATCAGCTGTTTGATTAGGGGGCCTATATATAACCGCAACAAGAAGTTTGAAGTCGTTTAATTTAAGTTCTGCTATAGTCGAATCTATCGGTTCTGGAATTAAGTGCTTTACTTCTATAACGTTCGCAATATTATCTTTGATATACAACATAACACCGCCTCCTCGCCTACCTATTCTGTTTTTAACAAAAAGTCTATAACCTTTAATTTGATACTCCCCTACAAAGTCACGTGTTTCAGTGCTAAGCCACGATTCGTTTATCGCAATTTAGTCATAGTCTTTACAAGCAATTAAAGAAAAAAATTCATTTATTTTATTTCGTAGGCTACGAGCATTTAAGGATAGAACCTTCAAATTGTTTGTAATTACGACACCTTCGCGAGCGCAGGGGAAATAAGTGGAATTTACGCTGGGAACGTTCGAGTTACGGCAGCCTGAAAAGAAGAGACAGTATTATGAAATAGTCTTCCTAAACGCGCAGCTCCAACGTCATTAAGATGAAGTCCATCTTCGAGGAACAAGTCCCTCCTGCCGTAGAAACTGTTCCAAAAATTTGCAAAATGCACTCCTTCCTGTTGGCAAAGAGACTTTAGGTTATTGTTAATATAGGTCGCCTTGCTGTAGAAATCGTTACGTTGTATAATTCGAGGAAGTATACCTGTTAAAACAATCTTATTAGTTTTCTCCTTTAGTCGCTCTAATAAGTCCCTGTACCTAGCCAGCAGTTCTTCCGATCTAGAATTTAAAACGTTATTAGTACCGACATGAATAACATACGTTGTGTCCTCGGCGGTACTGTCTGTAAAATGGTCAACATTATTAGTTATATCCTCCACCCTTGCACCAGGGTAGCAGTAACGGCAGCTACGACGGGGGTTTCTCCCACAGAATTCCTCGAGCTGCCCTCGAACAATGGAATCACCAACGAGTCGTATTTCCGGTTCATCAGTATCTTCGAACCCTAAAACAGAAAACTTATTGCTTGTTATTACTGGTAGACAAGTCTTTGCTTTTCTCAATGGGGCTCCATTTCGCACTCGAACGAAGGGTTGGGAACTAGGGGAAGAGAGAGGGCTATTAGTACTATTTATATTATTAATAGAAACTGAGGCAGGAGGGGTCGTAACTGGAGTTTCAAGGGATTCTAATTTTGCCTTCAGGAGCATCACGCTTTCTTCAAGTCTCACCCTGGCCTCCCTCTCACGTTCTAACTCGTTCCTCAGCACTTCCATGCTTGAGCACCACCTGCAAACTAACTGATCATTATTATTAGCCATTGTAAACGCGTAAGCAGCAAATTTCCCTTCACAGCGACTGCAAGTACTTGACGGGGGTGCCATGCTTTTAATTAGTTTAAAAAAAAAAAAAAAAAAAAAAACGAGCGTTTGGAAATTAATAAATTACGACGTAGGTCTACCGCGTTCTTGAAACGCAGAAACAGGTTCTTGTAACACATATTTATTACTAAATTAATATAGAATTATTACTAAATTAATATAGAATTAAGCTACCGACGAAAGAAATGTTAAAGAAAAAGTATTAAATGAAACTTATCTGGTCACTGTTTACGGACTTAATCCTTTTTTTCCCACGGTAGGTGACCCTTTTGGAGGTCAGGTAGTGTGTGAAGGAAAACTGAACCTTAAGACGCCACGTTTATGATAGATTTGAAAAACAACAAAGGCAAACCAAGGGAATTTCAACCTTATGACTGCACGTTTTCTGATTGATTTGAAAAACAAACAAGGCAGTAGCCTTGGTTTGATCAAATAATATAGTACTGAATAACGTCAATAAATGAAATATATTCGTTAATGAATGATTAGTAGCACGAAGTAATTTAGTTAAGAATGCACGGAACACTTTTTTTTTTTAAAAACACTTCAACGAAAACCACTTATTCAATTGGTAACACTCGATAAAACACGTTTTTATTGCTACGTGGCAGTGACGCTGTGACAAAGTCGCTCGTGTAGCCTGCCGCACTTGGAACAATACAACGCAGCCCGCAGCGACTGTCTGCCGTGTAGCTTGCCCCATAGGAAACAACAGCACCTATTATTTGCGATTTGTCGTTACAACTTCGTCGCAGCGACAAAGTCGCTCGTGTAGCCTTGGCCTTATTGGTAGGATGTAAATCCCATAAAATAGTACACTATTGTTGAAAGTAATAAACAATTAAGATAATCAAACAATAATAATTTTTAAAAACTAAAAATTAGGACTAAAATAAAAATAAGACACTGAAACAAGCAGTAATGAAAACTATCCACAACTAAGGCTACAAAAATAAAGAAATGGAAATAAAAGTGAAAAGTACACATAGCGACAACGCCAACATATATATGGTAATAATAATGATAATGACAATGTTTATTGGCAGAAGACAGATCCCATAAAATAAAAAGGTACAGCATCCATTAAGGTAATTACCCATACAACTAATTAAACAATAAATTTCAAAACCGAAACCAGAAAAGGACTACAGTAATAAAGAAATAATAATATCCGTAAAGAAACGAGAAATAATAAAATTAGCGATAACTGCTTCACAAAATAAGAAGTACATCTAATGGAATGACTAATGCGGGAGTTACGTGGCGCTATTGACAAATACTTTTATACCAAGAAGTGCACAGCCTAGAAGACATAAAGCAGGACTGATAAATAGCTTTGACAATTGTCTGAGTTTTTAATTCTACGCATTAGACTGTATTGAGCGCGTCTTGTTACATCAGGGAGCCTCGGAACGTTGAACATTTGGGAGGCTGAGCATTTTGGAAGTAACTTGTGCAGCAGTCTAGAGGATCTGTTGCAAAGCAAATTGAGGGTTCTTCAGGAGCCTTCTTTATGATTAACCCAGGGTTGCTGTCCATAAATATTAGGGCAGAAAGTACGAAAAAGAGTATCTCTAGCTTCGCTTGTACAGAATTTGAAGTTCCTCGTAATCATGTTTGCTTAGCACAGTAACTTCAATATTGTTTCCTTATGTCTGAGTCGTCACTCAAGGGAGATGGTGATAGTTTGACTCGGATACTTTAATTCTTGTATCTGCTCTATTGATCCTTCTCCCATTTTGAAAATAATAATAGCCGTTTGGTTTGAGCGTTTAGGGTGGAATTGCATAACCTTAGTTTTAGTAACATTAAAATTAATGTCGTGGTTCTGTGAATAGGATTCGCAAACTTTTATAAAATGATCCACACCTTTCACCGAAGTGCGTATTAACTAACACCTTATCATCGGCATAGACCAAGTTATTTATCCCACTCTTGCCTCATTAGAGAAGCAATTAATCTATATATATATATATATATGTATGTATGTATGTCAGAGGAGAGTGTGAGGAAATAAAACAATTGAACAATACATTGCCTCATCCAACATAGGTTTTAAATTTATAGGAATTTGTTGTGAAATATAAGTCTAAGAACTGAAACATTTTGTGATACAGTTCTCATGAGGAGCAAATTCTATAAGCACAAATGAGGAAGGCCA
This sequence comes from Bathynomus jamesi, assembly GCA_023014485.1. Lineage (NCBI taxonomy): Eukaryota > Metazoa > Arthropoda > Malacostraca > Isopoda > Cirolanidae > Bathynomus > Bathynomus jamesi. The sequence continues at coordinate 644,741 of JAJOZX010001327.1, forward strand.
TATATATATATATATATATATATATATATATATATATATATATATACCCTTAGTGATGAAGCACGTACGAAAGTCTCACTAGTACTTTGACCCCACTATTTCTTTGGTAATGCTGCTGCGAGCTGCTTGTACCCTGAAATGGGCGTATGGGCGGAATGTTGCTCTATATGAAAAAATGCTTAACTTCATACTTTCACTTAAACATGAATGCATCGATGAATAATATATATATATATATGTGTGTGTGTGTGTGTGCACTGAAGGTTGACGAAAGTAGACACCTTCAGTTTTTCCATAGTTTTTTTATTTGATAATTAAAGTCGGTAAATAATAATAATATTTATTAAATCAATATACAGTATTTCGAATGGAGTTGCTTTCTCCTTTGCATTATGTAAAGCTGACACACATTCTGGTATTCCATTGATGAGCTTTGCTGTTTGTTCTCCAGGACAATCATCGTGGTATTTCTTTATTGTCAACCCTTCATTATATATATATATATATATATATATATATATATATATATATATATATATATATGTCTGATCAAAAGGCAAAAAGTTCGGGACAGATGTATTTATTGCAGAACTAAATGTCGCATAACTAATCAAAGTTGTCTACTTCGAAGTAGTCTCCTTCTGATTGTAAACAGTGATTCCAGCGGTGCAGCCATTTATTGAAGCACCTGTTATACTCTTCTTTCGGAATGTTCCTCAATTTTCGTGTCGCATTTTGTTCGATCGCTGATACTTCCTGAAATCTTTTTCCCTTGAGAATGTTTTTCAGCTTGGGGAACAGGAAAAAGTCACAGGGTGCCAAACCCGGCGAATACGGTGGTTGGGAAACCAGTGGAATGCTGTTTCGTTAAGAATTCCCTTATGGAGAGTGTTGTGTGAGAGGGCGCATTGTCGTGAGGCAACATCCACGAACTCGACGCCCATTTTGCCGGGCATTTTGCGCACTCCATAAGGGAATTCTAATCGAAGCACAACATTCTACCGGTTCCCCAACCACCGTATTCGCCGGGTTTGACACCCTGTGACTTTTTCTCGTTTTCCTTTTTCCTGTGACTTTTTCCCAAGCTGACAAACACCCTCGAGGGAAAAAGATTTCAGGAAGTATCAGAGATCGAACAAAATGTGACACGAAAATTGAACATTCCGAAAGAAGAGTATAACAGGTGCTTCAATAAATGGCTGCACCGCTAGAATCACTGTTTACAAATCAGAAGGAGACAAGTTTGATTACGTATGTGACATTGTTTTACAATAAATACATGTCCCGGAATTTTTTGATCAGACCTCAAGTATATAATATTATTATTATTATTATTAATTATTATTATTATTATTATTGTGAAATACCGAGAATAGCTTACAAAAACTAACAAAGGAATATTGATTCTTTTATTTAATTTTGTAGCTGCCATTAAAATGAACGGGGAGGAAATTTCTGCCCATGACAGGATACTGTGTGTGTGTGTGTGTGTGTGTGTAGAGAGAGAGAGAGAGAGAGAGACTTGCACGAACATTTAAAGAAATATGAACCAAAATCCAAATTTTCTCTCTCTCGTACATTTATATATCGTAATCATATACCTTTGGTTAGCTTCCGCCCGAATTGTTGATTCTGACGAAGGTCAAGCTTATCACTCCACCTTAGACCTACAGTTTTAACGTAGAATCCGAACCACGCCCCACCAGCATCCCAGCGTCTAGGCCACCTAGGGTACCCATTTATCTACCAACCACTTTCTTTATTGTGTGAAGGATGAACAGCTGGGTTTTGCTGCGCGCCGGCTGCAGTCACCGGGTCTCGAACCCGGGGCCGATGGATTCGTAGTCAGCGACGCTAACCACTACACCACCGAGGCGCATAGTAGTATAATGTAGTTTTCAAAATTTAAATATGCTTCCACATTTAAGTGGTGAATGAAATAAAGTAAAGCGCTTTGGTTATATATATATATAAGTTATATATATATATATATATATATATATATATATATATATATATATATAGTGAGCCTAGTTTTTAGCCGTTTAAGATGATAATGATTTGATTGTATGCTAATGATTAATTGCTGCAATGACTGATTGTTTATTAATGATAGGCTGGGTTAATAATTTATGATGTAAAGTATCACCAATTGAAAGTGGCTAAGGCGTAGGCCTACTATAATAATACCGAGTGATTCGAATGGCCTCGGGATCACCAGCTCAGAATACTCCTGAACAAATTAATGTAAGGTTATATAAGACACCTTATCGCTTTGTAGTTTATTATAAAAATAAATACTTAAATTGTCACAGTGATTATGGCTTAAGAATTCTATAACGACATTTGTATTAGGGACGAGTCTGACTGAGGATTAGTAAATAAAGGGCTTAAACAGATCAATTATTAAGAAATACGCTCGTTTATGTGAGGCTTAATGGTATACAAAAATGGGGGACAACCTGAAATATGAAACTTAGTGATTACAAAAATAATGCATGTACGTAATAATAACAAATAGGTTATGTAATACACTGATTAGGGAAGCTACAGATTATGCATGAATGATCATTGAAAGAGGCCTATTAATGACACAGAATGCGCGTACGTTTTGGTACTCTGAATAGAATGCGCGTTTTGGTACACTGAATAGAATAAGTGATTATTTCATGGGTCGGGGAACTTTTTTGGGTATTACCCAAAAATCTATTTGAGTAAAATGAAATTACCCCCAAACTTCAAAGTAAACAAAAACAAGCCAATTGCTCTTAAAATTGTTGCATATGGTGTCTCTCATACCGCACGCATTACCCCCAAAAGTTTTAAATGTACCCCATTTGGGGTAATTTACCCCTGTTCGCCGACCACTGGATTATTTGATAGCCTTTACGTTACGCTTATGACATAGAAACTTAGCTAATAAGATGAATGGTTAATAGCTTAAATTGACACGTAATACATTCATTAATGATATGAAAACGGCATGCGAAATGGTACATGGAATGGGCCTAATAATAATGGATTGATGACGCGCGTTTATGGATAGGCCTAATGATAGCTGAGAGAAATATGATCATTTACATAAAGGTAATTATATTATATAATGCTAAGTTGGTACACTTAGAGATTATAGAAACAAGATGTTGTTGCCTAATGATAATTTGAAAGGATGTACACTGTAAATGAATTAGGCCTGCAGTAAGAGAAATTAAGTTATCACATAAACATAAATGAACACAATAATACACATTGATAAGCAAAATTACGGTTTTCGGAAGGACACTTGAATTGGGTAATAGGAATTAGGAAATAGGCCTACTGCGTTTAACGAGAGTTAGTTGGAACGCTTAATTACTCACTTTGGGAGTATAACCTACCGTTCAGCGGTAGGCTGGTGTAAGCTTTACAAGTTATTTAGAAAAGATGTGCTTAGCTTACCGGGACGATGAAAACCTTTGTTGAAGTGTCGAGTGAACCTATTACTGTAGACTCGAAATGTCATTGATCGTACTATGGAAGCTGGTCGCTCACGCGTTGGTCGTGTCGTGGATTAGGCCTCTTGCGAAGGAGATGTTTGCTGTAGGCTTTGTAGAACGTAGGCCCGAGTGTTGTTGCTTCTCGAGGTGTAGGATGGCCTATAAATACCTATAATTGATCTTGTAGGCGTAGGCTCTAAGCGATGCTGACCTTCCCATCGAAGTTGTGTAACGGGCGCCGGTCGCCTCAAGTGTTGATTCGCTTGATGTAGAATTGAGGTGATGAGGCGGCTGAAGTCGAAACGGCGCTGGGCCTCGAAGGATTGCTTCTGCAGGCTGACGGCGGTAGGCCTTAAGTGATGATAGATCGAAGGCCTTGAAGGAAACAGCAGGCCGCTCCTCCGGTGGGAAGCCGGAGGGCGGTTGTCGGACGTGTTCTGTTCGTGAAAGCGGATAGCTAGTAAGTGAGAGTGAGTGTGTGCAGAGTTGCCAGATACTTTTGAACAAAATTAGCGAGGAACGTATCGAAAAGTCGCAAAAAGTAGCCCAACCCCAACCCCAATTTCATTATTTTATTATACTATAAAATTTACTTAACGGTTTTTAAAATTGTAGTGAATTCAATAGCTCGTCGTCTCTTTTTCTCCTTCATCATGGCTTGTAAAGGTCTTTTCTGACTTTTCGTAAATGCCAGAAATTATATTTCAAGCATAGGTGGCGAAGGTTCAAAATTAACACCAACAAATGCTTTTTTCTTCAAGCATCATTTTTATACGAAGTACAGAAGCTAAAAGTTCTAAACCCATCCGATTCCTAATTTGTTTTTTGTTGATGGTAAACTCTTGAAAATACTCGTTCCACAGTTGCATTGCTTATTGCAGCTGTATAGCTTTAATGCGAATACAGAAATGTATTTTAAAACAGGCTCTCCTGCAGCATCTTTAATGTTAAAAGCGTGGCTCCAAAATAATGCCCCATCATTTGGAATGCCGGAAGAAAAAACATCCTTCCAATCAATGTGAAGTAGCTTCCTCCATTGACTTTCTAGAGCATTTAATTTTGATTGGTCAGCTAAATCCAAAGGAAGATCGGAAAAGGGAGGACGAGTGTGACTGAGGAATTTACTTGTATTTTGTGAAATGTTTCGATCGTTTTAATATTGCATAATTTGTGGGGATACGTTTGAGAAGTTCCTTACAGGCACATTTCAAAAATTCGTGACATCTTTTAAAGATGACTTTTTGAGATTCTGCTGCGATTTCTTTACATTATATTATTTGCCAGCTGAATTAAAAAGACATGACCAAAGTCAACTTTTTCAATCGGTTAGGAAAATAGATGTATATGTCATGTCAACTGCAATATTAACATTTTGTGGATAAATAATTCTTCTTAGCATGGAAAGTGTGAAATCTTCAAGTTCCTTGAGCAACTTACTGTGATCAGCGTGTTCACTTTGAAAAAGTAAATTGATTCTTTCAAAATCTGATAAAATGGGCATTACAAATGTAAAATATAGCTCATTTACTGGATCTGAATACATTTTGTGAAGCTCTCTCGCAAATATTTATCACATGTTGATGAAGCAAGCTGAAAATGGAGTTTTAAAGATTCCCATTGATTAAGAATCCTCTTAATGCAGTTGCTTCTAGCAAGCCATCGGGTTGATGAGAGTGGTATCAACTGTAGTGGATCCTTTCCGTCATTTATGGTCTTGTATATATCCATATACGATTCTTTTCTTAGTGCTGAACGATGAAACCAATTATAAGTTTCTCGAGTCATGTAGTCTAGATTTGATGGTAACTCTTCGTAGGCATGCGAACAAACCAAATGTAGTGAATGGCAGATACATTTAACCAATATCAAGTTAGGTATATCTTCTTTCATTAAAGTAAAAAGCGAACGATTTATGCCGCAAAGATTGGAAGCTCCGTCAGTCCCAATTGCAAAGCAGTTTCCTAAATTAACACCAATTTTATTGAAAAACTCTTTTATATGCTGGTACAATGCATCAGCAGTTGTTTCTACGACATGAATAAAGCCTAAAAATTGTGAAGAGATTTTCCTTTCTTTTTCATTGTAATAACGAACACATAAGCATAAATGCTTAGCGCATGAAATGTCTGTTGATTCGTCCAATATTAAGAAAATGAGCACCGGTTAATTTCAGTTACTTGTTCTTTTAGTAATTCAGGAGAAATTACATTTTTTATTAATGCTGTGCATTTTGTTCTATGCAAACGTAAAGTATCGTGCTTTGAACCTGATGGCACATCACTTTTAAATAATTCACTTAAATGATCTATGGACCTTATAGCGGAATGGCAAGCAACAAATACTGCAAGTTTCAGTTCTAATCTACTTATATTGTTCACTCGTTCAAACGCATGCTTTATGGTGTTTTGGGGCGGGATAAGTTTGCAATTTTCCTTATGTTTTAAAGATTCACAATGCTTTCCTAAGTCTGTTTTATGTGCTCTCAATTCAGTTTTACATAACTTGCAGTAAGCCTTTGTCCCATCTGTCTTTACTTCCTCAAGCCAGTTTTGAAATGAAGGGATTTTAAGCCAACTATTTTGAAAAGTTTTGTTATACTTTTTCCACTTAGACATCATGGGCATGCATGACAAAATAAATATAAAAAACTTATAATTTGCCTGAAACTTATACAATCCGCATAAACACAGAGCAAAAAAAAAATCGATTACTGACACATCACTCACACACGCGACAAACGGCGACATTAAAGCCTAAACGAAATCCGAAAATACGTTATTAATGTTAATCCATTTATTCCCTTGTTATACATATTAAAACGTGTTTACGCATGGCGGCGATGACGGCGCCATGGTGGCGGGCCCGCGGAACACGTTTTCAAACGTTATATTGCATCATGGTTAGCGTCAGTTACGTTATTAATTATTATTCTATGAATATTTACGGGAAAAATATCGCATAAATAATTCATTTAAACATTGTATCACTTAATTATGCAATATTTTTCCTGTAATCCAAATACGAATTCAAAGAAAGATTTTACTTACATAAGGTCCAAAATCGAAAGAAAATTAAGTCGGAGATCAGTTATTTTGAACTATGTCCTAATGCATAAGGTTTAATATTAAATTCAGGTGAAAATAGAATGTTTCTACATTATATTAGTGGTCTATTATTCATAATTTCGGGGTTTTGCATTGTCGCTTCAAAAAATTACACATTAAGAAAGAAGGGTTCATCGTATAACAAATATTTGTACACTTACATAAAATTTCTGAAAATAGCCCAATGTCGCGAAGTTGTGGGGGGAAGTAGCACAAAATTCGCAAAATCATAAATGTTGATAGCACAGGTCCTCAGAAGTAGCCCCATTTGAGAAAAGTCGCCAATCTGGCAACCCTGAATGTGTGTGGCATCTCGCTTAGATTATGTAGTTCCTGTGACGCGGACTTCGCGCCAAATCTTGAGACGCCTTGCCCGCGTCCTTTAGTTGCTAAGGGCTCGCTTTTGGTGGCTTTTGGAAGAAGAACAGACTCTTCATTGTTTGATTCTTTGCCCACGTGTTTTTTCCAAGAATGTTTGATGAAGGCGTGGAAGAAGAATTTGTCTGTCTACTTGTTGGTCTATTTCTTGTCGATCCGCTACATATATATATATATATATATATATATAACCTTTGGTTAGCTTCCGCCCGAATTGTTCATTCTGACGAAGGTCAAGCTTTTCACTCCACCTTAGACCTACAGTTTAACGTGGAATCCGAACCACGCCCCATCAGCAGCCCAGCGTCCTAACCACTAGGCCACCTAGGGTACCCATTTATCTACCAACCACTTCCTTTTTCTTGTGTGTGGAAGGATGAACAGCTGGGTTTTGCTGCGCGCCGGCTGCCGTCGGGTCTCGAACCCGGGGCCGATGGATTCGTAGTCAGCGACGCTAACCACTACACCACCGAGGCGCATATATATATATATAATATACACACACACACACACGGTGTTTCACAACCGGTCTGCATACTTTGAGTGGGTGATATCGAGTAAAAAAGTTAATACAACATAGGTGCTATTTCCAACCGTTGCGGAGCTACGGACGTTTTAAGGTGCATGGAAAAAAATACGGGAATCGTTGGATTGGTCGTGCTGGTCCAATATCGTGGTCCCCGAGATCTCCGGACCTAACCCCGTTAAATTTCTCTTTATGGGGCCTTATGAAAGAGATGATCTATAAGACCAAAGTACAAACGAGAGAGGAACTTTTGCGTCAGATTATGGATGCCGTTGCTTACATACGAGAGCACCCCGAAATGATTCAATGGACAGTGGACTCTTGTTTGGAACGAGCAAGGCTGTGCATTGAAAAACCGAGGTGGACATTTTGAATATTTATAAGGTGTATCTTATAAAATGTAGCAATAAATACATCAGATTAATACTCTTGTTTATTTTTTCCGCGCACCTTCAAACGTCCGTAGCTCCGCAACGGTTGAAAATAGCACCGATGTTGTATTAACTTTTTTACTCGATATCACCCCGCAAAGTATGGCAAACCGGTTTTGAAACATATATATATATATACAGGGCTGGCAGGTCGGACCCTGACCCTGACCCTGACCCGGACCCAGACCCGGACCCGGACCCAGACCCTGACCCAGACCTGGGTTTAACCCGAAAGTGAGATAAGACCCGGACCCGATAGTGAATTAGAAAAAAGACCCGGACCCGGACCTGAAAGTGAATTTTAAAATTGACCCAGACCCAGACCCGACCCGACCCGAAAGTAAAGGACCCGCACAGCCGGGTTTTTAGTTTACAAAATTTATGTGTGCGCCTTTAGATTTGGCAACAATGTATTGAATTATATCACCACCCTCCAAATGACTCACTGGAAGTGGAGGGTTAACGGTGACGGAAGAATAGCCTAATCCTAATGTATTTTATTGTTTGTTTGTGAGTTGTGTACTGTGTACCTTGGTTGGTCTCCAGTGCTTCGTTTGCTATTTATTTGAATTTGCAATGCCTTACAACGTTTTTTTTTCGGTGGCGAGTGGTAGCAAGAAAACTAGCCTTACAAATGAATATTTTAAATATAATAATATTGATAAAACATCTACATGCCAAATTGAAAAGTGTGGAAAAGTGTATAGTGGCAATCATGTGACAAACTTAAAGCGACACCTAAAATCGTGTCACCCAGACATATATCGTAAAGTTGAGGATCATGATAAAAGCCTACCTAGCACTAGCAGTACTTCGAAAACTCAAATACAAACCAAGGGAATGAATGTAGGCCAAACTAGTGTTAAAAACTTTTTTAAACAAATTAAAGTTGGAGTTCACCCGCAACTTCATAAGAAAACTTTAGAAAATGGCCTTATTTCGTGGGTGACAATAGATGGGCGGCCTTTTAGCATTGTAGAAGATATTGGATTTAAAATTTTGGTTGAACCATTTCTCTCTGCAATGAATATAAACATGAACAGAAAAAATCTTGCTACTTTGACTCTCGATAGAGCAATAGCTGAAAAAAATAAGTTAAAAATACTTCTTAAAAAAAATGTTTCATTTAAAAGTAGATTGTTGCAGCCGCTTAGATAGAAGATTTTTAGGTATTCAAGCCCAGTGTTGGGCACTAAAGCGTTAATCCGATAACAGTTAATTAACGAAGTTAACTTTTTTTAACGGACTATTAACGGAAGTTAATTTCCATTTATCGTTATCGGACCAGTTAACTTCCGATAACTCGATATTTAGTCTGTTAAAGTCCGTTAACACGTTAACTGCGAGGAGTCATTCACGGAAGATCACCGCTCCGCGAATGAATTCAAACCGCCATAACTTCAGTCTGCCAATTCCGTCCTCTGCCGCAGTGGAACGGCTCTTCTCTCTCGGCAAGGACATCCTGAGGCCCAAGAGGTCAAGACTGGCAGTTGGGCCTAACTTTGAGAAGTTGGTCTTTCTGAAGGGCAACCAGCACATTGTGTCAGTCTTTAATAAATGTGCCTAAAATTTAATTTTACCTTTCAGTTCCCGCCATAATAATTCTCTGGTAAATTAAAATTTAGTTAATGGTTAGTGGTTACAAGGGTTTCAAAACATGTAATCAGTAAATTTTTTATTAAAAATAAAAAAAAAAGTTATTAAGCAAAAAAGTTGCAAAACTTGATAAAAATAGTTAAATACCTATTTATTGTTGGATTTTGCATAAATAAACATTTTCTATGGGTTTTAAAGCTTTTTTCCTTGATTTTTTAAATGTTAATAAAGAAATAGTTATCGTTAACGGATTATCGTTAACTTCCGTTAACTTTGTAGTAAAATTATCGGATTATCGTTATCGGAGTTAAAAATTGGGGTTAACGGATTATCGTTATCGAAGTTAACTTTTTGGTTAACGGTCTCCACCACTGTTGAAGCCCAATATGACTTTGAACACAAAATTGAAGTGAAAATATTGGCTGTCAAGGAATTTCACTGCTCGCATACAGGTAAAAATTATTTACATTTCACACAAAAACTTATTTTACATTTCACACAAATATATATGAGGGGTCACGCGTCTTAAGATACCTAAGCGCCACCACAGGCGAAAACGTGTTTTTGATGGATATCACTATTTTCACCCTTCCTCTGTCGCGTGGTTTGGGTTATAATGACCTTACGACACTAGAAGTATGGAAGTATGGTTGAAAACCTTATGAAGCGAACTACTTTTTTCACCTCTATCGCCAGCCAAAAGTTCACCCAAAGTTCGACATAATAAGAAAATTAAAAAAAATATATATAAAATATAAAATATGAAAATCTATTCCAAAAACTCATCAACATCTTCATTAGCTTACTTAGAACTCTAATTTAGCCAAAAATGAACGTTCTAGCTCAATTAATAACAAGAGATACTCTTGCGAGAATATTGCAGAACTTTGGAGGCGATTTCTAGCGAATTTTAATTTTGGCGCTTAGGTACCGTAAGACGCGGGACCCCTCATATATATTATATATACAGTGTATTGTACAATATTACAGTATATGTAAAAGAATGTTACTTTAAATCTAAATCAGTAATAAATAATTAATTTCATAGATGTTTTGAAACAAACCATTCAGTCTGTGTTAACCGAGTACGACACGGGATCTGCATAAGTTGTATCCATTGCAACAGACAACGGATCTGATATGATCAAGTGCTGTCGCCTTTCCATTTGAGTTCACTCAAAAAAATATGAATTTGTTTTCACAAAATTAATTAAAATTTAGAATAAGGGGGCTGAAGAGAGCAATCATACATCGTACTTTGTCCCTTAGCAATGCATGTATAATTATACCTAGTTACTATTAAATATTAATACAATTACTACTTTCAAACATTTCCAAAATCGGATTAATTAATATACAGCGTGTCCCAAAGAAATGTATACCCACTTTGTTCGATAATACCAGCTATGAGGATAATAAATATATTACTTTTTATATGTTTTTTAATAAAGAATTTTCTCCTGAATCTAAATATGTAATTATTTTTATTAAAAATTGAAAAAAAAAAGTTACAGATGTTTAAATTATAATTATTATTTTCGAGACTTCATGTGCGATATTTTCTAATATTTTAACCGACTGTTTTGAGATACTTATGTTTAGTGTTGATATTGAAGCATAAATGTTGTAATTATTAGTTAATTCAAAAAATTTACAAATTCCATGGTTAAATGACACTTTATCTAAGATGTTCAAATTGTCGTTAGAAAAGAACAAACGTCGCAGAGTTATAAGATGTTAGATAAGGTTAGAGCAAAACTGTAGTCTTGCCTAATTAGAACTCAACGAAATGGCTAGGCTAAGCTAGGCACTAAACATAAGTATCTCAAAACAGTCGGTTAAAAGGCAGGCCAGGCCATAAAAAAAAATATTAGAAAATATCGCACATGAAGTCTCGAAAATAATAATTCTAATTTAAACATCTGTAACTTTTTTGTTCTTCAATTTTTAATAAAAATAATTACATATTTAGATTCAGGAGAAAATTCTTTATTAAAAAACATATAAACAGTAATATATTTACTATCCTCATAGCTGGTATTATCGAACAAAGTGGGTATACATTTCTTTGGGACACGCTGTATATGGTTAGGCTACTACCGTATAGCCATATAATGTTTTACTATGTTTCAGGAAAACATGTTAATGTAGCTACGGTAGCAGTCTTATTACCTATCCTATACCAGATTATAATTATTACATTTTTAATAATGGACCCGACCCAGACCCCGGTCATATACTGAAAGACCCGACAGGACCTGAAAGTGAATTTTCGGGTCCGACCCGGACCAGGACCCGAAAGTGAATTAGAAAAATGCCCCAGACCCGGACCCGACCCGAAAGTGATAGATCCGCACAGCCCTGATATATATATATATATATATATATACACACATTATAACTGCAAACACGCAGTATAATTAACGTAAAGAACGACGCTTTGTATAGGAGAATTATCCGCGCAAAGCGTCGTTCTTTACGTTAATTATACTGCGTGTTTGCAGTTATAATGTATATAATGTTACGGCATGCGAGGGTGCCCCTTTGGGGCATTGGTTTCTGCGCGTATGTAGAGGAATTACGACATTTGTTTGGGTGAGGCCTGTGGTGTAGTGGTTATCATATCTGACCGGCAATCGGAAGATCCCGGGTTCGATTCCCGGGTGGGTACCTCATTTTTTCATTTGTTTCGTTCTTTCGCTCTCATCTTGCGCGGATAATTCTCCTATACAAAGCGTCGTTCTTTACGTTAATTATACTGCGTGTTTGCAGTTATAATGTATAAATGTTACGGCATGCGGGAGGTGCCCCTTTGGGTCATTGGTTTCTGCGCGTATGTAGAGGAATTACGACATTTGTTTGGGTGAGGCCTGTGGTGTAGTGGTTATCATATCTGACCGGCAATCGGAAGATCCCGGGTTCGATTCCCGGGTGGGTACCAATGTTCCCTCTAAGGTGTGCGCGTGTGCGCGCGCACACACGTTGTGAAACCCGCGCACACGGCAAAATAAAATGCGCACAGGCTCAAGCGTATCATGAATCACGACAGTAAATGAAGTAATTTAAAAAATATACCGTCACAAAAGGTTAACTTTCATAGAAAAACTTTGTTCCCATTTGGAAGACAAGTTTCCTGAAAATGAAGTAAAAGAATGGTCTGCCTTTGATTGTTCGGCTATTTTACAGAAAGACTGACTTTGCCATTGAGCATGTTAAAGCTTTACTGTATGTGCAAAATATGCAGATTTTCTTGGTGAAAGTTCTACCATAATCGAACAGTACAATGATTTTAAATTTTTTGTATGCGAGAAAATAAAAAGTAAGCTGGTTAAAAACTTTGATGATATGGTGACATTCGTCCTCCAAAATGAACAATTTTGTGACCTTGCTAAGTTGATGGATATTGGGGGAACTTTCCTAGCATCTAGTGTGGACTGTGAGCGTGGCTTCAGTTTAATGAATTCTATAAAGAACAAATTAAGAAACCGCTTGAAAGAAAATCATTAGGACACGCTCATGCGAATTAAAAGTTACCTGAATGATGACGGATGTATTAATCTTCTTAGAATTTATTTGGAATGGGCAAATGCTAAAGATCGTAGGGAGAAATCATAATCATACTTAAATGAAAGGCACTTTCATTAAATGTTATTTTGATTATATTTTATTTTATTGAATTTTATTATTTTTTATTTTATTCCTATTTTGTGAATGGATAAAATCATGTATTAATCTTGTTAAATGCTAAAAATTGTTTTGAGAAATGACAACTAAAATAGTCATTTTCAATTAATGTTATTTTTATTTTATTTCTTTATTTTGTTGAATTTTATTTTATTTTCATATTTTTAGAATGGATAAAATGTTTTCTTTTTAAGAATATATAATACTGTAAACAGTTTTTTAATATCCATTTAATAGTACCGTAATGATCAAGTTATCACCTTATGGAAATGATATTTATTAAGTATTTAATATTTATATATATTTAATTTTGAAGATAATTAATAGCGCTCAGAAAAGTTTGCACAATTTTTCACCATGAATCTAAATGGATGCACAACGAAAATTTCTTGCGCACACGGACTAAAAAAAATTAGAGGGAACATTGGTGGGTACCTCATTTTTTCATGTTTCGTTCTTTCGCTCTCATCTTGCGCGGATAATTCTTATATATATATATATATATATATATATATATAAAACCTTGGTTAACCTTGCTTTTGCTTCCGCCCGAATTGTTTATTCTGACGAAGGTCAAGCTTGTCACTCCAACTTAGGCCTACAGCTTAACGTGGAATCCAAACCTCGCCCCACCGCGGGCGGTCAGAAATTACAAAGTCCTCGCCCGGACTCGATCTCACGACCTCCCGATCAGCAGCCCAGCGTCTTAACCAGTAGGCTATCCAGGGTACCCATTTATTTACCAACCAATTTTTATTGTGTGGAAGGATGAACAGCTGGGTTGCTGCGCGTCGCCTGCCGTCACCGGGTCTCGATCCCGGGGCCGATGAATTCGTAGTCAGTGATGCTAACTACAATATACACACACACACACACACACACACACACGTGTGTGTGGGTGTGTGGGTGTATATATATATATATATATATATATATAAATGTAGCTGGTGCTCCTCAATCAACTTCCAAATACATTTTTGAGTGCAATTATCACTGGCCCTGTTTATGCCTTTTGCAGCTCTGCAAATTATGTCAGTCAAAATATATACCCTTTAGAACCCGAGGGAACCTAATTTGCTCTACCTTTCTCCTGTAGACTCTAGACTCTGCAGAATCCAATACGTACAAGAGTCCTTTCAATTCTGTTGCTGCCAAGAAATAATTGGTTTCTCTAATTGGTGCTTTGGACTGTCCTGTAAACGCGCTCTCTCTAGTCGCCCGCAAGCGTATGCCGTAATTGGGGCAGAAACATCTAAAGCTGTTTTCCGGACTTATTATTACACAAAAATTGTACATTGAGATTCTAAGAATGTATAGCTCAAGTGTATTGACAGTGGACTACAAAAGTCAGGATGTAGTGCATGGACTGAATGATATAGGTGTGGCCCACTATATCCCGATTTTGTAATAGTGTGTACACACACACACACACACACACACACAAGGTTTGTTCAAAAAATATCCGGACTGATGCGATTGTAGACATTATAGACAGAATATGGTTCTTTCAGGGTTTGGGGCTTAATCTCCCTCAAAGTACGCTCCTTCTGAAGCCACACACTTTGCCCAACGATCCTGCCACTGTTGAAAACATTTTTCGAAAGTACTTTTAGGAATGGCCAAAAGCTGCTTCTGTCGAATTTCTTTTAATGGTCTCAACATCATCGAATCGGTGTCCTGTCATGGTTTGTTTGAGGTTCGGAAACAAAACAAAAAAGTCGCATGGAGCCAAATCCGGCAAATATGGAGGCTGCTGTACTTGGTGGGATAACGTTTTTGGCCAAAAATTGCTGGACAAGTTGCGACGAGTGAGATGGCGCGTTATCGTGATGAAGCCTCCAATCTCCGGACTCCCACTTCTGCGGCCGTTTCCTCCGAACTGCTTCACGTCGACGTCTCAAAACTTCAATGTAAAATTCCTTGTTGATTGTTTGTCCTTGTGGAGCATATTCATGGTACACAACGCCTTCACAGTAAAAAAAAACCTCTCCGACATCGTAAGAAATCGCCGCGAAACAAAACACGTTTAACTTTATCGGCTCACCACAGTGGACTGACGCTACACAATGAAGTGCAATTGTATCAGTCAACTTGTATCGACATGCAGAGACATGTTTAGCACAGTCACAACTCGAAGCGTGTCGTGTTCTAAAAATAAACACCCTGTCCGGAGGGTGGGCGGAAAGTAGCCCTATTTTGGATTGGTAAAAAAATATGTATATTATCCATTTATTTCAGAAAAAATAATATGAAAAGGTAGGCATACATGGTAGGTTTTCTCTAAAATTCAATGTGGGCTCCAACTCTTTCCACCAGCTTCTGGAGCCGCCCAGGAATGGCGTCCACTGACTTTAGCAGGAACTCCGGCGGGATGGAGGACATGACTTCCCGAATTCGGTCCTCCAGTTCTTCCAATGTCCTCAGTTTGGTGCGGTAGACTTCTTCCTTTACCCACCCCCAAAGAAAGAAGTCGCACGGTTACCGCTGAAAAACGGCAGAATCGGTTCAGTGTAACGGTGTGGTGTGGTATGACCTCAGATCAGGTTGTGGGCCCGTTCCTTCTGCGCAACACCATGAATGCTGAGCGGTACCTTGCTATGTTGCGAAATGAGGTCTGGCCGGTTGTCAGCACATGGGAGAACATCGACGATCTGATATTTATGCAAGATGGCGCCCCTCCGCACTTCGCTCTTGTTGTCCGTGAGTGGCTGGATGCCCACTTCCCTGGGCGTTGGATGGGTCGTCGTGGTCCACATCAATGGCCAGCCAGGAGCCCCGACTTGACACCGTGCGACTTCTTTCTTTGGGGGTGGGTAAAGGAAGAAGTCTACCGCACCAAACCGAGGACATTGAAAGAACTGGAGGACCGAATTCGGGAAGTCATGTCCTCCATCCCGCCGGAGTTCCTGCTAAAGTCAGTGGACGCCATTCCTGGGCGGCTCCAGAAGCTGGTGGAAAGAGTTGGAGCCCACATTGAATTTTAGAGAAAACCTACCATATATGCCTACCTCTTCATATTATTTCTTCTGAAATAAATGGATAATATACGTATTTTTTTACCAATCCAAAAGAGGGAGCTACTTTCCGCCCACCCTATACGCAGTGGGGCATATTGACAGTTATCCCTTTGCCGTCTCTTCCTTCTCATGCTTTCCCCCACCCACCCCCATTTCCCATCAAACTTAGCTACGATTGGTTAGCGAAAAGATGCGACCTGCTATGACGTCATAATGTTTGACTTTATAGTAAATAAATAATAATTAATGCTAGGACTTTTTATGTGTGAAAAAATTAGATTTAATTAGAATTAATTCGCTCTAATTATTTAGAGGTCTTAGTTATTTATATATTTCACGTAATTAATGTATAACAGTTCCAAAAAATGGTGCGAAAACGTGTAGGCAATTTTACATGAATAAACTGCCATATTGTCTCACTATAAGAAAGAACTACACTGTGCATATAACTTTGGAATGAAAATCAGAATACTGTAGTTTGTCGACTGATTCTAAGTGTAATGATATATTTTACAGTTTTAATCGTGTTGTTATAATTTCATTACTTAACATAAAGTATTATGCTATAAATTTATTTAATTATTATAATGAATGGGTTATGCAATTTAGTATTATTGATTAATTACGCATTGATCTTTTTGTTGGTTTAATATCAAAGGATTCGTGTTAACAATTTTCATACTGATTATGTGATATACTGTGGTGCTACTTTAAAAAGTGTACTTTACTAATGATGAATTATAATTTATAGTGGTGGTTATTATTTAAAGTTTTTGTTAAACAGTTTAATAATAAAAGTTTTCTATCGTATACTTACATCACGTCAAATAAGTTTAGAAATAAATTCAATCTATTTTTTAATAATTCTATAATATAATTTGTTTCATTATTTTCTAATGCGTAAAATGACTAATTGGCAACTTGAAAATCCGTTCGATCGCAGAATTTCAAATTGACTTTCTCAATTATATGAACTTTTTTTAACAGACACTAATCAAAATTTAATGAAAGAGGAGATTAAGATGAATTTATAATTGAACTATAATTGATTAATTAAAGTTGCAGTACCTTATACCATGAATTACCTTACATATAACTTAATTCTAGTATGTATAATGTCGTAACATGTACTTTTCTTTATGTAATTAACCAAAAAATTCAAAAGAGAAGCACTTTTTTTTATTAGAAATTATTTGAATTGAAAACTTCACACACACACACACACACACACACACACACACACACACACACACACACACACACACACACACACACACACACACAAAACCTGACACAGTCTTAAATTTTAATTTTAGAACTGGATATTTTGCACTAAAAATTTTCAGCCTGAAAAAATGTGAACCCTGATTTGGAGAGTGAGTGAGTGAGTCAGTCAGTCATTGAATGGGTGAATGAATTAGCAAGTCATCCATCTACTATTGATACGCCATTGCATACACAGGTTTCCCTGTTCATCCCACTGTGTTAATTCATCTCGCATTTCCAGACGACCTGCAAAGGACGGCGGTATGGCGGCAGGAATTAACGAGGCCCCGGAAAGAGGAAGGAAAGGCGCCCCCTCCAATAAAGTCAGAAAAAAGCCCCACAGTTTGCCCCCACTTCCAAGACCCCCAAAGTCTCCAGTGACTTCCACCGATGTTTCTGTAAGTCAATACAACCTTCGTTGTTCATTCTGCAACCCTCATCATTACGAGGTATCTTTTATATCTTTTTACCTTACAACTTTATGACAATATTCGGCCATGATTTGATGTAGAAATTTCATTTTCTTTTCAATCTGTTGAATATCCAAGTTAATCCTGAGTTTTTCTTTCAATATAACTTATAGTCTCAGTTTACAGTCTCAACTTATTGTCTCAACTTGAATCTTATTCTTCAGGAGGTTCATAGCCTTCGGAAATTCATTGGTTCTCCTCCTCCTACGGCGCTTATCAGCAAAGAAGCATATGGCGAAATCCAACCCATCAATCAAGACTTTGGTCGAAGGAATATCGACGATGACAACGGTGAAGGACCGTATTTTGTAAATGATGAATTTACTGCTTATTCACCAACGCAATCTCTTGATCAATCATACCCTAAAATTACGGTAAAAAAAGCCCCCGAATCTTCCTTCGATCCGGAGGAAGAACTGCAGCAGAATAACGCCATTGTCAGTGCGTCGCCTTCTGGCAGATCGGTGGCTTCTATGTCGTCTTTGATCCAAAACACCTCCAACTTGAGTCTCAACTCGAGTCTCTCTCTCCCGCCGAAGCTCCTGTCCTACATAGCGGAGGATGGTTCGACGGCCGTTCAGGTGAGTAGAAATAAGAAACCCCGAGGGTGTAGAACGAAGACTCAACTGATTCTGAGGCTTCATAAGCGAGCTAGCGACATTTCATCGACGTTACGCCACCAAATTTTTTAGGTTAGGTTATAATAATAATAATAATAATGAAAATAATAATGTTTTGGGTTGTTTAACATCTTTTTTAACATCATCTAAAGTTATGTGACGTAGTGGATCTACAGCTTTACGTGAGATCTGAACCAGTACCTCACCAAGGGTATCCCACAGACGCACCTTAATCTTTGAAATATGAATTATGTTATGTTACAATTACATTATGTTATTAGGGTATCGACGAAATATTCGAGTTCTTTGTAAAGGCTGAATTCCGGATGCTTTCTCAAAACCTTTATTTTAACTTAAAAAATATATACCGACGCCCAAATACGCCCAAATACCAAACTAAAATCATTCCCAATTTTTGTAACGAATCTCTCCGCAAATAACTCCTATAATGCCCAGTGACTACTCTTCCATTTTTCCGTACGTAACACTGAACACCGACCTCAACATTTGAACCCGGAACCTTGAGGAATCGGAACCTCCAGGATCAATACGCATTTCGTGAAACTCTTTTTATAAGCAGGAATTTAAACTCTTCTTCCGTTCATGCAATCTCTTCGTGAAATCGATTGAAAGAGCAGCGAATAAATATTTCACAAAGAATGTCATTCAACTCTCTGACTATAAACATAAATCAGATAAGCAACATTTTAACATATATTGAAAAGGATGCAGTTTCAGTGCCCCATTAAAGTATGGTGGGGTCCTTGACACGGAAAAAAGTATGTTAGAGGTGGGGGAGCCTTGATTGGCCATTTTGTTTATTTTGAAATACCGATGTTGTGATAAAAACAAAATACAGTAATAATAATAACGCAAAAATGGTTCTGCCTATAGAAGGAGAAGGAGAAAGCCGAAATCAAGATCCAAAAATTTCGAGATGCCTGGATACTCTGCGTTTGAAAGATTAAAGGTCATAGACGGCGGAAAGATGGACTGAGGGAGATTGTTCGAGGGTTGACCGGTTGAGTAGACGAAAGATTGAGAGTACCGATTAACCCTTGCGTTAGAGAGTTGGACAGAAAAGGGATGAGAATGTGTCGAAAATCTTGTGCCGCAAGCTCTCCTTAAAGGAGGAGGCATGCAGTTACAGAGTTCACAAGAACAGTGTCCGTTATAAGAGCGATAGTAAAGAGAGAATGAGGTAACATTGCGGCGAAGAGAGAGATTAAAGACAGTAAGAGGCGTGGAATTAATGAGACGAAAAGCCTTTGATTTCAGCTGGTCAAGTAGACCTGTGTGGGTTGAGCCACCCAACACATGAGAAGCATACTAAATAGAGGGGAGGACAAGACCGCAACTGAATGGGGGTGAAGAAACTGTAATATCAGGAATATCAATCTGTAATATCAATATTTATTTTCCATTTTTTAATGGTTATGAAAAATTACATCTTAGGGATAAATAAAGCACTGTAAAATGTTAAATAAAGTATTGTAAAGTACTCATTACACGAAAGTTACAATACTTTAAGTATTGCAGTCTCACCAACCAAGTAGACTTCTGAAGCTACATTCCAAGCCTGGCAGTATATATATATATATTATATATATATATATATATATATATATATATATATATATATATATATATATATATATATATATATACAGGGGTTGGACAAAATAATATGAACACCTTGATAAATGGCGATTTTTATTCTTAATATGGAGTTGGTCCTCCTTTAGCGGCAATAACAGCTGCAATGCGTCGGGGAATTGATTCATACAGCTTTTGGACAGTGGCTAGAGGAATCCTGAGCCATTCTTCGAGCAAACCCTGCTCCATTTCCTCCAAAGACGCCGGCGCGCGGTGGGAATCGGCTTCTGACCTGCTGCTCCAACTGACACCACAGATGCTCGATAATGTTAAGATCCGGGGATTGTGGAGGCCAATCCAAGCGTTCTACTTCACTAACATGCTCTTCAAACCAGTTTTTAACGACCCCAGCGGTGTGGATTGGTGCATTATCATCCTGGTAGACGGCGCCGCCATTGGGAAACAGCGTTTGGACCATGGGATGGACCTGGTCAGCCAATATTGACAGATAGACCTGGGCGTTAACCCTACCATGCAGTACTACAGCTGGGCCAAGAGTATTCCACGATATTTCTGCCCAAACCATCACAGATCCGCTTCCATGCTTAACGGTTGGGGTCAGGCAGTCGGGGTCATAAGTATCTTCAGGCTGTCTCCAGACGTAAACTCGACCGGAACATGGAAATAGCGTAAAGGAGGATTCGTCGGAGTAGACTACATTCTTCCACCGGTCCATTGACCAGTTCTTATGGTCATTACACGATTTTCTGCGCCGCTCAATGTTGATGTGCGAAAGGAAGGGTTTGGCAATTGCAGCCCTCCCATGGTATCCAGCTCCATGGAGCTCGCGACGTACAGTTCTGGTCGATACCGGGCTTGCAAGATGCTGGTTAAGCTCTGCAGTCACTTTTGGAGCTGTGGTCTTATGGTTCTTTGTCACAATGCGCTTTAGCACCCGGCGGTCTCGATCACACAGCTTCTTCTTGCGTCCACTATTGCATTTGTCGGTGCTTGTCTTTCCATGGTTTTGGTATGCAGACATGACCATAGAGACAGTTCCTCTAGATACATTGAACATCTGAGCGGTTTTCGTCACCGATGCACCAGCCATCCGCGCTCCGACAATTTGCCCTGTTTGGAAGTCTAACAGGTCTTTCATAACTGCTAATTCATAATTCACTCAGATCTGTAAAAACAACGTGAGGGTTATAACATGACGTATACACACTCTGTTACGCATTTAAATAGGTTTGCCAGTCATTTGACCGTTTACTTTGTGTCTGAGCAGTCCGTAAAGATAACCGGTGAAATCGGCGGGTGTTCATATTATTTTGTCTAACCCCTGTGTATATATATATATATATATATATATATATATATATATATATATATATATATATATATATATATATATATATACAATCTAACCCAGTATTCACCTAACCTATCCTTAACCTAGGTTAATTTAACTCGTAACTGATATGAGGAAAGCAGCTTAGTAGTATAGCCGCAAAAGGGTAGAGTGCAAGAATGTGCAAGTGATTACGTAATGTTGCAAAGGGGGATGGGGGATGTTGCAAAAAAATAAAAAATAAAAAATACGCCAAAAAAGAAAAAAAAATACCCCAAAGGGCCCTTTGTTACCAACCGGGGTTGCAAGGGGCATGCAACTTGGAGGTGGAGTTCTCCCCCAAGCTATTTCCCCCAAAGGGCCAGAAAGGAGGAGAGGGGTACACCTGAAGGAGAGAGAGAGAGAGAGAGAGTAGTTGCCTTTGATTGCAAGGCAAGCAACTTGGAGGCGGAGTTCTCCCCCCAAGTTATTTTCGTTTACCTAACCTAAGAGGCCTCTAAGGGGTTTTCCCAAAGAGCCAGAAAGAGAAGGACCAGAGGTCCTTGCTCGGCTGGGAGCCGAGCTTGAATTTTGTTTTTTTTCTGTTCAAGGTGCTTCAACCCTGCTGGATTATTGACACCATTTTTTGAGCTTGAATGACTCCGTCAGTCGTCTCTCGGTCTTTTATAAACCTCAATTCTGGCTGAGTTGCCAGATAGCTCCATGTGTCCCAGATAGCAAAAACCATATATTAATCATCCATTTAAATAGTGTACCACAATATATATTTATATGATGGTAGTTAATCCAATTAAATTCTATTTATTAAATAAATAATTTTTACACACTTAATCTTTATTATTATTAAACCTGGAATTGCATACCTTTCCAGTTTTTTTTTGGCAATGATCGGATTGTTCTTGCTAGATATATATTATTATGCATCATTTTAATGAGAAAGAAATGTACTTTAATATTAGGTTTATTAAATTCTCCTAAAATAATTATATAAGACCAAAGTAATGGTCTGACGTTGGAAGAAAAAAAATGTAGAGAGAAGTTTAGTCTTGGAGGCCTCTTAGCAAGACAAGTCTCCCATCAAAATTAGTTTTCTTTACTTTAGCTTCAAATTTTATGGGTAACTTGCATATCTGAAAAGAAAAGGAGTTTCACTGCCTCAATGAATAATAAATTAATGTTTTTTGAGAACGCTATCGCTATTGGCCTAGCCTAATTATTGATACCTACACCCCGATACACTTGAATCATTACACACGATGTCAGTATCACTTTCACTTCAAGACATTATTGTATAGAAATAAGGTAACACAAGTACTACAAGAAATAAATAAAAAGTACCCACAAACAAATCTGTAGTGATAAGGTAACACAAGTACTACAAGAAATAAATAAAAGAAGTACCCACAAACAAATCTGTAGTGAAACAAAAAAAAAAGGCAAAACAGGCCGCGTGACCCTGAACATTTTAATGAGAAAGAAATGTACTTTAATATTATGTTTATTAAATTCTCCTAAAATAATTATATAAGACCAAAGTAATGGTCTGACGTTGGGATGAATCCAATTAAATTCTGTTTATTAAATAAATAATTTTACACACTAAATTTTTATTATAAATATTTAAGTCACGAATAACGAAAATTTACGAAACAATTAGCAAGACAAGTCTCCCATCAAAATTAGTTTTCTTTACTTACTTTAGCTTCAAATTTTATGGGTAACTTGCATATCTGAAAAGAAAATGAGTTTCACTGCCTCAATGAATAATAAATTAATGTTTTTGAGAACGCTATCGCTATTGGCCTAGCCTAATTATTGATACCTACACCCCGATACACTTGAATCATTACACACGATGTCGGTATCACTTTCACTTAAAGACATTATTGTATAGAAATAAGGTATCACAAGTACTGATAAGGTAACACAAGTAATACAAGAAATAAATAAAAGTACCCACAAACAAATCTGTAGTGAAACAAAAAAAAAAAAAAGGAAAAACAGACCGCGTGACCCTGAACATTTTAATGACAAAGAAATGTACTTTAATATTATGTTTATTAAATTCTCCTAAAATAATTATATAAGACCAAAGTAATGGTCTGACGTTGGGATGAATCCAATTAAATTCTGTTTCAAAACCTCTCGACTCCATTTCTTAGATATGCCCACAATTATATATATATATATATATAGAGTGAGAAAGAGAGAGATTTTGTTCAAATAACGGGATATGCTTGTATCTTTTGCCATTGTGTTCGAACACAATTGTTCGAAAACCATAGTTCGAAAAACAGTTGTTCGAAGCAACAATTATTCGACGTTATAATTGTTCGAATGAACAACCAACTAAATAAAATCTTAGTTGCCAAGACGCAAATACGAAGATGTAAATAAGAAGGTTAGCCTCTTCATTTAAACTATAACATTTATAGTGCTGCAGTAGTATACCACCCATAAAATGGCAGAGTTTGTTTCTAGTGAGAAAGGAAATCCAAATCGAAAACCATACCCATATTATGTTATATCAGTCAGGGTGAGTCTTCTGCCACGTTAGGCGTACGCTAGGTTAGGCTGTAGAGCAATTTCCCCATGTCATCAACTTTTGGACAGTCAGGGATCGTTGGGCGTGATTTCCGACTTTTCCAAAAAAATATGTGGCCGTAAAATTACCTACTGTACTTACCCCTACCATACCTCTTTGTTTAGGAGTGTATCGTACTTACTGATGTCATGCAGGGATGACACTAATAACATGTAAGTAAAAATAAAAACCGGAAACTATAAAAAATCTATTAAACCATTCTTAAAATTAAATGCTTTACTCCATTTATAATGAAAAGGTACGACTTGTGACGTCATTCGGCTACTGAGAGTTATTAGCAAGGGAAACTCTGAGTAAATGGAACTATTATTTTCTCGAAAACTATGGGTGATAGAAAAATTCTGAAACCGGAATCAGTATCAAAAGTTCTATAAGAATCACCAAATAATTTTCGTTGTACCCTAGTGCAATTTCTCGCCGAATTAGAAAGGTTTTCACTCCGCCTTAGACCCACAGTTTAACGTGGAAACTGAATGCTTTTTTTTTAATATAATTAGGCTATATTTATAATTTCTTTATTATAAAATAAGTTAACAATTGAAATTATGTTAACACAAGAATTTGTGAAAACAATACTAATAACTTGTAAGTAAAAAAAAATATAATATAAGGGACTACCATAGAAATGTAAGTGTCTATAATTTATTCACAAGAAACACGATTTTATATATATGTTACTCGTCCGGTCCCGTTATAGCGGATTGGTACACGTCATAGCTCCACCCAGCTACATCGGCAACCAATCACTACGAACATCTGGTCTTTTGGGCGGAGCTTGGCGATTGTGCATATAAAAGGGGATATTTTTCAGTTGGGGGTAACAGTAGCTATTTTCGCGTCAGTGAATAATCATTCCTTCCACCATGGACCTGTACGTCTCCCCGGAATTGTATGAAGAAAGTGATACTGCAGCATTAACGGCAATTAGTATTTTTAACGCGATTGACCGTGGTGATTTATTTCCAACGCAAACCGTTGAAGATATTTGCAGTGACGCTCCTTACAACCCGACGCAGGGGACTACCATAGAAATGTAAGTGTCTATAATTCGATTTATATATATGGAGAGTTGTAGTATCTCGTCAAATAGATACTCGCCAAAATTTTTTTTATGTCAATCAATGTTATTTGGTTTTACCTCTTATCCCCATTATGCTAAAATCGAAATTTTTTATGGCAATCAATGTTATTCCTCTTAAATGAACCAAAGATATCTTCACATAATGGGGATCTGTCTGTATACTCTGTATATGTTTTAAAAGAATGAACATTATTCCTTTAAGGTCCGATAAGGATTTGACACGTGTTATACAATCTTTTGAAGAATCTCGGAATACAGAGGATATACTGATCAGTGAACAATGTCACACCGAAATAATGTAAGTGTTTTTCAATCTTTTTGGGATAAGAAGACAATATATTTTCATAAATTTATTAAATGAAAGAAATCAGTACAATAAACAACTTCAGAATATACCGTTACAAATATACGAACAAAAACATTATAATATACAACGAGTACGTACAATTGGAAAACGGATTTTTATCTGTCTGCATACCATTTCATCGTTTCTGCGAGTGTGACACGGGTCAAATACATTTAAAAAATTTATAAATTCTTTATCACTTGACATATGCATGAGAAATGAGACGCAGTACATTCCGCAAACATTAGTAAAATATCCTTGTACACGAAATGGGTTCCATACAACTTCGGGAATATGTAACTGAGCGAGAAATTTTACAATAATAGGGTCACTCCAGGGTTGTATACCGAGTGAATCAAATAATACAGGCGCTGTCTATTTTTAAAATAGACAGCGATCCAGTGAATCCCTTCATTACCGATGACATCTGTGTTCACAATAAGACTACCGCATTCTCGCGTACTTGGCAAACTCAATGTTTCATTCTTCGCAAACACGCCGATAAATTTGGAACGTGTGACTCGCTATTACTTTCTGAAGTGTATTAGCATCCATTTTAAAAGTCAGTGATAACGCTCCTAAATCTATCTACTTCTATTAGGGCTTGCGATTCGAGATATACTAGTACACTAATAGGAGCGTCTATAGGCTTGGCGAATTCCAGCCGCACTGAGATGTTTCCGCTCTGCTGTGGGGTTAAATGGGTATTTACGCTAGCAGATAAGTCAGGTGTAATGTCAAACGGATAAAGGTTAAATTGATCAATGAATTCTTCCTGCGTTACCCCATTACCAAGCTCATCACAATCACCTGCAATATGGGTCAGATTACTATAGGCTCTGGCGCAAAGAGGTAACACAGCGTCTGATGAATAGTCCGTACCCATTGTTCCACCCAAAGCAGTGCCATTAACGTATAGAGTTATATTTTTAAGTCCGAAATTCTCGAATTTAAAGGCACTCTTTTTTATTTTCCATTCACCGAAGCATGGTCCTGCATGCCGATTAATATCCTTTTAGGAAGATTTCCCAGGGCAATGTTTTCTATCTGCTTCGATGCCAACCCTGCAGGAACCGTATATAGTTTGATTTGCACTCTGTTAATAGGATATTTCACTGTAGCGTTTAGTAAATTTTTCTCAATTTCTAGTTGTTTTGGTGAACTTAATTTCACTCGCCGTACGCGGAGATATGTGTCCATAATGTGAACCACAACGGGCTTTGCACCCTCTTCTTGATCAGCATCCAGATTTAAGCAGATCTCAGGACTCGTGCGGGTGAGCTTTATTTTCATATCCACCCCGTTGATAAGCAACTTCTCCTGGAAAGTGAAATCTGTGTGCAACCGTCCAAAACACTCGTATATTTTTTTTTAGAATTTTAAATTTGTCCTTTATACTATTTTCATCTTTAGTTTGATAATATCCCTCGGCACTTAAAAAGGTAGCCTTCGCTTCTTTGGAAAAGTTGAGGACATTTTCCAGATAGGCTCGTAGATGATAGTACCCCGTGCCTGCCGATATGTTGGTCTGATTTAAATATACGTCACACTGGTTGAATATGGAGTGCAGAAAGTTTGTTTCAGGGTATACAGCATATTTGTCATCGCAGACCGTTCCATCAGAATGGGCTATACGTAGCTTAGCGTACATGTGCACACAGCTTGGATCAAAAAAGTAAGGACCTGAGCTGGGTATCACGAATTCTATAGGTGCACTCGGGGAACTAATTGTGTTTAAAGGGTTAATTGTAATAAAGTCACTGTGCTCAATAGAAACTTGGGTTGGAGGTAGCTCAAAAAGGGACAGCTCCGATTTACAGCATTGTGAACTACATGGGTGGATGAAGCGTGCCATGGCGAAATAGTGACTCCTCTCTCGACAAGTGGTAAACAAACTATGATTCATGAGATCAATGTCCTTAGCTTATATCAGTCAAAAAAGTGGTCAACCATAGGTTTCATTCGCTTACAGCACTTCTTTTTTGATAGCCTTTTACGTTTAATACCACGTGACCCCTTCTTCTTCTTCCGGGCAGCCCGCTTCTTCCCGCCACCACGCATTTTTCTCTTTGCATCTTTGATGATTTCGTCCCGTGTACGCTTTAAATGTTTTTTTAGAGCCTCTCTAGGTTTAGCCCCGGCCAATATGTCTTCTGCAGTGTTAATACCTGATTGTAGCGCTTTCCTTCCAAGGTATCTGGCACCCCTCTTCAGCAAAGGAACAGCCGTACGTAGTATGGATGAAAAAATGGACCCAAGTCCACTACCGCGCTGGTATCGCACCCCTCGATAGACGGTGAAAGGCTTTCTATCCATTATAACTCAGTGCGTCGAAGTCAAATTCAAGTTCACAGTCTACAGCTAGTTTACGGGCACGTTCCACGACCGTAGGCAGCCAAATTTTTTGAGCCCGTGTATTTTGTACAGTAAACATGTTAGCCAAGACTACTGCTATAAAGCCGCAACCACGATCGACGTTTATATGCCGTCTATAAATAGCTTGAGAATTGAGGCTAAGAGTGTACGGTATGGCACTATGACCCGCAACACGGAATACACGGTCAATATTTACCGTGAAGTTGTCCATATTTAAGGCTATACTACTTTGGGCGACTTGCATTATACGTCCTAATATATATTCTACATCTTCAGCCGCCAAACGTCTAAATGGCACTATCACCCAATAATCGTCTACATCACCGTCATCTGACCCGAATCCAAAGGACAGACTCGTCCTGACTTCACGCTCGTCGCGATTCTGAAGAGCAAACTCTACAATATGCTGTAGAACCCGGCGTAGCCCGCGCTCAATTCCATTGCTATACATGGCTCTAGGATCGACCCTGACTCTATACCGATTTCTAGTCATGGCTGGGGTGGGGGCTGCGGAGCGCACCAACTCGAGCGTTATAGCATCCTCAATAGAACGGGGGGCGGCGGATGAATTAGGGGATATATTAGCGGAAGGTGCTGCTGGGGGGCCTGTTGCGTAGGAGGTTGATGGTTGGGGATCTATTATTGTAGACTTAACAGAACGGGGGGCGGCGGATGAATAAGGGGGTATATTAGCGGGAGGTGCTGCTGGGGGGGTTGTTGCGTAAGAGGTTGAGGGTTGGGGATCTATTACCGCTGCAACAGGCGCGTATTTCGGGCGCTTTATACCTGACGTGGGGTTCTCACACCTCCGCTTTGGACGTGCTACTGGTATCGCTGGTGAGGGTTCGTTGGCAGGGGAGATCACAACTACACTGTCGTCGAGGTCATCCGTAATGTCAATGATGGGATGCTCTACCTCATCGTCATTCACGGTTCTGTGGGAGAAGAAAGCAAAATATAAGGAACAGCACTCAAAATTTGTAATATTTTGTAAATGACCCACTTAGGAGTGTGACGTGTTAGAAATGGACTCTGTAGAAAAATTCAGATTCACGAGTCCATCCACATGTATTATATCTGGACCTACAGGATGTGGTAAAACTGTGTTTATGCTTAAAATCATTAAAGAAAAGGGAGAGATGTTCTCGAAATTTGTGCATAAAGTTATATGGTGCTATTCGACGTATCAATCAGTGTTCAACGAGTACCAAGATGATATTTTGTTCCACAAAGGTGTATATGACGTTAATTCGTTAAAGGGAAATGAACATACAATCATTGTAATTGACGATCTCATGTTGGAGATGGATAAAACGTTTGCCGAGACATTTACAGTATTCTCCCACCATCTTAACATAAGCGTGTTTTTCATCAATCAGAATCTATTTTTCAAAAATAGATACATGCGCGATGTGTCGTTAAATACGCAATATCTAGTCTTATTCGCGCAACGTAGAGATGTATCACAAATTGGGGTATTAGCCAATCAAATGTTCCCGAATCAGCGTAAGGAGTTTTTGGAAGTTTATAAAGAAGCTACAAGCACGCGTTACGGATATTTGCTTTGCGACCTTCATCCGCGAAACACGTTTAGAGTGCTTCTGCGAACGAATATATTTCCAAACGAGCCTGAAACGGTGTATATTCCAGAATGACAGAGACTAAAGAAATACCGTGAATTAATAAAAATCTATCATCGACTGCCCCGGGCATTGCAGCAGATGTTTATTAAAAATATCGACGCCGACTTTTTAAAATGCATCTGTGAAATCTGTCTTACCGTTATAAATTGCAATGTATCAATGAAAACCCCTCAGAAGGCTCGCCTACGCCGCTACAAGAACATAATACGTGCACTCGCTCGTAAAAGTCAAACTGTAGCGAAGAAAAAACGAATTATTGTACAAACAGGAGGGTCATTTCTCCCCATCTTATTTTCAGTTTTGGGTCCTTTACTGACTAGATTAATATAATGAAGAAAGTGGTAGTGATTCCCCACGAGGTATACGCTTCACTGCAAAGGAATCCAGACACGTATCTAGATCCCCGTAAAAGCAGACTTAAAAGAATGGAAAGCGAATTGCTAGCCCTATTAAACAGTGAAAAAACACCTGATGAGAAAAGAATCTTATACCAAGAAGCTCTGCAGAAATTTCTTCACGAGTACGAAAATTATAAGAGCCCTACAGAGATTCCTGTGGTTATTAGGCACAGCACGGGGGACGATGGACATGGCGACATAGGATCTGAGCCCGACGATACAGCTGACCAACCAAAAAGATTAGCCACACAACATATCGAACATGTATTAAAAAGTACCCTCCCACATACATTGAGGAGTAAAGGCTTAAGTCTTTATAATCTATTGAATGAGGATCCCGCCATACAATGGACCGATACAGGGGAGATCATTCTGGAAGGATCAAAGGTACAGGGATCGAATATCGTAGACATTGTCCATGATCTGGTGAGAAAGTGGGATAGGCCATCACCATCAGGATGGAAGCATATTAAAGCAAGACTACAACAAATAAATGTCCCTAAAACGTTGATAGGAAATCTGAACAGGTTAAAAGACTTGGAACATGCAACGCCTGTGACACAATTGAAGGCGCCGTCACCCCCGGCGGTAACACCTTTGAAGAGGAGCAAGATGGGTTAAGCCAACCCTACCCACGTGCATCTAAAATACGCAAATGGCTAACGTATTAACTAAACGCTATTATGACATTTCTACCCCATCCTCTTACGGCGGCGGAGATAGACTGTACAGAAGTGTTTACGGAGTAGGAAAAAAAGATGTTGAAAGATTTTTGAGGGAGCAGGACGCTTATACGCTTCATAAGCCTGTGAGAAAAAGGTTTAAAACAGCCAAGACAACGGCTTCCTCGATTGACTCTATTTGGCAAGCAGATTTAACAGACATGCAAAGATATTCTGTGTATAACGATGGTTACCGCTACATTCTATTCATAATAGACATATTCTCTAGATATCTGTGGCTAGTTCCTCTGAAAAATAAATCACCTGAAACAGTTGCTAAAGCCACCAAAACGCTAATGTTAAAAGAAAACAGGGTTCCTGGCTATTTTTGTACGGATATGGGGAAGGAATTTATAGGCCGTGCTTTTCAGAACATGTTGACAGAGTTTAATATCAGCTATTACACAACCAATTCTATACATAAGGCTTCTTTAGCTGAAAGAGTTCAGCGCACCATAAAGGAACGCATGCACCGTTATTTTACACATAAAAACACACAGATTTCTAGACATTCTGGAATCATTGGCGTCATCCTACAACCGCTCACACCATCGCACGATTGGGACAACACCTAACGAAGTTTTAGAAAGAGGTACGCTCCCGAGGAGAGATGGATCACCACCACCACCACACACTGCGCGCTTCAAAATCAATGATTATGTAAGGCTATCGCGTTCGGGGAACAAATTCGCAAAGGGTTTTGAGCAAGGATGGACACGCGAGATTTTTAAAGTTAGGGCTATGAGACCTAAAGGTGAGATAATGATGTATTACATTGAAGATTTGAATGGGGAAGAAATCTCAGGAGGCTTTTACCGCGAGGAATTGCAGAAAGTTGCGTTTAATTTCGGAAAAAATGTGTTTAAAATTGAGAAAATTTTAGGAAGCAAAGGTTCAGGAAAGAGAAAAATGTACCTGGTGAAATGGCTAGGTTACCCAGAAAGCTTCAACATCTATATAAAAGCTGATGCAATAATGAAGCTTAAATAGTATGAAACATGGCTCCTAACCATTTCTACGTCACAGTCCCGTCCTCCTCGTCCCTGTCTGTACACCCTAACAACACACTAGCCAACTTTGTAACAGAACTCCACAAGCACATTGAATTGGGTCGTGATTCGTATGAGGTGGGGATATGCGAAATTCAGCTGGACACCATCTTTTTAAATATGAACATAAAGAAACCGTTTTTACGATTCTTAGAGACATTGACGAGTGTGAAAAAGCTGGGGTAGCTATGGATGAAACTATGCGTATCGCTCGGACTAAGGTTGCACGGTATTACAGTACAGAAGTAAGACTAGGACCGGGTCAATATGGTTCGGCCGAGGATGTTGTGAGAGGCTTAAACGTAAGTTTAAGAAACTCAAACCTTACGAATGATTTAGTATACGAAATCGTAAACAACCCTGCACATACACTAATCCTAAAATCAAAGACTAACAGACGTATTAAAGACCATAGAAAGTTCCAAATTCTAGCCAATGGCCGATATAGCGCAGCCTTCCAAAGAGAGATTTCACGAGACACAGCATGACTTGTCCAGATTAATGTATCAATTGAAGATGGAGAAATTGGCTGAAAGGTCCCCAGACATGTGCTATATTTACAGTAATATAGTGGAGCACCAGTTTGTTGGGGATACCCAGGCACGCCTGCTGCGCATTGCTCACATCCCCAACCATAGAGGAAGGAGTTTGAGTATTACATATGACAGACCCCATTATGTGAATGTCGCAACTAATTTAATAACCAATATCTCAATATATATAAGAACGATTGAGGGTGAAAACTTCCCATTCGGTAACGGGAGCTTAACAGTGAAGCTACACTTTCGACGCACTGAGTTATAATGGATAGAAAGCCTTTCACCGTCTATCGAGGGGTGCGATACCAGCGCGGTAGTGGACTTGGGTCCATTTTTTCATCCATACTACGTACGGCTGTTCCTTTGCTGAAGAGGGGGCTCCTATTAGTGTACTAGTATATCTCGAATCGCAAGCCCTAATAGAAGTAGATAGATTTAGGAGCGTTATCACTGACTTTTAAAATGGATGCTAATACACTTCAGAAAGTAATGGAGCGAGTCACACGTTCCAAATTTATCGGCGTGTTTGCGAAGAATGAAACATTGAGTTTGCCAAGTACGCGAGAATGCGGTAGTCTTATTGTGAACACAGATGTCATCGGTAATGAAGGGATTCACTGGATCGCTGTCTATTTTAAAAATAGACAGCGCCTGTATTATTTTGATTCACTCGGTACTCAACCCTGGAGTGACCATATTATTGTAAAATTTCTCGCTCAGTTACATATTCCCGAAGTTGTATGGAACCCATTTCGTGTACAAGGATATTTTACTAATGTTTGCGGAATGTACTGCGTCTCATTTCTCATGCATATGTCAAGTGATAAAGAATTTATAAATTTTTTAAATGTATTTGACCCGTGTCACACTCGCAGAAACGATGAAATGGTATGCAGACAGATAAAAATCCGTTTTCCAATTGTACGTACTCGTTGTATATTATAATGTTTTTGTTCGTATATTTGTAACGGTATATTCTGTAGTTGTTTATTGTACTGATTTCTTTCATTTAATAAATTTATGAAAATATATTGTCTTCTTATTCCAAAAAGATTGTCACACCGAAATAATGTAAGTGTTTTTCATTGTTGACTGATCAGTATATCCTCCGTATTCCGAGATTCTTCAAAATATTGTATAACACGTGTCAAATCCTCATCGGACCTTAAAGGAATAATGTTCATTCTTTTAAAACATATACAGAGTATACAGACAGATCCCCATTATGTGAAGATATCTTTGGTTCATTTAAGAGGAATAACATTGATTGCCATAAAAAATTTCGATTTTAGCATAATGGGGATAAGAGGTAAAACCAAATAACATTGATTGACAAAAAAAATTTTTGGCGAGTATCTATTTGACGAGATACTACAACTCTCCATATATATAAATCGAATTATAGACATTTACATTTCTATGGTAGTCCCCTGCGTCGGGTTGTAAGGAGCGTCACTGCAAATATCTTCAACGGTTTGCGTTGGAAATAAATCACCACGGTCAATCGCGTTAAAAAGAATAATTGCCGTTAATGCTGCAGTATCACTTTCTTCATACAATTCCGGGGAGACGTACACGTCCATGGTGGAGGATGTGTGACATTGCTGACTGTTCAGTATATCCTCCGTATTCCGAGTTTCTTCAAAAGATTGTATAACACGTGTGAAATCCTCATCGGACCTTAAAGGAATAATGTTCATTCTTTTAAAACATATACAGAGTATACAGACAGATCCCCATTATGTGAAGATATCTTTGGTTCATTTAAGAGGAATAACATTGATTGCCATAAAAAAATTTCGATTTTAGCATAATGGGGATAAGAGGTAAAACCAAATAACATTGATTGACAAAAAAATTTTGGCGAGTATCTATTTGACGAGATACTACAACTCTCCATATATATAAATCGAATTATAGACACTTACATTTCTATGGTAGTCCCCTGCGTCGGGTTGTAAGGAGCGTCACTGCAAATATCTTCAACGGTTTGCGTTGGAAATAATTCACCACGGTCAATTGCGTTAAAAAGACTAATTGTCGTTAATGCTGCAGCGTCACTTTCTTCATACAAGTCTGGGGAGACGTACAGGTCCATGGTGGAGGGAATGATTATTCACTGACGCGAAAATAGCTACTGTTACTCCCAACTCAAAAATATCCCCTTTTATATGCACAATCGCCAAGCTCCGCCCAAAAGACCAGATGTTCGTAGTGATTGGTTGCCGATGTAGCTGGGTGGAGCTATGACGTGTACCAATCCGCTATAACGGGACCGGACGAGTAACATATATATAAAATCGTGTTTCTTGTGAATAAATTATAGACACTTACATTTCTATGGTAGTCCCTTATATTATATTTTTATTTTTACTTACAAGTTATTACTATTGTTTTCACAAATTCTTGTGTTAACATAATTTCAATTGTTAACTTATTTTATAATAAAGAAATTATAAATATAGCCTAATTATATTTAAAAAAAAGCATTCAGTTTCCACGTTAAACTGTGGGTCTAAGGCAGAGTGAAAACCTTTCTAATTCGGCGAGAAATTGCACTAGGGTACAACGAAAATTATTTGGTGATTCTTATAGAACTTTTGATACTGATTCCGGTTTCAGAATTTTTCTATCACCCATAGTTTTCGAGAAAATAATAGTTCCATTTACTCAGAGTTTCCCTTGCTAATAACTCTCAGTAGCCGAATGACGTCACAAGTCGTACCTTTTCATTATAAATGGAGTAAAGCATTTAATTTTAAGAATGGTTTAATAGATTTTTTATAGTTTCCGGTTTTTATTTTTACTTACATGTTATTAGTGTCATCCCTGCATGACATCAGTAAGTACGATACACTCCTAAACAAAGAGGTATGGTAGGGGTAAGTACAGTAGGTAATTTTACGGCCACATATTTTTTTGGAAAAGTCGGAAATCACGCCCAACGATCCCTGACTGTCCGAAAGTTGATGACATGGGGAAATTGCTCTACAGCCTAACAGCGTACGCCTAACGTGGCAGAAGACTCACCCTGACTGATATAACATAATATGGGTATGGTTTTCGATTTGGATTTCCTTTCTCACTAGAAACAAACTCTGCCATTTTAAGGGTGGTATACTACTGCAGTACTATAAATGTTATAGTTTAAATGAAGAGGCTAACCTTCTTATTTACATCTTCGTATTTGCGTCTTGGCAACTAAGATTTTATTTAGTTGGTTGTTCATTCGAACAATTATAACGTCGAATAATTGTTGCTTCGAACAACTGTTTTTCGAACTATGGTTTTCGAACAATTGTGCTCGAACAATTGTGTTCGAACACAATGGCAAAAGATACAAGCATATCCCGTTATTTGAACAAAACTCTCTCTCTCTCTCTCTCTCTCTCTCTCTCTCTCTATATATATATATATATATATATATATATATATAATATATATATAATTGTGGGCATATCTAAGAAATGGAGTCGAGAGAGGTTTTGAAACAGAATTTAATTGGATTCATCCCAACGTCAGACCATTACTTTGGTCTTATATAATTATTTTAGGAGAATTTAATAAACATAATATTAAAGTACATTTCTTTCTCATTAAAATGTTCAGGGTCACGCGGTCTGTTTTGCCTTTTTTTTTTTGTTTCACTACAGATTTGTTTGTGGGTACTTTTATTTATTTCTTGTAGTACTTGTGTTACCTTATCAGTACTTGTGATACCTTATTTCTATACAATAATGTCTTGAATTGAAAGTGATACTGACATCGTGTGTAATGATTCAAGTGTATCGGGGTGTAGGTATCAATAATTAGGCTAGGCCAATAGCGATAGCGTTCTCAAAAACATTAATTTATTATTCATTGAGGCAGTGAAACTCATTTTCTTTTCAGATATGCAAGTTACCCATAAAATTTGAAGCTAAAGTAATTAAAGAAAACTAATTTTGATGGGAGACTTGTCTTGCTAAGAGGCCTCCAAGACTAAACTTCTCTCTACTTTTTTTTTCTTCCAACGTCAGACCATTACTTTGGTCTTATATAATTATTTTAGGAGAATTTAATAAACCTAATATTAAAGTACATTTCTTTCTCATTAAAATGATGCATAATAATATATATCTAGCATGAACAATCCGATCATTGCAAAAAAAACTGGAAAGGTATGCAATTCCAGGTTTAATAATAATAAAGATTAAGTGTGTAAAAATTATTTATTTAATAAACAGAATTTAATTGGATTAACTACCATCATATAAATATATATTGTGGTACACTATTTAAATGGATGATTAATATATGGTTTTTGCTATCTGGGACACATGGCGCTATCTGGCAACTGAATACATTGCGCTATCTGGCAACTCAGCCAGAATAGAGGTTTATAAAAGACCGAGAGACGACTGACGGAGTCATTCAAGCTCGGTTCCCAGCCGAGCAAGGACCTCTGGTCCTTCTCTTTCTGGCCCTTTGGGAAAACCCCTTAGAGGCCTCTTAGGTTAGGTAAACGAAAATAACTTGGGGGAGAACTCCGCCTCCAAGTTGCTTGCCTTGCAATCAAAGGCAACTACACTCTCTCTCTCTCCTTCAGGTGTACCCCTCTCCTCCTTTCTCTCCTCTTTTCTCTCCTTTCTGGCCCTTTGGGGGGAATAGCTTGGGGGAGAACTCCACCTCCAAGTTGCATGCCCCTTGCAACCCCGGTTGGCAACAAAGGGCCCTTTGGGGTATTTTTTTCTTTTTTCTTTTTTTGCAACATCTCCCATCCCCCTTTGCAACATTACGTAATCACTTGCAACATTCTTGCACTCTACCCTTTTGCGGCTATACTACTCAGCTTTGAGATTCTCCCTTTGAAATGAAAATGAAAAGGTTTATTGGCAGACTATAGTCCATATGACAAATATTATTAATACAATGACAGTTCATATACTAAGGATAGAAATATATACAATTGATTAGAAATAATACTGTAATGTCGAAGTTAAGTGGAGCTACAGATAGACGTTTTCGTATCAAGAAGTCCATAGCTTAGGCCTTAGAGGATAAATGGCAGGACTCGCGGATAGCTTGGATGATCGGGTTGGTTGGTTTTTTAATTCTTTGCATTAGACTGTATTGAGCACGTCTTGTTACCTCCGGGAAGCTCGGGACATTGCGGATAGCAAACATTTGCGAAACTGAGCATTTCTCAATCTTTGGCTGAGAGTGAAATGGCTGTGACAAAAGATATAAAAGATACCAAAAGGAACAGGACATTTACCCAGAAATTATTTATTAACCCAGCAAACAAAGGTACAGTTTTGGAAAAAAGTTCTCCCAGAAACTTACAATTTCTAAACAGCATAAAAAATTACTAATCAGTAATGACTGGGTTCTGTTTTAGATATTTTATTACTATCACCGAAGATGATAAAATATCCAAACAAATATAAAATATTACCAATTAGTAATTTTTTATGCTTTTTTAGAAATGTTTCTAGGCGAACTTTTTTCCGCAACTCTTCGTTTGTAAAATGTTCACAAACTTTTATAAACGTTGAATGCGTTTCAAGTGCAATGACTGCACGTTTTCCTTTTCCTTCTATGAACGTTTAAAACAAAAACAGGGTAAGTGGCCTGGGCAACCCCACCCGGGGGCGAACCATAATCTCACTGCTTAGAGTCCGCCACCTTAACCACTGAGCTATCGGGCGATTAATGATCTTAAAAAGTGTAAGAAACACGTGAAAACATTTGCTGAACCATTGTTTGGAGAGATGCCTATGTTAATAGTAAGTTAGGTCCCAGGAAGAACTGTTCAGTACGTGGATATGCTGCTGCTTATAATGCTTCAAATGGTTTTTACCTCGTTCGTCATGTGACGGAGGGGACCTACAGCTTTATTTACGATCCGAACCATTTACGGGTCGCTATATCTCTAAACGCAGAAGACAATGACAATGTTCAATAATCCAATTATACACTGGTCTACAAATTTTGAAAAAGTTTGTGCTTCGGAGATAAAATGTGTTTCTTATTATGGATTTTGGGGTGCTGAAAACGAATATGACCATAAAAACAGTCGATTGGCTACAGTTTCCAAGAAAATTTAAGTTACACATTTTGTGTATATGTATACCATATATTAGTAACATACCTGTATAATGCAGTCACTTATATTGATTCAACCCGTCGCTTCTTTGCTTGTCTCTTGTATTCAACTTTTGGAGCATCTCTTGTTATTGTCCAGCAGTAGTCTGCTAACAATGATGGACTCCATTTCCCCTGGTAGCGTTTCTCCATCGCTGAGATATCCTGGTGGAAACGTTCACCATGTTCATCGCTGACTGCTCCGCAGTTGGCCGGAAAAAATTCCAGGTGCGAATGGAGGAAATGTATCTTTAAAGACATA
Organism: Bathynomus jamesi; assembly: GCA_023014485.1. Lineage (NCBI taxonomy): Eukaryota > Metazoa > Arthropoda > Malacostraca > Isopoda > Cirolanidae > Bathynomus > Bathynomus jamesi. The sequence continues at coordinate 683,403 of JAJOZX010001327.1, forward strand.
TTGCAGCCCATTTTTTGATAGGACAACAGCAGGTTTTCCACCAGCTCCCTGTAATTGTCAGCTTTGGTATTTCCGAGAAAATTGGTTGCTACTAACCGGAAAGCATTCCACGCTGTCTTCTCCTCACCACCTAGGATACGGTCGAACTCCTCATCTCTAAGAAGCTCGCGGATCTGTGGACCAACAAATACACCCTCCTTGATTTTTGCTTCACTGAGCTTTGGGAATTTACCATTGAAGTACTTAAAAGCTGCCCCCGTTTTATCCATAGCCTTAACAAAATTTTTCATGACGCCCAGTTTGATGTGTAAGGGTGGTAACAAAATCTTGCTCGATTCTACAAGTGGAGGATATTGAACATTTTTTGTTCCAGGTTCCAATGAGTGTCTGAGTGGCCAATCCTTCTTGATGTAATGAGGAGTCCTAGCCCGACTATCCCATTCACACAGAAAACAGCAATACTTAGTGTAGCCCGACTGCAGTCGAAGATCTGTCTACAACTTGCCAGTCACCACAAACCTGCCACTGATGTTTGTCATAGTTTATGCAGTTCAAAAAGTTGCAGTTTCATGTTGTCATATGTTTCCTTCATATGGACTGCATGACCAACTGGAATTGATGGCAATACGTTGCCAACATGCAACAAAACAGCTTTTAGACTCAACTTCGATGAATCAATGAACAGTCTCCACTCATCAGGATTGTGAATAATGTTGAGTGCTGCCATCAGACCATCGATGTCGTTGCAAGCTACAAGGTCACCTTCCATGATGAAGAATGGGACAAAATCTTTTTGACGGTCACGAAACTTACACACACTAACATTTTCAGCGAGGAAATTCCACTGCTGCAATCTGGAGCCCAACAGCTCTGCCTTACTCTTTGGCAGTTCTAAATCTCTGATAAGGTCGTTTAATTCATTCTGAGTTGTCATGGGCGGTTTAGAAGATGTCAAGTTATAAACAAATTCAGGGTCTTGTGAAGTTGAAGGCTCGCAAGTTTCGCAGGTTCCTTCATTCTCCTCGTCCTCTGACTCCAGGGAGAATGAGTGTGGGGGCTCAGGAACGGGTAGTCCTTCGCCGTGAGGTACCGGGCGTATAGCAGAGGGTATATTCGGATATTGTAAAATCCACTTTTTCTTCTTGCAAATACCTTTCTTGACTGGGGGCACCATGCAGAAGTAACAATTACTGACATGATCTGTTGGTTCCCTCCACCATGACTCCAGATTTGAAAAAATTTACTGGAGCACAGCTCTGAATTTACTTTTTTTCCCCTTACACCACTAGATAGGTTAATGATAGTAAACTCTTGAATTGACGACATACCAATTACAAATTGTTTTAGCTAAACATAATAATACAATAATGTACAGTTTATAACTCACCTTAAGTTTATTTATTCATTGCAGCAGCAACAGTGGACGATGTTAGACCTTGCATGTAGGCATTTGTTGTGAATTTACCGCCATGTATGCTTGGCCACTGATCAATGGCTTTCTGTGTGATCATTACAGCAGATCTAGTGCCTGGAGCTGGACCCTCCTTCACAATTCTGCACAGCTTAGTCAAATGAGATGGCTTAATGGATCCTTTGTGTTCAACAATGTAACCAAGAATGGAGAATGTCCCTTCAGCTGGTGCTTCACTCCAGGCAGTTGATCCATCTTTATCAAAATGCTTTAATCTCTCTGTGATTCCTTTCCACAGCTGTTCTATATATTCTGTCAGCCAATTTATCACTGAGTCTTTTGTAAAACTACTTTCAGATCTGGTTCTGGATGGTCTAGCAACTTCAGCAACCTGGTAGTAATCAGAACGTTTCTTGATGTATTTGTAAACTTCATTTAGGATGTAATCCTCAGCTGTTAGTTCCTTTTGCTGCCCTGTGGTATCGTGCTTAAATTCAGAAACTACATCATTTGCTTTTCCTCCATTAGCTAATTTGGAAATTGTTTCCATCACTCTTAACATAACAGTTTTCCCTCCTTCTTTATAAAATATATTTTCTACAAATTCTGCACTAACTGTGGTTTTTTGAGCTACTTGCAACATAATCTTTGTTACATTGGAAATCAATACATAGAACTTGGTACTAATTTCTTTCTCTTGTGGATGATAAAAAAAAACACAATTTTCCACAAATCTGTCAAATTGATCAAATTCGTAATTAACCATGCGAGTATCAGATTTGAGTTTTGGTCTCTTAAAACCAATGATATTGTCAAGAACCATATTGGTATAGTCAAGGCCTGATCTCAGATTTGAAGAGTGATTCTGAATAAAGTCTAAAAGCTCACTTAGTTTACAAATTTTCTTCAATGCATTAAGTCCCATCGAAATTTGAAATTTTCTCCAAACAACTTTTTCATTTCGTTTTTAAATGGCTCGTTGTCCTTACAAAAAGCCCCATCTCCAACCATTCCAGATACCTTGGATTTAATTGCTTCTTCAGATAGTTTCAAGTGATTAGGAGACTTCAACACATCAAAAATTTCATTGGCCAAATAAACTCCTGATTTGCTGCGTACTAAATTTATCCCAGCAAGTTTTACAGTCTTATCTTCTTCACTCATAACTAATACAACTAGCATGCTTAATCCCAAAATTGTTCCAATGTCAGCTGTTATTGTTACTGAAGTTTGTTCTAAGAACCACTTTACAGTTTGTTCTTTAAGTTGATTATCTAATAGCTCACAAATTGTCTCGCACGCATGTGTGCTATGATTCAAATTTCCAACCTCACAACCTGACCTATGTAATACAGCTAGAAGTACTGGATATAGAGCCCATGCAGTGTTTGTTTTCATTATGTAGTATAAGATGTTGCCACATAAGTCTTCTATGCGTTTAGTAGTGTTCCGAGATGATGTTTTCATCACTTCATAAACAGCAGCTCTTTGATGATGCTGAAGTTTAATTAAATGTCTCTTCAGGTGGGTTTTCAGATTTCTAAACCATCTCTCTTGATTTTCTCCTTGTTTGCATACATAGGTTAAATCTTTAACATTGAAGTAACCTTTTATGTTAGAATGTTTGTCTGAAGCACATGCTTTGGGGTCTGTGCAAGCTATGCAATATAATGTAAACATTTTATCATCAGAAGCATCATCAATATCTTCTTGATTATCATCATCTTCATCCTCAACAGCTATATCTACATCAGGCATATTAGTGTCACTATTTGCAATGTTTTCCATTATATCACTTGGTACTGAAAATGAATCATCAGCATGCCCTAGATCCTTCTTTTCCACCAATTTGAATGTAGAATTGATCAAATCATTGTTTAGGATTTCTTGTATTGATTTACACTTGCTTAAATGGGCTATGGAAATGTCAAATTTGTTGCTTTTTGCTTTATTAGATTTGGATGCAACACTTGAACTTGAAGGCATATTTTGACTCTTCTCTTTATTAACCACAACAGCTTGGTGAGTTTCTTTTGTTAGGCGCAAAATTGCATTCAATGTCTTCTGGATTTGGGAATTTTCAAATTCCTCTAAAGCAGTTTTGTTAGTCTGATGCGCAGATTCCTCACTTACCTTTTGTTTCTTAGGTGGAGGAGAAGCACTTTCTTCAGTCTGTGAAACATCTAGTGAAAAAGTTTCATTTTCTAGATTAGCAGTTGATGAAGTTGGTTCATTTTTCTGAGGTCTAGCACTAGCACATTTTGTGAACAAACTAAATGACTGCTTTGCCGTATCTCTTTGCTGCACTTCATCCTGGTATTTCTTTACTGCAATATCTAAGCTGTGGGCCCAAACTCTGGGACCTCTTGTATTGTAACAAATATTTTTTTTGGAATTAAAATGTTCCTCCCAGTTTTGCTTCTTTGAATATTTGTTCTTGCATTGACCACAAAAGTAACCCCTTTTAACACCCTCACTTTTCTCTCCAACTTCATCAATATTAGGATCCATTATTGATTATTGACTACCTGAAAAAATACAAAATAAGTAAAAGTTAGTAAATATAGTATGGTAAAAGTGAGTAAAAGTAAGTAAATATAGTACCATGAAAGTAAGTAAAAGTAAGTGCTTTAAACTTAGTAAAAGTAAGGAAGAGTAAGTAAAAGTAGGTAAGTTAAAGTAAGTAAAAGTAAGTTTAAACTTAACTAAACTTTTCAATTCTAGAGTCATGGTGGATTACTTAAAACCGCACAAGTAATTATCTGGCCAATTTATCAAACCTGGCCGAGATCAATGGAACATAGTCCAATCCTAATAATTTTATATTAAAAAAATATACGTTTTAATAAAATTTTAATTATCAAAACATTGAAGCTTAACAAAAAATAAAAATAATTGTTAAATATGGAATTACCAACTAAACTTAAAATAACTAAATTTGTAATTTAAAAAAATTGGTTTGTACAAGAACGTATACGCAAAAAAATTGCATAACGTCTAGCGGATGAACAAAACCCAAACCCAAATTTACTTTTTCTCATGGTCAAATTTATGCCACGATCCCAGGAATCTGGAGTCATGCCCTCCACACCATTGGCACTGCAAAAGGCATAGATTTCCTTTTCCGATTCAACCACTGGCGAAGGTTTGTTGCACAAGTATTGCAGCATATGTGTGGGGCCCAGCTCTTGTCCTGATCTCCAATCTTACAGCCAAAATAAAGGTGATAGGCTTTCCTAATCACGGCCGTTATAGCACGCTTTTGTGATGCAAAAGTCAATTCTCCACAAACATAACAGAAGTTATCTACACTATTCACGCAATTACGAGGCATCTTTGTTCAAATTAGGCTGAAACAATTCAGTTTCAAAAGCAAACACTAAAAAGAGTTTGACAAGGGTGCACTGTATGACTTCCGCGAATGAACTGATGCTGTGGCGTAATATGTAGACGCCTGTGACGCATTGACTCTACTGCGCATGCGCGTAGTTATATTTTTTTTATTTTAATAAATTAATGTAATTACATTGCATTTTAATAATTTTAAATTAGCTAAGGTTAAGTTAGGTTAGTATTCCATTTATATTAATATCAAAAACATTATGGGAAGCAATATGTTAAAATGATCCAATCTATTTTTTAATAATTTACAAATACATAATGTAATAGATAAATTTAAAATTACATTTTATTGTGTGTATATATATATATATATATATATGTATATATTTACATTAATTTATTAAAGTAAAAAAAATATAACTACGCGCATGCGCAGTAGAGTCAATGCGTCGATGTGTCACAGGCGTCTACATATTACGCGACAGATGCAGTCCAGTTAGTAGGGTGCAGGGTTGCCTAATATCTTTATAAATAGAGCCAATTGGCAATTTTAGGCATCATTTTCGTATTCAGTGACCCAAAATTAGTAAAGATTGACTACTTTTATTTCCGAAGCATTTTGGCTGTAGACCAGTGAATTATTAAACAGACCCAGTGTCTCTTAACGTCGCTGATCGAGCGGGAAGCAATGTTACGACGTGGCCACGACTCGTAGCTGTACGTAACAGCGTACGTAACACCGTACATGCTCGTTTTTAATTACACTGGCCAACAAAATGAAACTTTTTTTTCTCATCACAAACATGATCACACTTTTCTTAATGCATTTTTTGCGCTGATTCCGAATCTGGTTTTATTTTTTGTATAGCACGTATAGTTATATAGATACACTGGTTTTGATATTTTTAAGTTTTTGATATTGCTATAAGAAAATTTATGGATGTATAGATCACACTTAGGAATGCTAAACAACAAATACATCATATACCTTATTCAATGTACTTATAAATAAAGAATATATACATTATTTTATTAAAAGCGCTGTGAGTGTGATTTCCTTTTGTAAATTTGGCCTGGATTGTCACGATACAGCATCCAACAATGGTCTGCCATCATGCTTTCATTCCAATATCCTTGGTAGCGCTTCTCCATCATCTGAATATCTTGATGGAAGCGCTCTCCTTGCTCGTCACTCGCTGCACCAAGGTTTTCAGGAAAGAAATCTAAGTGGGAATGCAGGAAGTGAATTTTTAACGACATTCGACACTCCATTTCTTTGAAGGCATCAAGGAGGTTCTTGACTCCATCCTTATACGCAGGTGACTTGTTGCTTCCAAGAAAGTTTTCACATATCCATTTGAACGCCAGCCAAGCCTTCAATTCCAGCGGACTTAGGACTTTTTCAAATTCAGTGTCATTCAAAACCTCCCTTATTTGTGGCCCAACAAAAATTCCTTCCTTCAATTTTGCTGCAGTAACCTTCGGAAATTTCCTTGAAAGGTATTGGAACCCTTCAGAATTGACTTTACCCATTGCTTTAACAAAATTCTTCATTAAACCAAGTTTAATGTGAAGAGGTGGCAGATAGATCTTTTGGGGATCCACTAAAGGGACAGACTGGACATTGCTTATCCCTGGGACATATGTATACCTAAGTGGCCAGTTACTTTTGGTGTAATGTTCTATAGTGGCGCGACTGTCCCACAGGCAAAGGAAACAACAAAATTTTGTGAATCCTGACTGCATACCCATAAGCATTCCTATAACTTTTAGATCTCCACAAACATTCCATTGATGACTGTCGTATTTGATTGCCTTTTGTAGTATATCCATATTGTCATATGTCTCTTTTAGATGGACGGAATGGGCAATGGGGATGGATGGCATTATATTACCATTATGCAAAAGAACTGCTTTCAGGCTTCTCTGCGACGAATCAATAAAGAGGCGCCACTCAGATGCCACATACGTCTGAGATATGGCTGTAAATAGTCCATTGATGTCATGGCAATAACAGAGGACCGTCTACTGAAAAGAATGCTGTTAATTCAAAATTCCGATTTCGGTAGTAACTAATACGAACATTGTTCTCAAGTAAATTGTTCTCCTTTAGTCTTGAGGTGAGAAGCTCTGATTTCTCTTTAGACAGCGATAAGTCTCTAACAAGATCATTCAACTGTCCTTGGGTTAACTTTTTAGGCTCTAAATGTCTACCTTCAAAAGTGAATCACAATGCTGCTAGACGTAAAAGCTCACACCTGAAATACATAAGATGTATAATTAAGATAATTGAAATAAATAAGATGAATAAACTAAAAAAACACAATAAAATAAACACAATCAAATGTTGAAATATTAGTATTTTGCCTATTTAAAATGGTTAAATCTGTGTAGTTATATATATGCCTTCATCTTGAAAACTATATGTGTTAGAAAAAATCTGAATGCAGTTTTGGAATCAGCGTGAAAAATGCTATCCAGCCACCACAAATTTTACTCTGATGAAAAATCTTTGTTGACCAGTGTTATTTATCGGATGTTTTTATTGAGCTTTACCAAATTTTTTCATATAAATTATTAGTCTAAAAACATTTACTTAGGCTAGTCTAATCTAACCTAAGTTTAACTTAATTTAACTTAACCTAACCTTTACAAAAATCTATCGACGAGACGTTGTTTACACGGAAAAGTGGAAGGTGGAACCATGTTGTTGAAAAGCTTTTTTAGATTGACTGTACCAACTAAAATAATTTACCTCGCCAGTTAAAATGATGATAATCTAATTTTTTCATGAAAAAGGAGTAAGAATGGCGTATTCTTAACTCCGAAACTGCGTCAGTAAGTCTCGTTATTAAGCCTCCCGCTTGGGGATCTTCCATAAACACTAATAACAGTCTCAACCCCGCTGTTATATATATACACCTCTCCCTCCAATCATAAAGAAAAGACATGGGATAATGCTCCAAAGTGCTCGCGCATCGCGCTACGCCCGTTTATTCTTATCTTTCAATGTATGCATTGCTCGAGTGACAAAATTTGTTTTCCTAAAACCTTGCCATTATGCTCCATGAAAGCACTAAAAAGGATTCATTAGGTAATGTTCAGGAATTTTCCCTTCTGAGCTGTTTGAAAGAAAATTGTGTTTTCGAGGGGGAAATAAACTAAATGGTTAGAGATTTTTCTTTTTAATTTATATTCAGTAAATTTTTTAAAATAATGATGAATACGATCTTTAAAAATATTTATTTTAATTAGTAAACATTAAAATATAATTAAATTCGTCATGTTTTGCTCCATTTTCGTCGTACATACAGTTTCGACCCAAAGTTGTGACGTAATTATATAATTAAAACTAATTACCAACAATTATTTACTTTTTGAGTAATTAATTACTAATTTAATTGTTTCGAAAGTAGTAATTGTAATAGTAATTTAATTAGTTTTAAGGTAATTTTGATAGTAATTTAATTACGGTTTTAAGGTCATTTTAATTTAAAATTGAACCAACCCATACGCCACCGAAGAAGACCCAGAGGAGCCCCTCAATCGCTGAGATTTGCACGAGGTTCGAGCCGAGATTCGAGCCCATGCATGATCTTCAGACTAACAGCTCACCGTTTTTACCACTAGATTACCCTGGCGGGTAATAATACCACTCCTACTAATAGTACTACAATACTATTGATATACTATACTATCATATAATACTATTGCTGAAGACTTTACACTAAAAATGATTGACTTTTGTTAGTTCATTAGGCATCATTCAACAACTACGTAACTGCTCCAGAGGGGCGGCGGGAGAGGATACCCAAAAAAGGCTACCATTTACTAGAAGGGGGGGGGGGTATAGATGGAAAGACTACGTGACCGCAAAGAATATAATTTTTTTTGAAACTATATGTGTTAGTCAAAGTGTGTAACCAGCCATTTCACAAAATGGCTGTTTCATTTGGTCATTTCGCGAAATGACTAAAATGTTCAGCCATTATGCGAAATGGCTGAAATTCCACCTTGGTCATTTCGTACAAGATCACTTGCCGGGTTAGGTCAACTGTATGCCCTTGACAATTGGTTAGGTTAAATTGTTATTTTCGTTAGTTTTAACGAAAATAACATAACATAACACAACACAACACAACTTAACGTAACCAATTGTCAAGGGCATACATTTGACCAAACCAGGTCTTCAATGGCGGACATCGGAATAACATTGAAGGGCCGGTTAGTATTTGAAAACCTCTATATTGAAAATTCAAAGTCAAACGTGTTCAAATGTGTGTTTGAAGAGTTTCTCACTTATTTGAAGACTTGTGAACGTATGTATGTTTTAGCAGATTTAGTTAGTTAAATAAAGGTTTCTAATTTTATTGTGATGTTTGTTATTTCTATGAATTCATGACAAAAGTCATTTTAGCCATTTCGCGTAATGGCTGAAGATTTTAGTCATTTCGCAAAATGACCAAGTGAAACAGCCATTACGCGAAATGGCTGGTTACACACTTTGACTGTAATATATATATATATATATATATATATATATATATATATATCGGTGGTGTAGTGGTTAGCGTCGCTGACTACGAATCCATCGGCCCCGGGTTCGAGACCCGACGGCAGCCGGCGCGCAGCAAAACCCAGCTGTTCATCCTTCCACACAATAAAGAAAGTGGTTGGTAGATAAATGGGTACCCTAGGTGGCCTAGTGGTTAAGACGCTGTGCTGCTGATGGGGCGTGGTTCGGATTCCACGTTAAACTGTAGGTCTAAGGTGGAGTGAAAAGCTTGACCTTCGTCAGAATGAACAATTCGGGCGGAAGCTAACCAAAGGTTATATATATATATATATATATAGCCAAGTCTGGAAAACCTGAAATGAATGACTTATGGATGGTAACACCCTATCAAGTACTAGATACCGCCATATTAAAGGTTGGGAATGTTTTTTATGGAACGGTACAGATGGCGTTGCCGGCGCACCAGTTAGCTGATAAATGTAAACAAACATTCTTATGGAAGTCCAGAAAATCAAACGCAGAAAATCAACCTCTTTTATAGGGGGAAAGTGGGGAGTGTACACAAAAGGCCACGTAGTTAATTAGGGTGTCTCGTCGGAGTCTACAAACGATCGCTAGGGGTGGGGGGTATCCAAAGTGTCCGAACACGGTTATGTAGTTGTTGAATGATGTCTTAGACGGTAAAAGGTAGGGCGAAAAACTCAAACTCGTCCGTTTTACAGACCTAATTGGCTAAGATCGGAGGAACTGCTACAAAAAAAAAAAAAAAAAAAAAAACAACCGTGGAAGATAAAAATCTCCTCAGCCACTTCTTTCCCTCTTTTCAGGAGTGGGTACCCGACGACCGGTCCTTGAGTGCGACACCTTCAAGGCGCAGTTCAACCCCATCAATAAGAGACCTCCATTCTCCCTTACGAGGGGTTTCTCCCCTCGAAATACCCCCTAAAAGACCTCCAAAATCTAAACGTTCAAAACCCAAACTTTCCCCACTGAGAAAACAATGAGAGAAAGCATTTTTACGTTCTTAAATTTCCCTTCGTTTTGAGGGATTCCCTTTTCGCAACTTTCCTATGAAGATCCTTTAAAGAAAGCAATCTAAATGAGCATCCCTCGGATGTAGATACATCAGTTTGAAACTCCAAAATAGAAATCTTTACTCTGTAAATAGATCTCTCTATTTTTTAACAGACACGCATATATACTCGTATATAAACCAAATGCTCGATTTTATATATACATACATGCGCAAAAGTTTGTGTATCCTCCTCGTTAAACTCTTGAAAATATTTGAATTGTAATGCATCCAGAAAAGTATGAATGCTCAGACATAATACGTGTGAAGTTACTATCATATATTTATAAAAAATAATGAGTAAAGTTAGGTCGAAATCTCGCAAAAAGGGATTTGAAGGGTGACTTAGTTTTTGTACTGAAATCTTGAGAAGTAAACATCATTCTCAGCTTTAATGAAAATGGAAAATGTTATTGACTGAAAAATAACTTCCATACTGCATATAGTAATAATAATAAAAAACTAAAGCTAAATATCCATTTATCTCTACTCATTAATTCTCATAAGCATCTAGCAATATATTTATACACGTGTCTGAGCATTTATATTTATCTGGATGCTCCATAATTCAAACATTTTGAACAATTTAATAGTGGTGCCCAACCCTTTTGCGTGTAACTGTACATGCCGCATTCAGAAATCCGCTAAACGTGCTTTATTGTGTCCTTTAATTAAAGTAAACCCCTTGAAAATGGGGGTCCTACAGACATTTCACCGATGGCAAATTTTATCAGCACTATAATAACCTAACCTAACCTAACCTAACCTAACTTGATTTACCCCCGCAAAAAAATCGTATTGATAGAATGTCTTATTGACGAGATGTCATTAGCACGGAATAGAGGGCAACCATATTGCTGAATAAGATTGACTAAATTAACCAAACGGAAAAGAACAAATATTGTTTCGTTACTAGTGTATGAGATGCCGAAGCTGCATCAGCGGTTGAAGATAAAAGGAGGAAATGGATGTTGTGCGTGCAGGGTAATTGAGAGAGAAGAGCGGAAAAGGTAAGAGGGCGTATGAAGAGACCGAGAGAAGTGTGAAGTAACCGGAGCGATAGGAAAACAAATTACTAATGAGTTTAGAATGAGGATGAATGAGGATGAATGAGAATGATGTAGAGAATATAGGAAGTTATTCTGGAAGGAAATGCGGTTGTGGAGAAATGAAACTAAAAGTTTGAGAGTAAAAGGGATGAAAATGGAAGAATGCTCACAACGGCTCACAGCTTCGTTAAAGATGAAAGGAAAATTTCGAGGGTTTGATGGGTGGAAGAGATGAAAGGAGTGCAAATATAAATATGATGGGATTTGCCGGTGTGAGGAGGACGTGTAGCAATGCCTGAGGGGACCGAACCATAGGTGATGTAAAAACGGCGATTCGCAAGCTGAAAAATGGAAAAGCGGCAGGTGTGAATGGAATATATGGGGGAAATTATTAAATAGGGGAGTTCGAAAGGGTTAGAGTGGATGTAGTGTTTTTTTTTCTCGTGATCTTTCCTGGAAAGATCGTATATACTCTCTTTCTAAAACAACTTCTAAGAAGTAAGGTGTGCTGTACAGGTTCCACAGTTTTTTCACCTCCACTCAGTTGCTCTCTCTGTACAGGGGTTCTTATCCTCCCCTGCATGAAGTACGTTTCTCGTGTGTGAGATGGTTCAACCCACACAGCTCTGCTTGACCGGATGGAATCAAAAGCTTTTCGTCTTATTAACTGCGCGCCTTACTGACTGTCCTCAATCCCTCTCTTCGCCGTACTGTTGTCTCAGTCTCTCTTTACTACCGATATTATAACGGACATTGCTCTTCTGAACTCTAACTGCGTCCCTGTTACTGTTACTGCTTAACTGCAGTCTGTTACTGCGAGCACGCAGTAACAGACTTTCGACACATCATTCCTTTTCTGTCGAACACACTAACGCAAAGGTTAATCGGTATTTTGAATCTTTCATCTACTCAACCGGTTAACTCTGGAACAACCTTCCTCAATCCATTCTCCCCCCCCCCTCCCTACGTCTGTGACCTCCACTCTTTCAAACGCAGTCTCCAGGCATCTCGAAAACTTTGGACCTTGATTACGGCTCCTCTTTTTTGTTTGGCGGGGGGGGGGGGGATTTTTGTAGGCGTTCGCCGCCCTTGGCCCCTCCTTTCTACATAAAAAAAAAAAGGTCAGAGTGTATGGGCAAATGGGAGTGTGCCTGAAGACTGGAAGAAAGCAATAATTGTTCCTTTGTACAAAACGAAAGCTGAACGGATTGACTGCGAGAATTACAGGGGTACTGTTGAATGTAGTTGGGAAAGTGTATGGTAGAATAGTGATGGAAAGAGTTCGTAGTATTACAGAATGCTTGGTGAGCGATGAGCAAGGAGGGTTCCGAGGTGGAAGAAGTTGCGTGGTCCAAGCATTTGCGGTGAAACAAATGATTGAAAAAACACGTGAAAAAGATTGCAAGGCAGTGTTCGAAATACAGGGTGGGGTGAAAGTGGTTTCATATAAATTGTTTCATATAAATTAAAACTTAAAAACTTTAGTTTACGGAGGTTTTTACGGGACCCACCCTGGGTCCCTTTCGACAGCACATTTCCATTGGTCCCATGTAGATTTTGGGGTTAAACCCCCCTGACCCCACCCCCCTGTATTTCGAACTGTTGCAAGGTATACATGACATTTGTGTTTCTTGAAAAAGCGTATAATAGAGTGAATAGAGAAGCACTGTGGCAGGTCTTGGGTATATTTGGGGTTGGCGGTAAACTCATGAATTCGGTGAAGAGTTTCTATAAGAGAGGTAGTGTATGTGTGAGAATAAATAAGGAACTGAGTGAATGGTTTGATATAAGTGTTGGTGTGCGTCAAGGATGTGTGATGTATCCGTGGCTGTTTAATCTGTTTATGATTGGATGGAGTTGGAGTGGTGAGAGAGGTGAAAGTGTGAGTGCTAGAAAGAGGATTGAGTCTGGCGTGTGATGGGAATAGGCGGGGCCTGTCGAATCTGTTGTATGCGGATAATGCTGTGCTGTTTGTTCAGAATGAGTGTAATATACAAGAAGTTGTGAAGAGTTTTGTGGCGGTGTGCGAGAGAAGATTGTTCAAAGTGAATGTGGGTAAGAACAAGTTATTGATTGCGGAGAGCGAGAAATTTGGACTGTCACGTGATGGTGAATGTTGAAACGCTAAAGGTGGTAGAGTCCTTTAAGTATCTGGGATGTATATTGAACAAAGGAGGTGGTACGAGTGTGGATGAAGCTGACAGTAGAGTGAATCAAGGAAGAATGGTGGCCGATGCGCTGAAAGCGGTTGTGAGAAAGCGGAGACTGAACAGAGATGCTGCGAGATGTTTACATCAAGGTCTGTTGGCACCAACACTTTTTTATGGGTGTGAAACATTGGCATGGCATGAAATACAGAAGTAAAGAGTAAGAGCGAATGAGATGGATAACTTGAGAGTTGAGAGTGTGTGGCGTGCGTTGGGTTGATAGAGTAAGAAATCGTGTGGTTCTGAGGTGATGTGATGCTTAGAGGTCAGTGAAAGTGAAAACTGAGGAAAGTATGTTTAGATGGTTTGGACATGTTAAAAGAATGAATGATGACAGAGTTGTGACAAAAGTGTATGAGAATACGAAGATAGAAGGAGGAGAGGAAGTCCGAGAAGAAAATGGATGGACATGGTGAATGATTGCGTGAGGAAGCGTGGACACTTGATCTGGATGACGCACAAGAAATGGCCGCAAGTAGGTTGGAATGGAGGAGGTTTGTGAGAGGTATGCGAGTTTGAGACTCTCGTCTCTTTTATTTTGGACAAGGCCCGGAAGCGTAACCACGCATGGTGTATGAAGCGCGAAGGTTTGGAATTTTACGATGTTGGTGTGGGGGGCCGCTGGTCCACCAGGACGCGTGTATGAATGGATGTGTACGCTTTAGCTTCTACCTTTCCCCCCCCCCTCTTCACTATTCTACATCGGGATTGTTTCTGCTTTCTCACCCCAATTCATTGGGAAATGAGATTTTGGTAATGTATACCTTTTAACCTTTCAGATGTTTCGTGCGATGACTCCTCATTTCACGGACGATATAATGAAAAGCAAAACATAGACGAGGAAAGCTTTATTTTTTAACTTTATTTGTGAACTCAGCGTTTCGAACCTTTGTTTTCATCTCTCGGGGTAATACAGTACAGTATGTAGACACAATCAGACGCGTTAAAAATTGTAGTGGCTCGTTTTCTTTTTATTGTTGAGGTCTGACTTGTGTATTTCTATAGTTATTTTTGTACCTACAGATGAAAAGGTAAGTCTCCAAATGTCGTGTGTGTGTGTATATATATTCATTTAATATCTTTAAAATAAAAACATATATATATATATATATATTTTGTAAACTGAGGTATTTTTTCTTGTATAAATTCAATTATTTCATTAATAATAATAATTTCTTTTGAATGCACTAATTAATTAAAGCTTTACAAGACATTCTTGTTTATAATTACCTTTTGGCAATATTCAACTGAAATAACATTACGAAATAAGTGTAATTAATTAAGGAATAAAACTATTAAATTTGGGGTAATTCAGAGTACAGGATTATATAACACCTTGTAATAATTGCAGTTCAACAGTGGATAGCGATTCGTGTGCGTATATATTATAATTATATACAGTAGTTGTGCCTGTGTACGTACGTACAGTGTGTTCATAAAGCAACTGCGCAGTAACTTGACAAAGGAACCTGAATTTTCGTTTACAAACATGGTTTGAGATTGATGGGAATCATTTCGAACAAACAAATAAATAAAATAAAATAAATAAATAAATAAATAAATAAACAAAATAAATGTATTTTCCTATGATGCGTGACCTTATGAACACCCTATATATATATATATATATATATATAACGGGGAGAGGTGGGGCGAATATATGGTAATTTGATGTTCAAAATGTGTTTGCTATTTCTTAATTTTATTTAAAGGTTTTTATATTTATTTTTTATACTGAGAAACTTGAAAGATATTTAGAAAGTAAACGAAGTCAGATTCTCAAGTTCATATAATTCGATAATCTTATAAGAACTTACATGAATTAATGCGATGCTTTAAATTATCATTTCGATAAATTTTAATATTTTTCAACGTTTTGGAAGTTAGTTGCGTGAGACGAGAATGATGAAGACGACGGTTCAGGGGTTGACGTATGGACTTGATTCTCGTGTCTCGCGGAGATGGTGTCGTTGATGGCCAGCTGTTGAAAGGAGTAGTAATTCATGAGAAATGTGACTGACGTAAGATGGACTGTTTGTCCGGGTGACAAATAGCGTTAAACGTCGCGTGAGTGGGTTAACGGGTGCGAAAATAAAGAAGTTTTCAACCCGCAACATCGCGTGATGTATCGTATCTTCGAATGTGGGACGAGAGGATACTAATAATGTTCGGAGAGTTGTTTAACCTCTTTCGTAACATTTAAAGGTCATGTGACGGAGGGGGCCTACCCCTTTTCGTGGGATCCGAACCACACACCACCGAGGAGACGCGTAAAAGTACTTTAAACGCCGAAATTTTTAGTCCGATTCGAGACTCGAGCCCCCGACTTTCGGATTAACAGTCCGGTGTTTTAGCATTAGGATATCGTGACGGTTGGGGGGTGAGGGGGACAAGAAGAGGATTGCGAGTGCTGGATGTAGGAATTAACACAGAATTGACTCGAGTGCAATGAATGACGTATGAACATACGAGTACTACGAATAAAATAAGAATATAATGAATTCCAGCCCAAAATGCCGCATATTCCTCCTCCTCCTCCTCCGTCTTTAAGGAGGAAAACGTTGACTGAGGTTCATCAACAAATCATCGATTACTTTCCACTAAATGTTATTCCCATTCCAGTCCACAGTCCGAAAGTTAGAATAGTCGAAGTGGAAAAGGTTTACTTATTTGAGAAAAGGTAAAAAGAGAGAGTAACGCAATCGTAGGTTCGAAAATTTTAACTTAGGTGGAAAATTGGAATGGATCAATTTGAGAGTTATCTCCTTTGAAAATTTCACTTTTGGATTTTTCCCGCTGCGGCGAAGAACAAAATGGGAACGACATTGGGTAGTGGGTGGGATGAGATCGCGGATTATCTGTACAGTAAAAGTGATATATCGCGGAGCTCATGTTTTCTTTGAGACTTTTTCACAGATTATAGGAAGAGTATTGGTTCGCTAAATAAGCAAAAGGAAATGCGTCTCTCTCTCTCTCATATATATATATATATATATATATATATATATATATATATATATATATATATATATATAAGGACAAAGGGAATGCCGTACGTGCAGGAAAAATGACTCTTTTTCAACTGTACGATATTTTCTATGTGAATTTGTTGAGTGGCATTGATGATGTGTTTCATCGGCACAAAAAAAAAATCAGGGTCGTTAAACGGCGATACGTTCAAATCTGAACTACTACAATGTTTCGTTACATCAACTCTTTTGTTTCACAAGCTCCCTAATTATTATGACGGTATAAAGTAATATATACGCGTTCCCTACATCTTTGAATTAAAGATTATCTTCTGCTTCGATGCAAGTTATTATGAATGTGGTAATAATTCAATGTGAACAAATTTCGCAAGATAGGAAAAGTATGATGAACCCCCCCCCCCCCCCACAAGAAAATGACTTGTATGATACAACGATGAACTATCGCATAAATAGCTCATAATGAGTTATATTTTTTCATTACGATTTCTTAAAGAATTATAACCGAAATTTGATAACAAATTTATCGATTTTGCTGGCGTGAGTTGCCATTTATTATTTTGGGAATAATTTACGAAGCTTTCAGCAAATGAGTTTGTTTAAGCGCCCGGCCATCCATTTTAACTTATCAGGTGGTGTCTCAGTTTTTTACTGCGTAGTATTAAATTCTGGAATGCGAAACGTCTGCAAGGTACTCCATTCGTTCATGTGGACGAATATAAAATGTGAATAACTGTCATTACGAACTGGTGGCAAAGTTTACTAATATTTAGTTCATCCACGCTTGCATTTTAACATACAAATAATTGCATACAATTAATTTTGAACAGAAATATTTAAGCCAGTGAAAGTATATAACATTTACTTTAAGAGTCTTTAAGTTCACGAGCCACTTAATTTTGAATGCAGATTCACAGACTTGGACTTACTGGCTTTGGCTGTGAAGCTTAAAATTTTGATGGTTAGGGTGCGTTACATCTAACGTTGACATTCGACCTTATGCAAGTACAGTATATGGATTTCAGGTTTCAAATATAAATTTCAGATTTTCAATGGAAATACCTAACCTAACCTAACAACCTAATTTAAATTATTTTTTTAGTAAATTACGTTCGACTTTTTTATAACGGTTTTGAAAACCGCCATTTTGGACATATAAATCACCATAAACAATTAGAGTGAATTTTCCTGCATGTGAGAATGTGGAAACGTTCCCTATTTTTTTAAATATTAATATTAAATTTTCTTTATACTTGCATTAATAATTATCAGTAAAGTTGATAATTACTGCGTCAAGTCGAGTTTCTTAGTAACCAATCATAGCTATCTAAAGCTTGATGAGAAAGGAGAAGGGGAGGGAGGTGCCTGAAAGAGAAGGCTGCAAGAGGATAAATCCCAATATGCCTCATTCTATATAACTACCAAAGCTGGGCACAAACCGTTAATCCGTTAATCGTTAATTAACGAAGTTAACTTTTTCGTTAACGATTTAACTTTTAAGTTAACTTTGAAAATCATTATCGGACTAATTAACTTCCGTTACATTTAACTTCCGTTAACTCAAGTCCGTTAACCCAAAAAATTCATAAATAAACGTTTAAAAGTTTCTATTATTTTCAGTGCTGAGCAGGTGCGCAATTAATCCGCCACTGTTAATAGCGATGAACGAATTTCCATTTCCGCAGTGCAAAATCAGGCGATATATTTGTTTCCGTCGCCACAATTTGTGTCTTACCAAATATGGTAGTTATTTTATGGCATTGGTTTGAGCAAAACATGGTCGACTGTAAAATCAGGCGGAAAGATTTGCCATTTGAGTTGAATGTTTCAACTTCTTTCAAGAAATATCACGAGCATTTTAAGGCACTTTCAATAAATATATGTAACAATTACAACAAAAACTACATTCGTTTCATTTGCAGTCTGTCTCTTGCGCAATGTTTGTGCTAGTGAATATTTAAAAATAATCGTTGTCAAGTAAGTCATGTATATTTATAATATGTCTGTGAGTACCTTATTAGTAGTCTCCTTGATACATTTCAAGAACCATAAAACTGATCAGGTAAGATTTCAATTCTCATGTCACTTTGTTCTCTATGGGCAAGGACATCCTGAGGGCCAAGAGATCATCCCTGTCTGATGAAAACTTTGATATGCTAATTTTCATGAAGGGCAACATGCATCTCATGGACAAAATGGAGAACGAGAAGAAGAGGGAAAATTAAATTATATATATTGTGTTTTTCATTTTTTTATAATAAAAGTTAACGTTAACGGTTTATCGGTAACTTCCGTTACATGTTTAACGAATTAACGGTTAACGAAGTTAACTTTTTGGTTAACGGATTAGCGGTTAACGAAGTTAACTTTTTGGTTAACGGTGCCCACCACTGATAACTACCCATATATGCCCATAGTGAACCATACCTTAAAAATTGTATCGTAAGTCACAATAACCATAAGAAAGTCATAATAAGATAAATCAACTTTTAGTGGAATGCTTTTTCGTGAGCTGCGTAATTCGATGCTGAAAGAGACATTTTCTAAGAGTTTACTTTAACATCTGTTAGGATTACTTCGCACTCGTTATTACCTTCATTCCCATCTGCGGTCCGCAGTTGGGAATGTTTGAAGTGGGAAGTCCAAATCTGGGAAAAGACTTTCTTGATTTGGGGAAGGGTTAGAGAAAGACCGTGTCGCAATTACAGATTTGGGGAGTATTTTCTATGAAAAATCTAATTTAACTTAAATCCTACGTTGGGAATGGGAATGGATCGATTTGAGAATTGCCTTCTCGCAGTGAGTGAGAAGAGATATCTTTTCTTCGTGGAGCGATTCACATCTAAAGATGTCGTGTAAGTTGCCAGTTCTCCGCGCAGGAATTCTAATTTAACGAGACGAAACTGATTGTTGTAATTTATTTACATCAAATGTAAAGCAAATCAAGTATCTGAAGCTGCGATGACGCCCCCATTATCGTCATGAGAGTATCTGGATCATGGATGGCCAACTGGCGGCCCGTGAAGGTATTTTATCTCCAACCCCGAAAGTCACTTTTTAAAGTTGCATTTCTGTTTACACGATAACCTTCACATCTGTTATTACAATTTTTACACTAAAATTACAGGGCAGAGTTTCTTACATTCTTTAATAGGTAGTTTACTAATAAATACTGATTTTAAGAGGAGGAGAAAAGGCACCAATAGGATTCATCGGGGTCTGATTTAGATGTACTTAAAAGTATTAAAATAATAGTCAATTTTGGCTCCCAGACTATACAGGGTGTACATAAAGTCAGGATCTATTTTTGTGAAGCACTTGGAAATTATATGGAATTCAATCATAAAATGATAAAGTGGTAACATTTATTGAATAATTAAGAGTAAGATTCGACGTGACGCCCATCAGTATCCCTGCACAGCTCAAATCGTTCCGCAGCATTTCTAAACACATTCTGGAGCATTCGCGGGGTTATGTTATCTGCAGCAGTTCGTATACGTGTACGTAAGTTTTCAAGACTCGTAATCTTCGTCTGATAGACGTGCGATTTGATAAAGCCCCATGCAAAGAAATCTAAAGGGGTTAAATCTGGTGATCTCGCTGGCCAAGGTCTGTTGCTTCCGCGTCCGATCCAGCGATTTGGAAAACGTCCATTTAGATAATCATGAACAATTTTGGCATAGTGACAAGGAGCACCATCATGTTGATAGACGACGGGCATAGGATTGTTAGTACCGTCGTCTATCAACATGATGGTGCTCCTTGTCACTATGCCAAAATTGTTCAGGATTATCTAAATGGACGTTTTCCAAATCGCTGGATCGGACGCGGAAGCAGCAACAGACCTTGGCCAGCGAGATCACCAGATTTAACCCCTTTAGATTTGTTTGCATGGGGCTTTATCAAATCGCACGTCTATCAGACGAAGATTACGAGTCTTGAAAACTTACGTACACGTATACGAACTGCTGCAGATAACATAACCCCGCAAATGCTCCAGAATGTGTTTAGAAATGCTGCGGAACGATTTGAGCTGTGCAGGGATACTGATGGGCGTCACGTCGAATCCTACTCTTAATTATTTAATAAATGTTACCACTTTATCATTTTATGATTGAATTCCATATAATTTCCAAGTGCTTCACAAAAATAGATCCTGACTTTATGTACACCCTGTATAGTCTATGTAAGAAACTGGCCCACGAGCATAAAGAAGTTGGCCATCTCTGGATTCTGGATAGTGAAGTGAATCACAGTAGAATGTTATCGCTTAATGTCTGCTGGCTGTTTTCTTGGTCAAGTGACTCTTTATGGTACGTACTTATTATTATTATTATTATTTTATATAGGTGTATTTTACAATCATAAGCATCAGCTTTATATATATATATATATATTTATATATATATATATATATATATATATATATAGTGGCGATAAGTATCGCTAAAAGCAATATTCTTGTTTAAGTATTCTCATGAAATATCTTGAAATAAATTCAGCAAAAAATAGTCGTTTGTGATTATTTGAAGCGTGACACAAACGAACACAGTGAGTCTTTGTTTATCTTTACTTAAAAATATCGCAGTTTCAAGCTCCAACGTATGAAATACATCGAAAATGATTGAACTATTAATTTTACTCTATAATTAGAGCCTACCCGTATCTAGTCAGACCACGTTTGTACGCGTACCACAGCCATCAAAATTTTGAACTTCGCGTAGAAAACCAGTGAAACCAAATTTGTGAAGTTGCTTTTTAAATGTAAATGCCTCGTGAGCTTAAAGTAAATGTTACACCCTCACTTACTTAAAAACTTCTATTAAAAATCTTTTGTATTAAATTACTTGCGTATTATAATGCGAGCGTGGACAGACTACATTTTGGTTAACTTTGGTATAATCATAAGCAAGAACAGAACCATTTACAAAATCCTATTTGCACACTAACTATTATTTGGCGCGCAATTATGCGATGCAGAAATTTGTATAGTACGTTAAAAAAACGTGTTAAACACACAAAGTCATGACAACGCCACGCATCCAGACTAGGGATGAAAAATAATCGAAAAGTGTAAAACCGGTTTTCACCGTCGCTATATTCTTAAAACCGGTTTTTACCAGTTTTCACCTATGGGATTCTGTATGCTTTTTAGGGAGGTAAATGATCAAAATATTAAACAGAAATAAGGTTTTAAATGATTCAATCAAGTATGTGTAACATTTGAATTAAGAAGTTTATTATCGAACTTGATTTTTTAAATAACACTTGAGAAAACAAAGAGCAGTAAGTGTCTGATCTGACATTCTTGATCGAATCTTTGTGACGAATAAACCAGCAGCTGAAAACACACTCTCGGACTCTACGCTGGTGGCTTTTATTGTAAGCAACGCTTCGTACATTCGATCCAAATTTTTGCTTCTATTCAAAGTAGCTTCAAAATATTTGAATTCATTGTTTACGTCAAAGGTCTCAGAAGAATCTTTCTTGGGTTTCATTTTCAGTTTGTTCATCTCACACAAGTACTCGTTCATAAGTTGATCGTCATCATTTACTTCACGACCTGAGCTGCACTGTGAATCTTCGAGTTTCGAAGCAATTGATTGGACTTGGTCGTCTGTTTCTGAAATCTAGCAAGCTTCTGGAAAAAGCCTCTTAAATGTATGATCCGCATACTTCTTAAGTGCTTGTCTTGAAAGAAAGAGGAACGGTGCTGATGATTCATTTTTCAAGACCTCGGGATTGTGGAGAAAACTCAGCACGGCGACAGTTTCTTCTTGTCTTCTCGATGAGTAGCGATCAATGAGACACTGACGTAGCTCAAAAGCTAAAGGATTGTTTTTGCTTTCAAATTTATCCAAAATGAACTTCATGGAAGATTCAGCTTTGAACAAATTTGCATCTTCGGAACAGAGTCCCTTCAAAACAATTTCCAGTGGACGAAGCGTGTCAAAGAGGCTCTTTAGAGCATTCCATTCTTCATCTGAAATCGTCTCTGTTGAGTGTATCACTCTGAGGGCCTTTGGAATGCAATTTTTGAGTTTCAAAAATCTTTCTATCATGGCCAAAAGACTGTTCCACCTCGTTCTACAGTCAAGGATAAGCTTCATTTCCTTTCCATTAAATTCATTTTGACAAAGTCCTGCAATCTCTCATTTTTCAAAGGAGACTTTCGAAATATGCTGCAGATTTTTCTAACCTTATTTATTACTTTTAAGTAATCTTCTCGAAGTTTTGGAAGAACAATTACGTCATCTATGTCGGACTCAAAAATTGTATCAGTGCATAAAATTTCACATTCATCTTCGCTTAACTCATATGCAGAGTGTTCATCTTCGATGGCTTCATCTTCAGGGGTAGGGTCACTTTCCCCTTCAACTGAATTTTCAGCAGTTTTTTAATACAAGATATCCGAAACCGCGAGATGTATAGCATGTGCAATGCATTGCTGGTGATCAGGTACTATTTCTCTTCCAAATTTGACCATTACTGAGGCACCGTCAGTGGTGCAACCCACGATATGCTTATCTAGGTCCAAGCCAAAGTCTTCCAATCTTTTCCTAACGATTGCAATAGTTTTGGTGCTATGAGAGAACCATTTATTTTCATGAGACCAAGAGACCAATGTTGATTTTCATCATGAACATTAATATTAATATATCTTTGGTTTTGCAAAGATGTATACTCATCCATAGTTAATGAATAGCGGATTCCTTGTTTCACCTGATTCTTGTAGTTGACCAATTCATGTTTGTTTTTCTCATAAAAACTAAGCACCATTTTTCTGACACCATTATGGGAAGTTGGATGAGGCTTGTCGTATTTTACCTTTCTTAGGCTTTCTTAAATGAATTCACTTTTAGCAATTGATTGGAAACTCAGTCCATCTACACACGCAAGTTTCGAAATTTCCTCTTCTATGGACTTTTTTTGCACAAACTCTTCCACTGTTCTTTGTTTCTTCAATGGCTGATTAATCTGGTCTATGTTTATGCCATGAATATTTTTCATGTGGGATGATAAACTTGAAGTAGAACCTCCACAACACTTTAAAACTTTGTGACATGTCATACACTCTGCTTCTTTTTTATTCTTACGAGTGAAATGATACCAAGCATTTGATTTCTTTGACATGATGGACTATTAAATCTTAGAATCTTAACTGATCAATGTGCAATCATCCACATAACATTCAAGACTGAAGCATCAATTATTTACACTTATAAACAAACAAAAAAAAACGATACGAAACGATGCAAAACGTAATTACTATGTTTTTAAACGTTTGGAAACGTTTGTTTCATAGAAAATGGACCAAAGTGATTGGAGACTTGTGCAAAAATGTGAAAACCGGTTCTTATCGTCGGTTTCGGTGATGATTAAAAATTTTCATCACCGGTTAAAAACCGGTTTTTTAAAACCGGGTTCCATCTCTAATCCGGACGTAGCCAATATAGGCCCGATAGAGAATAGCATGCACATTTTTATTTCAATTATATACATTTGCTCATTATGTATTTAAGACTTTATTTATTATGTATTTGATGTTATTTATTTAAATATTTACATTTGACTCTGTGCAAATTATCTAAAAATTGAAACAAAATAAACGTAAGATATCTGTAACTTGAGCATTAAATCATTGTATTATATTCTAAAGAAGTATTATTGGATTCAAGGTGAAAAAATTTTTCCTTCCTCTGATTGGTCAGCCTGTGAAAGAAATGAAACATGGTCCCTGATTGGACAATTCATAATCTGAAATCCATGATGATCTGAATACACGTTAGGGACAAATGTACAGGCCCCGCCACCGAAGGTGTTCTGTAAAAGCGGCAAACATTCCCTGACATCATTCCGTTACTGCTGTAACAGTATATATGCAATGGCTAAATGGCTGGTTAGTTGCATTCCGTTTTACGCCCTTCGACCAGCTGACGGAGGACAATGAGACGGGCTAAATGGCGTGTTAGGACGTTTAAGCAATAATACCAAATAAACGCAACACGAGTCTTGAATTCTGAAAGCTTCAACAGCTTTTATTCCTCAAATTTACTCTAAATTGTCCTAAATTGCTTGCTCAATTAAAAATTTGAATAACTGTAGAGTGACAAATTCATATAATAGCTAGTGCGTGTCTAACAATTATGGTACTTCAAATGATTTTGAATATATATATATATATATATATATATATATATATATATATATAAAAGCAATCCTTCACTATAGCGCGGTTCACAGCGCGCAGTTTCAACACTAGGCTGTTAATATTTTATGCCCATTGTTTACTTATAGCGCGCTATCCCCCGATATATAATAAAGTAAATATGTGCTCAGCTAATAAATATAACAAAAACACATCGTAATCGCGCTTAAATTTAAGTTAAAACCATATCAAACATTAATAACATAATGTATAATAAAAGCGCCGTTAACCTTCCACCTCTGCCACAGAAAAACCCTTAAGCACGCTTGAATCCTTTTTTTTAAAGGAAAACTTTCCACCTCTGCCAAAGAAAAACCAGTAAGTGTTGAGTCCACTCCGCCACGAAGTCCAGACAGCCATTCTTCATTTGACGGATTCGAGCTAAATATGTCTTTGTAATAAAATTGTCACTATTTACTCTCTGTTTCCGTTCATAATTTAGTAATTAGGGATCAAATTAAAATCTTTTACATTTATTTATTTTTACGAGGAACGAATTAAAGTTATTTACATTGATTCCTATGCGAATATTGATTTCACTTAGCGCTGTTTCGGTTAGCACTCCGATTTTGCGGAACCAATTAAGAGCGCTAAAGGATTGCTGTATACATCATAGGGTGTACTCAAATTCCTTTCCCGATTATAAACTTAAGTTAATTACATAAAATTCAAAGAAGACCCAGTAATGCTTTATTTTGCGTGTTGTTGCATAATGCATCAAATTTATTATGTTTCTCATTAAATCTCAACATGTGCGTCATTAGTTACACGTAGAACATCCAAGCGAAATTGCAGTGCACACCGACAGAAAAAATAAAAAGCAATTCCAATGTCTCGTGTATTCAACGCCTCATCAGAGAATCTTGAATATGCGAAGGCCTCAGAATCGCTTCACCCATCTACTCATCCGGGTCTGTATCGAAGGAGTGACATTTCAAAGGAGTGACATAACAAAGGAGTGACATAAATACCGTAACGAAGGAGTGACATAACGAAGGAATGACAAATCCCAGTAGATTTGAATAATTATTTAAGAGAGGTAAGCTAACCCACCATAAACATATAATTGACCTAACCTACCTAACCTTACCTAACCTAACTAACTAACCTAACCTAACCTAACCTAACCTAACCTAACCTTATCAACTTATCTCCGATTTGTCACTCCTTTGTTATGTCACTCCTTTGAATTTTATCTCCGATTTGTCACTCCTTTGTTATGTCACTCCTTTGAATAGGACCGACTCATCCCTGTGAGTGTGCATCATTTATTATTTTCACGTGTTTAACTATATATATATATATATATATATATATATGGGATGAATTTCACAATTAAACACGTGAAATGAATGAATGATGCAAACCCACAAGGAAAAAGAAGAATGATTCCAAGGCCTTTCGTGTATTCAGAAGTACACCTCGTCAGGGAATGAAGGGAGAAGGCGAGATGACAAAAATATATACAGTACGTATGTACAACAGGACAGAAAAACAAAAAGATTAGCACATGAATAACGAGAGCTAATTAGAGGCAAAAGGTATTTTAACAGAATATTGTCAATTTTATACATTCCCGCACTGTTATTGAAATTATTTTTAAAATGGATAAATGCTCATTCTAGAATATTCCTTTCAATTATATATTTGTTTTTAACGAGCGCTTTAGAACTATCCCACTTGATACTACAGGGTGGGGCACGGGAATCAAGTGTTTTTTGAATAGCTAGTAATCGGCCATTAGGAATGGGAGGGGCGTGCGGTAGGTAGCATTCCATTCCTGGGTTCATAGCATTTAACTTTAACTAACACTCACCTTTATCTTTCAGGTGCCATCATGGAGCAGTGAACGTTAGAACATCATGTTCGCGTATGATCATTTTGTTAGGAGTGGCGAGTCAGTGACAGCAGTTCAGCGTGCGTTTCGCCGCAGATTCAACATTCATCGAAATGACTCTGTTCCCGCTCGTGACACAATCTTACGTTGGGTTAACAATCTTCGAACAGGAGGCTCAATAATGAAAACAAAACCGAAGGGGCCGCAACGCACTGTGCGTACTCCAGAGAACGTTGAAAGGGTCAGACAAGCGATGTTGCAAAGCCCAGGCCGCTCTGCTCGGAGACATTCAGCTGCACTCGGAATCAGCAATCGTACTGTTAGACGGATTTTGCATGAAGAATTACATTTTCACCCATACAAGTTAGCGATGGTGCAGGAATTGAATGTAAACGATTGCCCCCAACGACTGAATTTTGCACAGGAAATGCTTGCACTTTATGAGCAGAATGAAAACATGATGGTGGTAATGAGTGATGAAGCCCATTTCCACCTTAATGGGGCCGTCAACAATCAAAACTGTCGGTATTGGGCTGCTGAAAATCCGCGACAACTCCATGAAAAACCGCTGCATAGCCCTAAGGTTACAGTTTGGTGCGCGGGGAAAGTTTGGCGTCATCGGTCCCTATTTCTTCGAACAAAATGGGGTTACCGTTACCATAACATCTGGGCGTTACATTGAGATGGTGAACACCTTTTTCATCCCTGAGTTACGAAGAAGGCGTATTGCTCGTCGACATTTGTGGTTTCAGCAAGATGGGGCCACGCCACACACCGCCAGAGCGTCAATGGCTGTTCTTCGCCCCCTGTTTCCCAACCATCTCATTTCGAGATTTGGTGACATTGCATGGCCCCCTCGGTCCCCTGACTTGTCCACATGTGACTTCTTTCTATGGGGGTACCTCAAGTCACGTGTCTACGAGGACAAGCCCCGTACATTAGATGCATTGAAGGAAGCGATCCGTCAACAAATCATCCAAATCAACAGAGACCTGCTGGGAAGAGTGGAGGCCAATTTTCGTAAACGCCTTCAACAATGCGTCGACGGCCAAGGACATCATATGCCAGATATAATTTTCGGTACATGATTATTATGACATGAAATGCTATGTTCTTACGAATGTTGTTCTACCAATATATTTTCTTTACAAAAATAAATATCATTTTCCTGATTATTCCAAAAACACTTGGTTCCCGTGCCCCACCCTGTATGATTATATCTATACATATGATTAAACAATGCATTAGAATTATTTCCTGTTTCACACGCATATTTATGCTGTGTTACCCTAATATCTAACGTTTTAACCATTTGGCCTATATATACTGAGTTACATTGTGTACATCCAATCGAATACACACAACCAACCACATTATCCGGGCTATTCTTTATTAGGCGTGATTTAACAGTATTATTATACTTAGACTAAATTGATACCAACTGCTTTAAGTAAAGTCGGAAGATATTGAAAATCAACATGGTAAGGTAGGCTAAGGATATTTTTACACTCAAATTCCTTTACAGTTACACTATTATAATACCTATTCTCAGTGGCGGTTCCTCATATGGGCAATATGGGCAGCCGCACAGGGCGGCATTTGTGGAGGGGCGGCATGAGCGCCTGCAAAAAAAATAAAAATAAAAATAAGAATAAATAAATAAAGAAATAAATAAAAATAAAAAATAAAATAAAATAAATAATAAAAGATCAATAAATATATTTTTATTAATAAAAAACCATCTATTGCATTTTCCATAAACCTTCCCATAAAAGACCTAAACAATGCAAAATGCTTCCAGATTAATATTATTGGGAATAAAGGCCCATACTTTAACATATAATGTTATTTTTCTGGGTTTGGTTAAATAGTGAAATGTATATTATGACGCATCTGATGAGCCCTTGATTGATGCTTTGAAGAAGCTGGAGGTGACATTTTTCAATGCAGTGGTTGATGCTGCAACATCAGCCATTCAGGAAAGATTTTCCACGTTGGAAATTGTGGGAGAGAAGTTTGGAGTGCTGACACATTTCCAAAATCTCACATTTGAGGAGCTGACAGAACAATGTGTGAACCTTAGTACTACACTACACTTTAAGGGACAATCTGACTTGGATGGCAGAGAGCTTGCACAGGAGCTGAAGAACTTGCCTGACTTGCCATCAAAGACCATATCCTTGCTTGAACTGCTGACATTTATCCATGAAAGGGAGCTCTCTGAAATATATCCAAATTTGTGGACTGCTCTCAGAATTGGTCTTACTCTTCCAGTCACTGTTGCTGAAGCAGAGAGGAGCTTTTCAAAGCTGAAGCTCATCAAATCCTACCTGAGGTCAACTATGTCACAGGAACGCCTTACCGGTCTGGCCATCATCAGTATAAATCATACAATTGCTGAGCAGATTTCATATGATGATTTAATTCATGACTTTGCATCAAGGAAGGTAAGAAGAGTCAGGCTTTAGATGGCAGTTGTGCTGTGGTGCAATTTATTTTGTTTCTTGTTCAAAGTGTAGCATAATAATTACCCTCTCTTAAGTGTCTTATTCTATTTATGTGATAGAGCATTTGTACAATTTAAATTTGATTCTCTAGTTTATTTATGGCAGTGTGTGCAATTAATTTGTATTTTTCCTGTTCATAGTATCATATTACATTCTCTTAAGTGAGTTATTCTATTTACGTGATGAAGGATTTGTAAAATTCAGAAATTTGAGTCTTTGTTTTGGTTCTGAAGTTCCAACAATTAGTCCAATAAAAATTATTTTGTGAAAGAGTTATGTCTGTCCTTTATTTTGGGGGGATTCGAATGTGTGTGTGTTGGCGAACAGGGGGGGGGGGCGCTGAAGGTGAGGTTCGCCCAGGGCGTCATGTAAGCTAGGACCGCCACTGCCTATTCTTGGTTTCCCTAAGGCAGTTATCTAAAAATGAAATAGGATAACATAATTTAGTACCAATATTCATGATATCGCATAACTCGGAATCTAAAAATTCAGGACTGACAGCTCTCAATTCTCTAAGAAACATAGCAGAGAAAACAGAGATATAATTGAAAGGAATATTCTAGAATGTGCATTTATCCATTTTAAAAACTATTTCAATAACAGTGCGGGAATGTATAACATTGACAATATCATGTTAAAATACCTTTTGCTTCTAATTAACTCTTGTTAATCATGTGCTAATCTTTTGTTTTTCTGTCCCGTTGTACATGTGTATATATTTTTGTCATCTTGCCTTCTCCCTTCATTCCCTGACGAGGTGTACTTCTGAATACACGAAAGGCCTTGGAATCATTTTTCTTTTTCCTTGTGGGTTTGCATTATATATACAGGGCGTCCCAAAAAAATGTATACACACTTTAACAGCTGATAGCTCAATTGATGTTTCTTTCTTTCCAAGTTAAACCCATTAGAATTAATAATGGCAGTCAGACTAAGCTTTGAACAAAGGAAATTCATTCTAAAATGCTACTGGAAGTGTGAAAACGCAGTTGAAGTGCAAAGACAGTTTAGGAGGGAGTTTCAAACAGATCCACCAACGCGACTTAGTATCACTCGAATTAGAGATAAGTTTGAAGCCGATGGAACTGTTCAGAATGTCCACAAGAAGCGTTCCGGAAGACCACGGACATCGACAAGCCCCACAAAGCAAGAAAGAGTACTGGAAACGTATCACCAAAGTCCAAGAAAATCTGTGTGGCAAGCGAGTCGTGAGGTAGGAATTTCAGAATCGTCTGTCCAACGCATTTTGAAGCGCTGTCAATGGAAAAGTTACATTCCAAGATTAGTCCATGCTATTAATGAAGATGATCCGGACCGAAGAGTGGAGTATTGCGAGTGGTACTTGGCACGATGTGGATGTGGACTGGACGAAGGGGTTTCGTAGAATACCCTCCGCGTTCACCAGACCTCACACCACTAGACTTTTTTTTATGGGGATACTTAAAAGACAAAGTCTACGCTATAAAACCTGCAACAGTCGCTGAATTGAGAGCAGCCATTGAACGAGAATGCACACAAATACCAAACGAAATGTTTCGTGATGTTTGCGATTCCATTGCTTCGCGTTATCAGCAGTGCCTGGACCAGAACGGACGTCAGTTTGAAAACAGGCGTTGACAAAACAATTAAATAATGTCTGTCTGTAGAT
The DNA here is from genome assembly GCA_023014485.1 of Bathynomus jamesi. Lineage (NCBI taxonomy): Eukaryota > Metazoa > Arthropoda > Malacostraca > Isopoda > Cirolanidae > Bathynomus > Bathynomus jamesi. Next base: position 714,188 of record JAJOZX010001327.1, read on the forward strand.
TCTATTACATTTTGAAAATGAAATGTATTTTAATAAACACTGCCTTTATAATTATTTAAAGTGTGTATACATTTTTTTGGGACGCCCTGTATATATATATATATATATATATATATATATATATATATATATATATATATATATATATATATATATACACACAGGGTGTTTGAAAACTTTCTGTACAAATTGTAATGGGGGATAAGCAACACCAAGACAAACCCTTTTCGTCTATAAGTGTATGTCCGCTGACGTCACCATTCGGCGCGAGAGGGCGCCGCTGCAATTGGCTAAAAGGTGAAGTGGGCTAGACTCGCGCTTGCCGCGGGCATTCTTAAATCGGACGTAGGACGCGTAACATGTTTATTTAAAGAAGGTGCTGAAAGTTGCGACCGGTAGCATCAATGCATGCCCGACAGCGTCGAAGCATTGACCGACGTACACGTCGAAAGATTCCCGGCATTTCAGGAACAGTTCCAGCGGCGACAGCGATGGGAGTCTCGTACACGAGGTTCTTCATGTGTCCCCACAGGAAGAAATCGAGGCATGTTAAATCGGGCGATCTCGGTGGCCAGGCTACGGGCCCACCCCGGCCTATCCATCGGTTCCCAAAAGTGGCGTTCAGATAATCCCGCACATCGTTGCTGGAGTGTGCTGGGGCCCCGTCGTGTTGAAACCACATTCGTCTACGAATAGCCACGGGAACATCTTCCAGCAGTTCCGGCAACGTTTCTTCAAGAAATATCCGATAAACCCGCCCGTCGAGTCGGGCAGGCAGCAGGTACGGCCCAATCAACTTGCCATGGACGATACCCGCCCAAACATTGACGGCGAACCGTTCTTGATGAGCATGCACCCGTGTAGCATGTGGATTTGCGTGCGCCCACACGTGAGAATTGTGCATGTTAAACACACCCTCACGTGTGAAACAGGCCTCATCTGAGAACAGCACATAAGCCGGAAAATTAGGCTGCACCGCTGTCTGCTGCAGAAACCAGCGTGCGAATTCCACACGAAGAGGGTAATCCCGAGGTTGTAATGCCTGGACTCTCTGACGATGAAACGGATGTAACTGCTGCTCGTGCAACACTCTCCAGACCAGGTCGTGGTTCACACCGAGGATACGTGCAACACCTCGCGTGCTTGCGCTTGGATTGTCCTCAAATCGCCGTAGGATTTCTTCTTCCATGTCAGGAGTGCGCACGTTTCTCTCCCGACCAGTGTCATGCATGTTTGCATGGAATGTTCCAGTTTGTCGCAGTCGCCGATGCAAATGCGCAAACGTTTGGTGGTTTGGCACACGTCTGTTTGGGAAGCGCTGTCGGTACAACCTCACAGCAGCTCTTCCGTTTCCATTGGCAGCCCCATACACCATATGCATGTCAGCCATCTCAGCAGTCGTGAAGCGCTCCATGTTACGCGTACTACGTCCGATTTAAGAATGCCCGCGGCAAGCGCGAGTCTAGCCCACTTCACCTTTTAGCCAATTGCAGCGGCGCCCTCTCGCGCCGAATGGTGACGTCAGCGGACATACACTTATAGACGAAAAGGGTTTGTCTTGGTGTTGCCTATCCCCCATTACAATTTGTACAGAAAGTTTTCAAACACCCTGTATATATATATATATATATATATAGAGAGAGAGAGAGAGAGAGCGCGCGCCTCGGTGGTGTAGTGGTTAACGTCGCTGACTACGAATCCATCGGCCCCGGGTTCGAGACCCGACGGCAGCCGGCGCGCAGCAAAACCCAGCTGTTCATCCTTCCACACAATAAAGAAAGTCGTTGGTAGATAAATGGGTACCCTAGGTGGCCAAGTGGTTAAGACGCTGTGCTGCTGATGGGGCGTGGTTCGGATTCCGCGTTAAACTGTAGGTCTAAGGTGGAGTGAAAAGCTTGACCTTCGTCAGAATGAAGAATTCGGGCGGAAGCTAACCAAAAGGTAACCAAAGGTTATATATATATATATATATAGAAAGCGGGTGTGTCATAATTAAAAAGGCTATAAAATCAATATTTGTCAGTTAATTTTAATAAAACTTCTACACAATAAAACATATGTATTTATCTATATGCAAACAGGTTTTCAGACTAAAATATCAAATAATTCAAATTCTATGAACATTTAACGAAAAAGTATGATTTTTCTACTTAACATGCAAAAATTATTAAACCTTTTTAATATTTTTTTATAAAAATAATTTTTTACATAAAATTTACCTGAAATTATTAAAATAAATTGTTCGAAATGCTTTCCTTCCATTTCAATAACTTTTATTATTCTTGGCTGGAATATGGAAGAACTTAGCAGAGCGAGTCTACAGGACTAGGATAAAAGATGTCGCTCATTTACGCGAGATCATCATTCAAAAATGGGAAGAGCTTCCACAGGAACAAGTAAATCGAGCCATAGATGAATTCCCGCCATGAATAAAAAAGTTATTGAAATGGAAGGAAAGCATTTCGAACAATTTTTTTAATAATATCAGGTAAATTTTACATTAAAAATTATTTTTAGATAAAATATTCAAAAGGTTTAATAATTTTTGCATGTTAAGTAGAAAAATCATACTCTTTCGTTAAATGTTCATAGAATTTGAATTATTTGATATTTTAGTCTGAAAACTTGTTTGCATATAGATAAATACATATGTTTTATTGTGTAGAAGTTTTATTAAAATTAAATGACAAATGTTGATTTCATAGCTTTTTTAAAATGTACCCTTTTTTCATGGCACATCGGTTATATATATATATTTTTTTTTAAAGTTCGGGAAGAACCGATTCGCCTCTATTTAAAAGGGCACATCTCGGCGGAAAAACAAAGAAAAAGTGAGAGGAAAGAAAAAGGGTGGAGGGAACAGTCGAAGTAGAAAAAGACCAAGGACTGCAAGGTCGAGCCCCATCATCCTTGGGTGCTAGGGCCGGGAGGGCGCACGTGAAACCTCCTGGAACAAGCACGTACAAACGAGCACAAAGAGCACTCAAGCGCACGAGCTTAGAACTCCCTTGCGGGCATCCGTTATATATATATATATATATATATATATATATATATATATTTAAACTGCAAACACGCAGTATAATTAACGTAAAGAACGACGCTTGTATAGGAGAATATTCCGCGCAAGATGAGAGCGAGAGAACGAAACAAATGAAAAAATGAGGTAACCACCCGGGAATCGAACCCGGGATCTTCCGATTGCCGGTCAGATATGATAACCATTACACCACGGGCCTCACTCAATCAAATGCCGTAATTCCTCTACATACCTCATTTTTTTCATTTGTTTCGTTCTCTCGCTCTCATCTTGCGCGGAATATTCTCCTATACAAGCGTCGTTCTTTATGCTAATTATACTGCGTGTTTGCAGTTTAAATGTATATAATGTACGGCATGCGAGAGGTGCCCCCTTGGGACATTGGTTTCTGCGCGTATGTAGAGGAATTACGGCATTTGATTGAGTGAGGCCCGTGGTGTAATGGTTATCATATCTGACCGGCAATCGGAAGATCCCGGGTTCGATTCCCGGGTGGTTACCTCATTTTTTCATTTGTTTCGTTCTCTCGCTCTCATCTTGCGCGGAATATTCTCCTATACAAGCGTCGTTCTTTACGTTATATATATATATATAATATTGAGTTTATTATATGGGGTTTTGTTTTTCTTTCCAATTTATTTGTAAACATTTTTTATGTTTTGTACGACTGTGAGAGACTAATACACCTCCATCCAGGCCGCAACCTTCCTTCCTTTCCTTCAAATTCAGCCTTGTTGCCATTTCAAATGCTTATTCAGTAGGTCCTACTCTTTAATCTTCAAATCCCTTTAACAGAAAACCCATATAAGTGTTAAACAAATTTTAATCACCCTGTGTGTATATATTAGACGAAAGCGCTTGAGCACCATTTTGTGTTTCCTTTCCTTCGTGGTTTTATTCATATATATATATATATATATATATATATATATATATATATATATATATATCTTTCAGTACCCAGAAATGACAAAGCGATGCCTGACATAGATGCATTCTTTGAAGAAAAATTGCGAGGAGATTGTATAACAGACTTTGATTTTACTCCAGAAGATGTAGCGAGAGCTATAGGACAAATGAAGTCACATTCAGCTGCAGATCCAGACAAATGGAACGCAGTATTGATTAAAAACTGTAAAAATGAAATAGCTACACCCTTATACTGGATATGGAGAAGATCCCTAGACACTGAGGAAATACTTAGCACCTTCAAAAGAGCAAACATTGTCCCTATATATAAAGGAAGGGATAGATCTCAAGCAAAGAATATAGATCAGTGTCATTGACGTCCCACTTTACCAAAGTATTTCAAATAGTTAGAGAGAAAATCTATGACTTCTTGGAGACACTCGAAAGATTCAACGAAAATCAGCACGGATTCCGATCTGGAAGATCATGCCTATCGCAACTTATAGAGCACTATAACAATATCCTAGATGCAATGGAAGGCAATGAAAACTACGATGTCATATACACGGATTTTGCTAAAGCTTTCGACAAATGTGATCATGGTATAATAGCACTTAAATGAAACATATGGGAATAACAGGCAAAGTGGGAAATGGATCTACAACTTCCTCAGGTATATCATCCTTCAAGGTATATCATCATCAGAATCGGAAGTACACAGCTCGGTACCACAAGGTCCAGTACTGTCCCCACTCCTGTTCATTATCATGCTAACAGACATAGACAGTGAAGTAAAGAGTAACAGTAGAGTAACATCCTTTGCAGATGATACAAAGATTAGCAGAAAAATTAGCTATGCAAAAGAGGTGGAGGCCTTGCAGAGGGACACGAACAAAATATACAAATGGTCAGAAGACAACATGACATTTAACACCGAGAAATTTCAGCTCTTGAGATGTGGTAGAAATGAAAAACTTAAACAGACTGCACGTGATGCTCCAGCTAGACAGAAAATTCAGAGAAGCACGAAAGCGATAGATTTTGGGGTTACAATGACCGATGATGCGAAATTCGAGACACAAAATCAGATAGTGATAAACAAAGCAAAAACAGAGTTCCGGAATGTTATTTTATTTATTTGTCGGGTTCGAAATCCCAGCTGAGCCGTGAACGGCCAAATTCTAAAGGGCAAGTTCTACCTAAAGCCCAAGTTAAGCTAAATTAAACTTTACGGATTTGAGATCCTATTAGGTCCTACCTCAGGGTAACCTCAGGGTTGCTGACTCGATGCGGGCCTACCTTAGACCTTAAATTACATGAACTTAAAAGGTAAACAAAAGGGTACTATTTGTGGTCTTCTTTATGAACCTTGCAACAACAACGCAACCTGGACTATTGCACGATGCAACAATCATGTATCTAAACAACCAAACTGAATTGCAAGAGAGCTCTCTATCAAACCACACCTTTACGTACGACCTTCCACAAACGAGTAGAAAGGACGCGCAGCGTCCCAAAATGATGCCAACAATGTGACCAAACAACGATGCCACAAGAGCTCAAAAATGCTAGTTCTAAATTAATTTAATTTTTCACTAACCTTACAATTATGAGATGGATATATATACACACCTTAACTTAATATATATACAAGCAATGCTGCATCAATCAGCTTAGTCATCGTATCGCCTTGGGACAACAATGGTTCTTCCTCTTCTAGATTTTCTAACACTCCCCACCGAAGAGGCATTGTTGTCATTACCTTCTGCAAGGTTAGCCAAGCCTTCTTCATGAGGCTGTAACTCAAATGTTTCATCTTGACTATCTGTGTTTTTGCTGATTTCTAAAGCATAGAGTTTTTGTATAGGTCTCTTTAACTTTCCTCCTGAAGTCTTTACCAGTGCAGACCTAACTAAATTGTCTTTGCCAACAAACAACTCTTCAATTATGCCAAGCTTCCAGCATTGCCTTGGTCTTTCATCCCCAATCATTACCACTTCTCTCACCTTGATACAATTTGCATTGGAGCCCTTTACCTTGCCTGATGGGTAATAATTGAGTTCTGGCAAGTATTCCATCTGCCACCTCTTCCATAACTGATCTTGTAGCTCTTCAAGGTACCTGAACCGTCTGGTTAACTCTCCTTGAGTGCTCTGGATGGGCTGCAAGTCTTCTGGCACACTGGGGTTTGATGTTAATCGTTTACCACAAAGAAAATGATTTGGTGTCAATGGCTCTGCATCCTGCCTACTGTTGTAAACAAAAGTGATAGGCCTACTGTTCACCATTGCTTCTACTTCACATAAAACAGTAGAGAATTCTTCTTTGCTCAAATGAGCATTAGCTAAAAGTTTCTTTAATGGACACTTTACACTTCTCACTAGCCTTTCCCAAAATCCTCCCCACCATGGTGCTCTCTCAACAATAAACTCCCACTGTACCCCTTGGTGTGAAAAGTAGGATTGGAATCCTTCCTCTTTTAGCAAGGACCAAATTTCTTGGAGTTCCTTTGCAGCCTTTTTGAACGTTTTTGCATTATCCGATATGATTTTATTTGGGAAACCCCTTCTGTTCACAAACCTTTTAAAGGCCAAAAGAAATACATCACTACTTAAGTTGCTTACCAACTCCAAATGGATTGCTCTGGTGGTAGCACAGGTGAAAAGACATATATAACCTTTGTTAGACTCCCCTCGCTCATACACATAGACTGGCCCTGCAAAGTCTACTCCCACTACATCAAATGGGGCAGTATAGACACACCGTTCTCTTGGAAGTGGAGCCACCTTTTCATAATAAGGCTTTGCACTCCAACGCTTGCAAACCACACATTTATGCAAGATCTTTTTCACTACTTGTCTAATTTTGAGAATCCAAAATTGTTGTCTAATTTCTATTATCACTTCTCTAACTCCAGCATGTAACAGCTTATGATGAGTATCCAGGATCAAAAGGTCCACAAAGTGCCCCCCAGAAGGTAGCAAAATTGGATGTCTTTTCTCCTCTGGAAGCCCAGAAAACTGTAGTCTACCTCCTACTCTCAATAAATCCTGATCCAAAAACACATCCAAACCCTTGAGCGCAGAATGTGTTGGTAGAACCTGTAATGGATGGCTGGTGAGCAATTCCCGCTCTTCACCAAATTTTTCCTTCTGCGCATATACCACCCAGTATTTCCTGGCTTGCCGAATCTCATTACTGTTCAGAATTCCTTCCCTTCTTGTTTCTCCCTTAATGTTGTTGGTAAATCTATATATCCATGCTGTCACTCTTAACAATCTTTTCAGACTGCTAATGTCCTCAAGCCTCAATATGGGGTCCTGCTGCATAACTTGACAACTGTTCACAGCGCATTTTCTCACCTCACTCACCCATGCTTCTTCAGCCTGCATTCTCCTACAATAGGCTGATTAGAAGGCCAGTTTTCACTTCCAAGTTTTAGCCACTCTGGCCCATTCCACCACAAACTTGATTGTGAAAGATCTTTCACCGAAATTCCTCGTGTTGGTAAATCAGCGGGGTTTTGGATGCCTGGACAATGCTTCCATTGCTTGGGATCTGTGTGCGCTTGAATTTCCTCCACCCTATTGGCAACAAATGGTTTCCATTTCCTTGCCTGACTTCTTAACCAGTGCCAAACTATAGTGGAGTCTGTCCAATAATAGCTTGGAATTTCATAGAGGGCCAAAGACTTTCGCACTGTAATTGCAAGCCGACTAGCAATAACGGCACCCATCAATTCCAACCTTGGAACAGAAAGCCTTTTCAAAGGTGCTACTCTACTCTTTGCAGCAACCAACCTGCAACTTACTTCTTCTTGCAATGCGCCTCTTATATAAATACAAGTTGCATAGGCTTCCTCACTTGCATCACAAAAGATGTGCAGCTCCAAATTGTCTGGACTATTGTTCAACTCTCCAAAGTACCATCTTGGGATTTCAATGTCTCCAAGATGTGCCAATTCTTTGAACCAATATTTCCACCTTACCACCATATGATCAGGTAACTCTTGGTCCCAACCAAGTCCAATTTCCCAGAGGCTCTGAAACCAAATTTTTGACTTTATCACAAATGGAGCCAGGAATCCAAGAGGATCAAAGACCTTCGAAGCCAAACTAAGAGCTGTACGTTTTGTCCACCTTGTCTCATTCTCGGCCAGCTCTACTAAAGATTTCCCATTGAAGGTAAACAAATCATCATCTTGCTGCCAAACGATGCCTAGCACCTTTGTGTCTATTGCCCACAACTCCTTAATACCAGAATCCTCAATACTTTCTGCTGCATCAGGTACTACAGAGGAATGACTCATAAACTCTTGTAATTGCGAATGATTGGTCTGCCATTTTCTGAGCTCCATGCCAGCCTCCCTCATTATAGCTCTAGCCTCCATGAATATCTGTTTAGCCATTTCTGTATTATCCACGGAACATAGCAAATCATCAACATAAAAATTTTTCCTTATGTGTTCAATAGTGTTAGGATAGACTTCAGAATATTTCTTAAAATGGTACTGCATAGTAGCTGCCAACAGAAATGGACTAGAGCTGAGGCCAAACAACACTGACTTCATTCTATATGCTTGAACCTTAGGTTCATTTTCCAACAAGTCTTTCGTATCCACCCACAGATACCTTACTGCATCTCTGTCCTCTGGTTTTAACTTTATCCGCAAAAAAGCTTGCTTCACATCTGCAGTCAATGCTACTCTACCAAACCTGAATCTCAGTAACAAGGAAAATAAATCTGCATTTAAATTTGGCCCAGCATCCAAACAGTCATTCAAGGACACACCACCTTTGTCCTTGGCTGAGCCATCAAAAACTACCCTCAGTTTGGTGGTAGTTTTGTCTCGCCGTACCACTGCATGGTGTGGCAGATAATGTGCCTCCTGGCTCACCAGCTCACCTTGCACCCTTTCAGCATAGCCCTCCCTTACATAACTTAGGATGGCCTCATCGTATTCAATTAACAACTCCTCATTTTTTCTTAGCCTGTACAATGAAGTCTCCAACCTCCGATTAGCTAGCTGAAGGTTTGAACCGGGTTTGCAAGAATCCTTCCATGGTAGGCCAACTTCATAGCAACCATCTCTAAACCCAATCCCTTTTTCAAAGTGCTCTAAAACATCATTGTTCACTGTACTTGCCTGGTTGTCCTTTATACCAATAGATTCAAGTTCCCAAAATGCTTTCAAATGCCTTTCCAGACCATGGCTGTTCTCCTCAATCTTAACAAAGAGAGCCTTAACTTCCATTTCATTGCAATAACTACCATGTAGCATCCAGCCTAGCTTACTTTCAATAGCTACTGGGCCTTGAGATGTACGGACAATATTACCAGTGATGAAGTCCCAATAATAGTCAGCTCCAATCAAAAGACTAATATCTTCTGTTCCCTCAAACTTATTATTGCCCAAATTAATTCCTTTAACTTGCAATTCTTGGACACATGCCATATCTAAACAAGTAGTGACTGGAGCACAAAGTTCCTCAATCTCTACAGCTTGGACCTTGATAGTGGGACTTTGCGATAACAACCCTTTAACCAGAACTTCTACCTTCTTAAATTTGGTTCGGTTTTGAACGGAACCCCCAAACCCAGAAATTCTTAAATTTTCCCTCTTAAGTTCTTTAAACTTCAATTTTCTGGAAATTCTGGTCTTAATAAAACTACACTGGCTACCACTATCAAACAACACTCAGAGCTGGGCAATAAATACATTGAATGTATTTAAATACTAAATACTAAATACATGGGAGAAATGTATTTAAATACTAAATACTAAATACATTTTACGAATGTATTTAGATACTAAATACAAAATACATCAATTGTATTTAAATACATTTGTAAATACATTTTAAATTGTTATCTGCAGATATATCACTGTTTGATTCACCGGATTTGCTTGTTGAAGCCATGACACGCACACGATAAAGAAATCAACCGCTTTCGACTAAGAGTGGCACACAACTGATTGAACTGACACGTTGAAACATGAACCATGCTGTACTACACTGTCGACGCGTCGTACTGTGCTAGTACAGAACGTGTATTAAACCAGGAAAAGTATTTACATTTTTATATTTTGAGTATTTAAATACATTGTATTTAAATACTCATTAAAGTATTTAAATACTATATTTAAATACATGAAAAACAATGTATTTATAAATACAGTTCTAAATACACAAATGTATTTAAATACGTATTTAAATACAAATGTATTTAAATACTGCCCAGCTCTGACAACACTCTTACAGTAGCTTCTCCCTCATTCCCAATTAATAAGGCTGCAGTTGTTTGCAATAATCCCCCTTTACTTTTACTCCCTTGCATAGCAGTGGCATGTGCCACTGATGTCTCTACTTCTGGGGTAGGCCTACTAAGAGTGTTTTCACACAATAATGGCTGATGCCTACCATGACATTTTTTACACAAAATTTTAAACTTACAAAACCTTGCTCTATGACCTTTCAAAAAACATTTAAAACATGCTGTGGACTTAGTTACCCTGTCCTTTCTCTCCTCAAAGGGTAAGGCCTCAGCCACCTCCATTTATATGACTTGTGGTTGCCTTCGCAAAATATACATTCCTTGATTCCCTTTAATTTATTCACAGAGGAGGCATGTAGAGCTGACACTGTACCTGGGCTATTCCTTTTTGTGGAAACTTTGGTGCTGTGCCTGCCTTTGTCCTCTTGTTTACCATCCCACTGTGCAAACTCAACTCCCTCTCGTCTTGCTAATTCTGTGCCTAAAAGACTTAACATCTGCTGAAGGGGGATGTACACATGTTCTGCAGAGTGTCCCCTACTTAATTCAAGCAAAATTGAGCTAGGCAATTTAGACTCCAGTGTAGGAACCAACATTATACCATACTTTTCCATTCCTACACCCAAGTTGTCCAGAGACCTAGTTCTAATTTCAAATTCATCATATAACTGCCGTAACTCCTTGACACTATTAGGATTATTAACAGGAGGTATAGTTAAAAGTGCACGGAGGTGGCTTTTAATTAAGATCTCTGGCTTACCAAACCGTTTCTTTAATATATCCCAAGCCACATTATAATTAGCCTCTGTTAATGCTATCCTGCTATAGTCTTTGCTGCCTCCCCTTCCAAGAGGGACCGCAAATAATTAAACTTCTCCACGGCACTTAACACTTGACTAGAATGAACTGCTGATTGAAAACTGTCTGCCCATCCTTGCCATTCCTGAATATCCCAGAAAATGTTTTGAGTACAAGCCTCGGTAATTGAACTACAGATCTGTTAACCTTAACTTCACAAGCATCATTTGTTGAGTGTTGTGTTTCATTATTAGACCTGGTCTCTAACTGTACTGAGCTGCTAAACTCTTTTGCTCGGAGGCCTACGTTAATCATATCATCAATAATCTCTTCAAAGTAAATTATGTTATTTTCTATTTCATCCTCTTCTATAAGAGCCTCAATTTTAACATTTACCTCACTTAGAGCAACCTTTTTAGTTTCTAATATGGCAAGCTTCGCAGTCACTAAGCGTAAATCCTCTTGCTCTATGGCAGAATCTATAGTGGCAATGACCTTTGTAATTAGACCTTTGTAGGCACTTCTCCTTTTTATAAATTTGTTCAATTCAGATGCACTCATCTTCAATGTAAACAACCCTTGGGCTCAATACCAAATGAGCTGAATTGGCAGAAATACTTAACCAAACTGATCAAACGCAAATTTTACTTTCAAATAAACTGAATTGCTGAGTGGGGTACTAACCAAACACCAGTATGGAATACCAAATTTTCCACCCCAGGACCTTAATTCAATAATGACCCAAAATTAACCAAACCGGAAAAAAAGTAGGCCAAAAAACGATAGACGACTGGCCAAGTTTCGCAATTGGGCGACCAAACTTTTTACCCTGGGACCTTAACTCAATAATAACCCAAAATTAACCAAACCGGAAAAAAAGTAGGCCAAAAAACGACAGACGACTGGCCAAGTTTCGCAATTGGGCGACCAAACTTTTTACCCTGGGACCTTAACTCAATAATACTCAACCCGTCTAGGCCTAACTTGGGATACAATTTGCACAATCAGAACTTTGCCGAAAAATGGTCACTGACTCAGTCTTGGGGTAGAAATCCGGTTCTGAAGGACCATGTTATTTTATTTATTTGTCGGGTTCGAAATCCCAGCTGAGCCGTGAACGGCCAAATTCTAAAGGGCAAGTTCTACCTAAAGCCCAAGTTAAGCTAAATTAAACTTTACGGATTTGAGATCCTATTAGGTCCTACCTCAGGGTAACCTCAGGGTTGCTGACTCGATGCGGGCCTACCTTAGACCTTAAATTACATGAACTTAAAAGGTAAACAAAAGGGTACTATTTGTGGTCTTCTTTATGAACCTTGCAACAACAACGCAACCTGGACTATTGCACGATGCAACAATCATGTATCTAAACAACCAAACTGAATTGCAAGAGAGCTCTCTATCAAACCACACCTTTACGTACGACCTTCCACAAACGAGTAGAAAGGACGCGCAGCGTCCCAAAATGATGCCAACAATGTGACCAAACAACGATGCCACAAGAGCTCAAAAATGCTAGTTCTAAATTAATTTAATTTTTCACTAACCTTACAATTATGAGATGGATATATATACACACCTTAACTTAATATATATACAAGCAATGCTGCATCAATCAGCTTAGTCATCGTATCGCCTTGGGACAACAATGGTTCTTCCTCTTCTAGATTTTCTAACACGGAACAGGTACTATGAACCTCTAAAAGAGGGGACAAGACAGTAATGATTCTCCTACTGAAAACACTGATCATACCAAAACTTGAATACTGCTCAGTTTTGACGTCCTCATACAAAAAGGAAGAAACTAATAAACGAGAAGAAACTCAGAGACATTTCACAGCTAAAATTGATGGCTGCAAAGAACTCAGCTACTGAGAAAGACTACGTAAACTAAATCTGTACTCCCTGGAAAGAAGAAGAGGGAGGTACACCATAATCTACATATGGAAAATGATCGAAAAACTGGTACCAAACCTCAAAGTAAACCCAATTACCATTCAATCAACACTGGAAAATAGGAAAGGCAGAATGTGTAGTGTTCCCAAATTAAAGGCCCGACAAGGGACCTCCTCAACACTGAAGGAAAATAGCTTGGTTGTCAGGGGGCCAAGACTTTTTAACCAGCTTCCAGAGGACCTCAGAAAGGTTACAGGGGTCAAAGTTGAAGTCTTCAAGAGAAGACTAGATGCCTGGCTCAGGACAGTACCAAATGAGCCGGGTGTACCTGGGTATGTACGGTGGAGGGGCAAGAAAGCAACTCGCTCCTCTACTAAGCCAGACCTAGAGGCGGGGCCACCAGCTTCACCTTCGTGTGAAGAGAGACATGGTAACATGGTAAAAATTTTATAGTGGGCACACTAGGGGCCCTTCGACCCATCTGGGTGTCTCCACTGTTAATATAAACAAACCATAAATATAGTTACATGCAAAATTAAGATCCAATTATTGATCTCTGCTAATTGCAGATTGTCACACATCTACTATCTGTACGCACGAGACAGCATAGTATATATGCGCGGGCCGTCTCAATGAACCTTTGAAGTTGGAGAATGTAAAATGAATCAACCAACTAATATGCAGGCCAATACTCGATTGTGATTTGCTTCCATAATATTTTTGGTACCATAATTTTAATACAATGAGTGGAGAGAGAAATTCTGAAGAAAAACTGCTTCCTGTTTCTGAAGCTGGAGTTGCACATATTAAAGAAGAGTGAGTTCATAATAAGTGGTGTTAAGAATTTGTTCTGTCCGCTTTTAGACCTTTTAATTAAGGAATGATTCGATTCCCGCTCGCATCATCATCATCTCGTGGCGGCAGTTTCAGTCCTAACTAGATCTACTAAATCCAGTTGATCTTACTGTGATTACTTCTTCATAATAGCCCATTCACAGTATTACGAGAACACAAGAGGCATAAGAATAACTTAGAGCCACCAGAGTGTCTAGGTTGTTTATTTCCAGAGTAAGAACCAAGCCATCTCAAATACTGTAATGTTTTACTGTATCATGTGGCCTTACCATAGGAACCTGCAGGTTACAAAGAATATTAGAACCCCCTCACCCACCCCGCATTGCAGAATCTGCTTGAATTTTCCGACTGCGTTGCGTGAGGATTTTTAGGTAAATCTTAACATATTTCTTGCGATACGACCCACCTGTGGGTCATAACCTTCTTTTGTCTGGTGCGATATGACCCACAGGGGTTGTAATTGGAAAAATACATGTTTTTTATTTTTGGCTATAACTAACCTGTTAAATGTAAATATGAATGATTTATCTTTGCAATGGATGACCAAAGGGTTGAAATTAGTAAAAATTGATAACGAGCTGAAAATTTGAATATGAAAAAAATGCATTTCTGATTAGCTTTGAGGAAAAATAATAAAACAAATTACATTTTTGCTGTAAAAAACAATATAAAATTGTTTTTATTAGTTTTTAACTGGTATGCCTTACTCTAAAGCAGGAAATGATAATTATTCGTTTTTTGACCCAGTCTCTTTTTATAATGAGAGCAAACTTTTCTGGTCAATTTTGAGGTGTTCTGCACGAATCTGCCATCCGTTTCCTGTGCAAATGCGTAGTTTTCAAGATATTGTTGAATTGAAAACTACGCATTTGCACAGGAAATGGATGGTAGATTCGTGCAAAACACCTCAAAATTGACCAGAAAAGTTTGCATTCGTGCTAAACACAACCTAACCTAACCAGTCACCTTATTTTGGAGGATATAGTTCTGCAATTGCAGTAAGGAAGTGATGCAGAACTGTAGAATCATCAGGATGTTCTGCCAGGAACAAGTATCATGCAAAATATTTCCAGTAATGAGGGTGTCTGTTCCCAGCACGTAAAACCTACGATTTCACATCCTTCCACAAGCGTTCAATGTTTTGCGTGTGGATGGTATGGTCTTGGAGATCCATAAAATTTTTATTGTGATTAATTTGCTTATGCGTATAGCCTTATCTTCATCAAGGCCAACAAGGCGGATTAGGTCTTCAAAATCAAGTTCACAAGATTGACACATCATGGTTCTAGAATGAAAATCATCAAACTAAGGAGTAACAGAAAGAAGTAGGCAAAATCAAGAAAAAGTAGCCAAAAATAAACAAAGTAGCCTATAGTTGAATGAAAATCTCCAAAAAAGGTAGCCAAAATAAACAAATTCACCGAAATTTATATACTATACATACATATTAGAAAGTAGAAAATATTTTTTTTATAAAGTATATTTTATACAAATTTGCACAAGATAATATATATATTTTCTTATTCAGTTTTGATTGGTTATTCAATATATATTGCTGTTATAGCTGGGTGTGACTGGGTCAAAAAATGAATAATAACCCAGGAAATGCATAAATAAGGTTTTCCTTCGTACATATTGCGATAGGTAGAAACTTTTTTGATTTTCTTTGATGCTACTTTTGAGCCCTCGCTTACAGATATCATGTCATAACAACTTTTGCATCTTTTTCTTGATTTTCTCTTTTGTCCTTCAGCTTCCTCTAAGCAATAAGAAATTTTTTTTTAAGAACATAAGAAATTTTTAGTGGGCAAACTAGGGGCTACTTTGGCCCATTGAGGTGGCTCCACTATGTAAAAACTGCCTGTACATTGGCAATAACCAATTTTTACAAAACTAAATAATTATCAATTTAAAACTAAAGATAGAATCTCTGGATCCAGAGGATCAAAGTCATAATAGGCAACTATCCACAAATATGTTATACACTATCTATTTATAACTGACATGAAAATATATCAGATCTAAAGAATCTAGTCAATTTCATTACAGTACCCGTCAATACCAGTACCTTGCCAACCAAAAATAAGTCACGGTCTCTATCATTTGCAAACCAAGTCACAATTACAATCATATACATTACAATATATATACTTAGGAGGAAAAGTGTAGGTGTGGCTGTAAAGACTGTACAGTAATGTAGAAATGTGTGTGCACCCATTTTGGGTCTCCCATTTAAAGGTGTTTGTGGGGCAAGTGAAGATCATGAGTTTTTCAATACCTCACAGTACTATGGGGGGCACCGCTTGGCAGAGGAATCTCTTTAAATGGGGTGTGTAAGGACAGAGAGTATCCCCTAACCCAAGATGCTGCCTCCCTATATCCCACAACACTTGTGTTGAGCTGTGAGATCTATCACCTAAATGTACATAATATATATGAAGTAAACTAGTACCATTCATGCAATAAAAATGGGCTTAAACACTATCACCAGATGTCCCTTGCAGACATCAAATTATCCAACTTTCTTTTGAAAGAATCAAGTGTATCTGAAGTCACCACTTTTGTCAGACTGTTCCAAAACTTAATTACTCTGTTTGTAAAACTGTTTTCTTAAATTTGTTCTACATCTTGGCTTAAATAATTTCATACTATGACCTCTAGTCTGGTTATTGTGATCTTTAATGAAAAGAGACTCAAAATCTATCTTATCCAACCCTTTTATCATTTTATACACCTCTATCATATCACCCCTTAACCACCTCCTTTTTAATGAGAACATGTTTAGATATGCCAGTCTTTCCTTATATGTCAATTGTCTTAGAGATGGGATTTGAAGTTCTATCAATCTTGGCACCCCCTTTTCCAGGTTTCAAGTGTGAACTTGAATCATCTTCCATACTTCTCAGCTGACTTGGCCCTCCATGAAATGATGATGGATTCATTTTTCTAATTCTGAAGAGTAGAATAAAAATAAATAAATATATGTGTAAGATATATAAAACGTATTACATATATTGATATATATATACAGAGAGAGAGAGAGAGAGCAAAAATAATAGGCAGGTATATGAGTAGAATATACAGGGTGGGCGGAAAGTAGCTCCCTAATTTAAATTACATATAAATTATGTATAAATTGTGATTGTATTGTTATATTGTTATGGTGTGTTCTCTAAAGTGGTACAATTGTAACGGTAATCTTTTTTTCTCTAAAGTGTTCTCTTTGTGTTCTCTAAAGTGGTACAATTGTAACGTTCATTTTTTTTTTTTCATTTCAGATTGAAGGGTAACATGGCTGAGCGTTTAACACTGCAGGAGTGTGCCCAGTTGGTGGCACGGTACGAAGTTTGGCAATCTGTCGTTCGAGTTCAAAGATGGTGGCGGGCCATTCACGGACCACGTGCCCAAGTGGACCCGAAAACAATCAAGAACTGCCACTCGAAGATCATGACCACGGGGTCTGTGGCAGATGTTCGAAGATGTGGTCGCCCTTCGACATCCAGGGCCCAGGAGACGGTGCAGGCAGTTCAGGAAATGTTCGCACGGAGTCCACGAAAGTCAACTCGCCAGGCAGCTCGGGAAAGTGGACTCTCCCGCTACTCAGTGCGAACTGTGCTGAAGAAGGAGCTTCCCTGGGCGTTGGATGGGTCGTCGTGGTCCACATCAATGGCCAGCCAGGAGCCCCGACTTGACACCGTGCGACTTCTTTCTTTGGGGGTGGGTAAAGGAAGAAGTCTACCGCACCAAACCGAGGACATTGGAAGAACTGGAGGACCGATTTCGGGAAGTCATGTCCTCCATCCCGCCGGAGTTCCTGCTAAAGTCAGTGGACGCCATTCCTGGGCGGCTCCAGAAGCTGGTGGAAAGAGTTGGAGCCCACATTGAATTTTAGAGAAAACCTACCATGTATGCCTACCTTTTCATATTATTTCTTCTGAAATAAATGGATAATATACGTATTTTTTTACCAATCCAAAATAGGGAGCTACTTTCCGCCCACCCTGTACATATATAAAATAATAATTATACTGTATAAAGCAAAAGAGCTGTGCCCAGTAGCACACGAGTCATTTTCATAGCCTATAAAGTATAAAACAAATGATTATATTTAAACTATATTGAAAAAAAAACATGCAACCCACCGGTGGGTCATATTGCAGTAGAATACAAAACTTGTAATTTCTCTGCGATATGACCCAGTAGTGGGCACACATTCTTTTCATTGAAATGGATTCAAAATACCAAAAGTAAAGTACTTACATCCTCCTCCTTTGAGATTTGGCAGCCTACTGACATCAGTAGTGAATTGTTGCCATTTGCACTGGGAAGAAAAATGGAGAATCGGCATTTGCAAGAAACGTGTTAAAGAAATGTCATCCCCTGCAAAATCATATCAAAATATATTTTTCTAGTAGTTGATGTGATTTATTAAAAATTGGTTATTACTCCCAATCAGGCACCCCAAGTAAAATGAAATATTTCCAGTAGTACATCATAATTTACTAAGAAAAATGGTGTATGTCTTTATTTGGAGAAATTCGTATTTACGAAGATATTTGCTTCTGAAATTTTAATTAATGATATTGATTTGAAGTGACGTCACATCAAATGTGTGTTTATAATAATGACATTTGTTTTGATTTTCATCTAGTCTAGTGATTGACGCCATTTTCCTTTAAATAAATTTAGATATAGCATGTGAAGGCTGTAATTACGATTTCGAAGAACTGATAGTGCAAGTTTATAATAACAATAAAGCTGCTATAGAGATTTTCATTGCGCATAACATTTTACCATCAACAAGGAAGTGTCCATTATGTGATAAACAGTGTACGTACAGAGAGGACCAGCATATATTCCGGTGTACATTGAAAAAGACTAACAAAAGAAATAAGCGTGTAAACACATGCAGATTCTCCATATCCCAGTTCAGGGATATGTGGCTAGATAAAGTGAATGTGAAGCCTAATGTAATATTATGTTTTGTGAACATATTCCTGACGAAAGAATTTGCAGAAGCTTATTGTATACGTAATTTACATCTCTCCTTAAAGATAATAGTCAATTGGAAATCATTTTGCTGTGAAGTTAGGTTGGGTAAGGTTGGGTTTTTTGCAAAGTACATTTTTTAGTAGTTTTTGGTGTGTTTTGTTCTGATTTGCTATTTATTTATTGTGGAAATGACCCTTGCTTATGCTCAAAATTCCCTATATTTACTTAGTAAATTTCAATGTCTTGTAACTTTTAATTGGGTCATTTCCACAACAAATGAGTAGTAGATCTGAACAGAACACACCAAAAACTACTAAAAAATGTATTTTGCAAAAAAATTGGTGGTGGTATAGTAAACATTTACCTTTTCGAGATATCTTCACCTATCTTTAGGTGAAGATATCTTGAAAATTACACATTTTCACAGGAAAAAGATATAATTTTTTGGTCAATTTGTAGTTTTGACCAACCACGGAATTTTTTGATGAAAAATATGTCATTCGAGAGCTCTTCAAATTCTGAACAACTTTTTTATTTACCATTTTCCTCACAAATGAATGACAGTTGAACAAAGGGACCCATGGGAAATTGGGGTTTTTGGGTGGGGGACCATGGAAACGAGTAATTTGCGACAGAAATTAGGGTAAATTTGCAGTTTCATACAACCATGGAATCTTAAGAATTTTGTCTTTATAATAGGTAGTTTTGACAATTCTAAGACACTTCAATGCAAATTTGTCGCAAATGAATATTAAAAAAGTTATAGCTATTTAAAGTTTACCTGATATTTTCGTTAAAACTAAGGAAAATATCATGACTTAACCAATCATCAAGGGCATTCAGTTGCCCTAACCTGACATTCAATTAACCAGGGGCAACCCACAAGTAGATAGATCACCTTACCTTATCACATTACCTTATTGATGAGGTGTCGATGGTTGTGGTTTTGTTGAAGGTTCCGAGGGTCCTTGACTGTGTGGGAAGGATGCCATGATGTAAAAATTACAGTGCAGCTTCATCATCAAAATAAAATTTCTTAATAAACAGCCAGTAATTGTAACTGCATCCACTGCACAGACTCGCCATTTTCAAACTGATTTCATATGAAAGTGCTGTGCGTGTGGCGTGATCTAGGATGAAGCTGATTGACTAAAATAGTTCTGTTAATTTACTGAACTGTCATTCATTTGCGAGCAAAGTGGTAAATAAAAAAGTTGTTCAGAATTTGAAGAGCTCTTGAATGACATATTTTTCATCAAAAAATTCTATGGTTGGTTGAAATTACAAATTCACCCATTTTTGTTTAATGAAAATATCACGACTTAACCTAACCAATCATCAAGGGCATTCAATTAACCTAAATATCTTCTGATCTTTTTGTATTAGGCACTCCGTCACATTTCAGGCAAGTTAAGGATGAGAGAATAATGCCGTGGTTGATAAAAACATCCAATGCTTTGTCTTCATCTAGGCCTACATGGTGAATCAGGTCCTCAAAGTCAAAATCACTCAAATGGCACATCATAATTCTATTGCAAACACCACCAAACTGAATCCAGTTAGAATAAAAAAAAACTAGCCAGAAATAAGAAAAAAGTAACAAATTGACCAAAATAGTGTATACATAGGTATACAATGCCAAAGAATAGCCAAATCATGAAAAGTATTTTATGAAAAAAAGTACATTATAGCCAAAACAAAATATATTTTATTAAAAAAACTTCATTTGAACAAATTTGCACAAGATAAGATATATATATATATATATTTGTCAGTTTTTAATGGCAATTCAATATATAGTACTTGTTCATCTGCTTGACTTGGAGTAAAATCCAATATTAACCTTCATTTGCTGTATAAATGAGCCAAAACACATTTTTTTCAAAGTTGAAAACAGGGTTGTGGAGTCAGGGTCGGAGTCAGTTATTTTTAGTTGGAGTTGGAGTTGGAGTCAGTACAAATCCCCCAACTCTGACTCCAAATTTTTATGGCATTTCATGTCTTATATTTTATTATTTTATAACTACAGTATTAAATAACTTTTTAGTTATTATTATTGTACAAGGAAAGAATAATTGAAGTAGAGATTTAAAAATTAAAACTATCGAAATTCACGGAGACTATTCATTTACCTACACCATACCTATACTATATAAGTATATATGCCATATGGTTGATATATACTACAGTCAGAGTCGGAGTCAAACTTGTAAAATTTCTGGAGTTGGAAACTTTCTTCGCTGACTCCACAACCCTGGTTGAAAATCATGATGTTTTAGCTCTATTGCACAGTAATTAAGTATATGATTTGAGTATGCTATATATGCAAACAATATGGCCTTCAATGAAGACAAATTTATTTGAACTAATTAAATATGGACCAAATAAATGCCTAAAAGAACAGTTCAACTACACTTGACCCACAGGAAAAGATATTGTACAAACTGATCATGTAAGGGATCTAGGGGTTATATTATCTGAACATGCAACATTCAACAGGCACATTGACAAAGTAACCTCATCATGCAAACAACTAATAGGATATGTACTGAGGACATTCAGAACTAGGGACAGTATGACCATGCTTACCCTGTGGAAATCACTTGTTCTTCCACGCATTGACTACTACTATCAATTATGGTTTCCCCACAAACAGAATGAATTGCAAAATATTGAGGGCCTACAAAGAACCTTTACCTCATATATTAAACAACCTGATGAGCAACAGGTGAGTAAAAACAAATTAAACTACTGGGATAGGCTCAGAGACCTTGACCTTTATTCCATAGAGAGGAGGTTTGAGAGATACATCCTAATCTATACCTGGAGAATTCTAGAAGGGCTTTTAGGTGCCCCCAATACTAGGGGTGCACCGGATATGAATTTTTCATATCTGGCTGGATACTGGATATGCCGGATATGGCCATATCTATCCGACCAGATATATATTATTAGGTATTGTATTATTTTTACACTCATATTGCTATGTTTTGTTTTGCATTGGGGGGCAAGCACCCCCCCAAATATAAGATAAATAATAATTTAAGTATATTTAGATGTTTAATTGTTTTGTTCTCTCAGGTTCTTGTGTTGTATTAAACTATTAAGTATTAATCATGACAAGTTTTGTGTGGTCACTGTATACAATAAATGATCCTAGCGATATCACTGCAAAGTGTAATATTTGCCAAAAGATTATCAAATGTGGGACGGAGAAAGGTGGCCAAAAGTCTTTTAGCACAACACCTCTTCATAATCATTTGAAGATTAATCACCCAAAAGAGTATGCTGAAGCCAAAAACGAAAATGACAAAAAAAGAATAGCTGCGACTGAATCAAAGGAAATAGGCATAGATAGAATACGGGCTAGATCGTCAACTTCTACTGGTAGTACTCTGAAAGAAAAGAAAATGGACCAAATGAGTAAGCAGATCTCAATTTACCATAAAATTGGCATGATGATGGCTTTGGACAACCAGCCATGTACTTTAGTTGAAGATGATGGTTTTATTGATCTAATGGCCTACCTCCAACCCAGATATCTCTTACTGAGCAGAAGGTACTTCTCTGATACTATAATTCCTCGTCTTTATAATGAGTTCAAGTCTAAAATTGCTCAGAAGCTGGAAGAAGTAAAGCATGTCAGCTTTTCTTCAGATATATGGACATGCACAACCTCTCAAGAAAGTTTTATATCATTATCGGGTCACTGGATAATAGGGCTGTACCGGATCCAGAGTCCGGCTGGACTCTGGATCTGAGTCTCAGTCCGGGTCCGGCTGGACTTCCCACTTTTATTGAATTTTGTCCTTAAAAGCTCAGTGATATTTTCTTTGTTCCAAATCCAAATACTTGTTTCCACTAAACATCACAATATAGATCATACAGTGTATGTTTAAAATTTCTCAAAAGGAGTGCCATTTCATCTTTGCCAAGGGAATTGTCGGATGGCTTAGGTTTAGTAAATCATCGGACAAAATGTACTGGTATTAAATCATAAAACAAAATGTACTGGTATTTCTTTTATTTTTGTGATATACATATAATGTCTGGCTGCCTTATGGTTTTCTGACTTTTTTCTTTAAAATATTCCATACAAAATTATAAATACAAAAAATTAGTACTTGTAAAAATTTTTCCTTATAAAACGTACTTCATTGATGAAATTATTGAAGTATAATTATAGCTCTTTTGTTTATAAATTTACAATTCAAAAGTAGACAAAACTCAGAGAAAAACTTTTAATTCTCCCTATACCAGTGATGGTGAACCTTTTTATCCAAGTGTGTCACTTGCATACATGCATTTTAAATTTAACTACAAAATCATAGATAGCTGACTTATTAATCGAAAGTACTAGGGTGTAGATGATTTATTGCAGTTTTTCATCAGAATACCAAACATTTTCAACATCCATCGCGTGTCACCTGAAACCCTGCGGCGTGTCACTGCTGACACGCGTGTCATAGGTTCGCCATCACTGCCCTATGGGTCATTCTCTGTCAGATCAACCAGTGCCTAACACCCTCATCTCTCAGATTTTGCTGAAATTTGGTTTATAGGGAGTTTGTGGACCCTGAATCCATTTCTGAAATTATAAGGTCAATCCGACCAACGGTTCAAGAGATATGACCTCGGGAAATTTGAGGTCACTTGCGAGGTCACTAACATTTGGCGACCCATAACTTGGGTAATAATGGTCACAATTATATAAAAGTATATATATTTAGAATCAGAAAACGACAAGGAATCCAAATATGCAAGTTTTAGAACTCTAGGTTGAAAAATAAAAAAGTTACACTGTAACCAAAATTTGAGGTCACGATTTGACCTCTGGGGTATCAAATGAGAATTTTTTTTTAAATGTAAAAAATGAAGGCATAGGCATTGGCTATTAGAATCAGCAAAAAAAAGTTTGTTTATGTTAGTATTTTTCATGTAACTAACATATAAGTGAACACCATATTCATAAGTTGTGCGTCAATTCTACCTATTTTTTCATACTTAAGCTCATAATTTGACCTATAGAAATTAAAATTACATTTTTTTATAGATATAAAAACAAAGGCAAAAAATGTAAAATTGTATTTCACTGCTAATCTACACTGGCAATAATAGTTATAATAGTGAAAGGGGAAGACCTACTTAGAGGATTCATGTGCTAGCCTAATACAATTTTTGCATGCTCGATGCTCTCATCAATTTCTTTTTGTGGAAAAATGTATTGAATTCTGCTCCCTCCTCTTAGGGTAGGACAACTCATTACAGTTAATATATGATGTCCTGGCACTGCACATGAATCCTTGTTTGATGGATAATAATATGCACTTGATCCTGATGACCCAGAGGGATGTAGAAAGTTCACAGTGAAATCATCAAACTCTTCACAATATTCCTCCACAATTCCATACCAAACTTGCATGTCATAAATGCAGCCAACATACTCTCCTGGTTTGACACATTTTAGGTTACCAAGCATTGCAGGTTCATTAGTAAAATGACTTTTCCTTATTCTTTTCTTTTCTCCAGTGCCACTTGAAATGGGATACACCATCAGTTCTTCCTTGTTTAGGGGAACAAATCTATGATATTTCTGAGTTCCAGGAATAGCCCTACTATCCTTGAATCGATGTTCCAACCGTTCTTCTGCATCTTTCAAATCAGCTGTAGTTACAAAGAAAAAATTTATCTTCTTGCTCAAGTTTTCTTCACAAAACTGAAACATGTGTTCTGGTGTAAGAATTTGCCTCTCTGTAGTTCTCTGCAAACTGGCACGAGCAGTAGCTCTTTTCACTGTTCCTCCAATCCCATCACATGCATTTTTGCCATGGGATGTAGCAAAGAAGTGCCATTCACAAGACAGACCAAAATCCTCTTCATGGTAACAGAGATTTGTGAAGTTGTATCTGTTCTTATATTGGCCAGCACATCCATCTGAGAAATAGTGCACCTTCTTCAATTGTGGGCATCTGAATTTAACATATGTCATAAGCTTCAATATGAATGAGTAAACCATTATAGTGTTGTGTTTTAGTGATGCAGATAAGAAACAGACACTAAAATGGCTAAGTTCCTGGTCTGCAGATGATCTATAATAGATGACAAAAGGGTGAACTGTACACTGTGAATTGTCCCAGTGAAACCCTTGGGCAGCATCCTGGACAATGAAAGAATAATTCTCAGAGAAATCACCTACTATAACTACCTCGCTCTGAGGTGGTAGTGTTTCTTTCAACTGCTTGAAGTACTGTGATTGTTGCTGAGCAACAAAGTGATGACGAACCATGCGGGATATTTTCATGCTTAGGGATGATAAGTATTCATGAAGTGGCTCCACCTTATCAACCATTGTACAACGGTCAACAGTCACCCATTGCTTGTAAGATATTTCATTTGGAGCTGATTTCACACTGTCAAGTAACTCAAGAAAATCCAGGACACCCTCTTCTCTTGGGCAATCATTGCAAAGTTGCATCATGCAAGTCTCTTTCTGTACTGCAGACACTGTAATCCATAAGATCCTTGTATGAAAGACCTCTTTCTCCCAATGCAGCCAGCTGCAATTTTGGATTTTGATGGTATGTGCAGACACAGACAGAATGAGTCCCACCACTACCGGCAAGCACACAATATGATGGCCGTAATTTTGCAAATGTGGAAAATCCTATTTTGGGATTCTTTTCATCATTTTTATATAGTTCAAACATCTCTCTTAAATTCCCGAGGACCAATCGTTTTTGCACCTTCATTGCACCTTCAGCACTGATAACTTTCACGCAATCCTTTTGGCCAGGACACATACGACTAACCTCTTCTGACTCATAGAATCTTCTAACTATATCTTTGTGTTCTTCAGATATCACTTTTCCTTTGCTCATTAGTGGAATCTTCGGAAGGATTCCATGTTCTGATTTAAGTGAACGGCTTCTTTTCACCATGTATGTTGTAGTTTGAAAGAAACTAGCTGTTTTTTCAATTGTGTATGGTGAGAGTGTCAATATTTGTAGTTTGTGATGGTGACATTTGCTCTCCAGGAATGACTGTTTCAATTCATTCATTAATTTGTCTAGATGTTTTTCAGATTTAGTTTCAGGTTTTGAAGTATCACTTACCTCCTCAGTAATTTGAACACCATAACTGAGTTCTAGCCTCTCCTTCAGGTGTTTCTGAGCAGATGATAGCTTACCACGAGCCTTGCGCTTTTTCTGGCTTAATGACAGCCCTTCTGAAAAGAACAGAAAAAAAGGTTTCACACACCTGAATATTAGTAATTAAATATTAATTATAGTACCTTAAATGCTATATAATTGGCTATATAGTAGATCAAACAGACCTTGTAGTAAAGTATAAGTTATTATATTAATTTATTACTTACTTTTTTTAACTGGTGTTTGGTCCAGAAATGCTAGAACTGGTTCAACTGAAGTTGAAGGATTTTCCTTTATCAAGCAATCACTGTCATTGTCCAGATCTTGAATTGAAGAGATGTTACTCAAGCCACTGATAGTAGATGATTCATTTGAATCCTGCTCAGACTCGTTGTTTTCAGTGGTACTAAGTATAGTGGGGTTTTTCATTATCAGTGTCCAGCAGTTCACACACAACAATGAGTCTCTTTTCACTCTTCCAGCACATTTTTCAACAAGTACATCAGTCACTTTTCTAAGATTGATTGTTATGCGTTTCTTGTGTTTTTGAATAGGGTCCTGGCAGTATTTCAAGTGCCAAACCATTGTATTTTGATCTGTAAAGATATAGGATTTACAATTAGGTAATTATATTTTTTAGAAAATATATAGCTATACACACTTAATATTTTAGGCCTTGATAGTCTCTGAGGCTCATTAAAACACCATACCCACCAGCCACCCACAGTGCTGGCTGGAACTGTACTAACCTGTAGACAAGGAATTTTGCAACTATCTGTGTTGATTCTGCACTTAGACAAGTAGCAACATGTTTCAACAGGTTTGTTTAGGCTACATGTGAGCTTAGTCTTCCCCTTTCACTATTATAACTATTATTGCCAGTGTAGATTAGCAGTGAAATACAATTTTTATTAAATTCTTGGAGCTTGAGGTCAAATTGATAGCTAAGATATAAAAATTCCTTGAAATGACAAGCAATTTATAAATATGGTGTTCACTTATAAGTTAGTTACATGAAAAGTACCAACATAAACAAACTTTTTATGATTGTTTCTATTAGTCAAGAACTCTGACTTTGTTTTTTATATCTATAAAAAATGTAATTTTAATTTCTATAGGTCAAATTATGAGCTTAAGTGTGAAAAAATAGGTAGAATTGACGCACAACTTATGAATATGGTGTTCACTTATATGTTAGTTACATGAAAAATACTAACATAAACAAACTTTTTTTTGCTGATTCTAATAGCCAATGCCTATGCCTTCATTTTTTACATTTAAAAAAAAAATTCTCATTTGATACCCCAGAGGTCAAATCGTGACCTCAAATTTTGGTTACAGTGTAACTTTTTTATTTTTCATCTTGAGTTCTAAAACTTGCATATTTGGATTCCTTGTCATTTTCTGATTCTAAATATATATACTTTTATATAATTATGACCATTATTACCCAAGTTATGGCTCGCCAAATATTAGTAACCTCGCGAGTGACCTCAAATTGCCTGAGGTCATATCTCTTGAACCGTTGGTCGGATTGACCTTATAATTTCAGAAATGGATTCAGGGCTCACAAACTCCCTATAAACCAAATTTCAGCAAAATATGAGAGATGAGGGTGTTAATTTCAATTTTTTTTGGTTGATCTGACAGAGAATGACCCCTATACAGTATTAAAATATTTCCTACAAAATTAATACAAAAAAAAATGGCACTTGTGATAAAAATTTGGTCCTTATAAAAAGTATTTCATTGATGAAATTCCTTTGTACCATATATAAATTTAAAACTCAAACTCGGAAAAAGACTTTTAGTTCCACCTATATAGTATTATCATACATATCGTACATACTATAGCATATTCTAGTTAAGAACTCCAGGAAATTTGGGAACATTGTGGTGCAGAAAAAGTTGTTGTTCCCTGGTATTTGGCAGTAAGCTTGCACGCTTTTCTTCAAAAACATTTCCTGCTTCTGAGAAAAATTGCTCAGAATATACTGATGATGCAGGTGTGGACAGATATTTTTTTGCAACTATGCTTAGGTGTGGAAACTGTTGCTTATTTTCCTTCCACCAGCTCAATACATCATCATCATCATTATTACCTTTAGACAATATCGATAGCATTTTTCCAGCAAAATACATGTTAATCTCCTTTCTTAGGCTCTCTTCTGTTGCTTTTTCCTTATCTTCAGCTGATAACTCTCTTTTTTTTCTTTTTTCACCATGAATCCGCAATTTCATCTGACTCGCATTCAATTAAATAACAGCTGAGGAAGTTACTAGCAATGTCTGATTTTAGAGCTGTCGTTGTTGATGATGGTCCAGCAAGATTTTGAGATGGAGAAAGTGATGTACTTGATTGTTGAAGATTTATCATTATCAGAGTCAGATGCATCTTCACTTTTGCTTTGCATGTTTAGCACAATTTCTTTAACTTCTGATAACAACCATTTAAAAGCTTTATCTTTCAGTTCAGTATCAGAAAACATACTAAGCTTGTACCTTGGATCTATGGTAGTACTAATAACATATTGATGACTATCATAAACATTATTTAATCCTTTTCTCTCCTTGTTTATGAATCTCTTTTCCATAGCTTGCTTCAGCTCCCCTTTCATTGTCTTAACTCCACTGTCCTCCTCTTGTTCACTTGAAAGAAACCTGTGTAGTGCTCTGACATGTGCTATTACAGATGACAACATTGACTTAGATTTGCTGATGTTTTCTGTTACCATGAAAAAAGGCTGCAAAAGTCTGAGAGTCTTTTCTAATAACTGCCATTCATTGGCAGTCAGTGATGGAATATTTGCATGCTCAGTGGTATAAAGCTGCAAGCATCTTTTAAGGGTTTCCATCCTTTGTAACATCAAATAAGTGCTGTTCCACCTCGTTGGAACATCTTGGATTGGAAGTAATGTTTTGCTAAGCTTGTGGTCAATTTCTTTTTGTAGTCTTCTCAGTTCATTGCAACCCAGTGTTGAATGGTTAAAATGAGTAGAAATACTCTGACTTGCTAATGAGGTCACTTACAGAACACTGGGAAAATAAGGCTTCCTTTATTACAAGCTGTAATTGATGTACAGTGGAACCTCAATATACGAACGCATCTCTATTCGAACAAATCGGTATACGAACAACTTTTTCAAGAAAAAATTGTCCTTGTATACGAACCATTCCCTCATATCCAAACCGAAAGAAGCCGGTCAGTTTCTCTCCAGCCAGCGTTCCTTCCAAACAATAATCTCCCTCCTCCACCCCACCTTCCTCTCCAGCTTCCACTTAGGCCATCATCACTCCTCAGCAAAGATAAAGTTCAGGTTAAATTTTCATTTATTTGTATAATATTGCATTATTTATTGTTGTTACAGGTTTCATGTATGATTTTATGCATGTAAGCAGAGTTGCCAGATACTTTTGAACAAAATTAGCGAGGAACGTATCGAAAAGTCGCAAAAAGTAGCCCAACCCCAATTTCATTATTTTATTATACTATAAAATTTACTTACGGTTTTTATTTAAAATTGTAGTGAATTCAATAGCTCGTCGTCTTCTTTTTCTCCTTCATCATGGCTTGTATAGGTCTTTTCTGACTTTTCGTAAATGCCAGAATTATATTTAAGCATAGGTGGTGAAGGTTCAAAATTAACACAACAAATGCTTTTTTCTTCAAGCATCATTTTTATACGAAGTACAGAAGCTAAAAGTTCTAAACCCATCCGATTCCTAAGTTTGTTTTTTGTTGATGTAACTCTTGAAAATACTCGTTCCACAGTTGCATTGCTTATTGGCAAGCTGTATAGCTTTAATGCGAATACAGAAATGTCTTTTAAAACAGGCTCTCCTGCAGCATCTTTAATGTTAAAAGCCTGGCTCCAAAATAATGCCCCATCATTTGGAATGCCGGAAGGAAAAACATCCTTCCAATCAATGTGAAGTAGCTTCCTCCATTGACTTTCTAGAGCATTTAATTTTGATTGGTCAGCTAAATCCAAAGGAAGATCGGAAAAGGGAGGATGAGTGTGACTGAGGCATTTACTTGGTGAAATGTTTTTGATTCGTTTTAATATTGCATAATTTGTGGGGATACGTTTGAGAAGTTCCTTACAGGCACATTTCAAAAATTCGTGACATCTTTTAAAGATGACTTTTTGAGATTCTGCTGCGATTTCTTTACATTTATATTTATTTGCCAGCTGAGTTAAAAAGACATGACCAAAGTCAACTTTTTCAATCGGTAGGAAAATAGATGTATATGTCATGTCAACTGCAATATTAACATTTTGTGGATAAATAATTCTTCTTAGCATGGAAAGTGTGAAATCTTCAAGTTCCTTGAGCAACTTACTGTGATCAGCGTGTTCACTTTGAAAAAGTAAATTGATTCTTTCAAAATCTGATAAAATGGGCATTACAAATGTAAAATATAGCTCATTTACTGGATCTGAATACATTTTGTGAAGCTCTCTCGCAACATATTTATCACATGTTGATGAAGCAAGCTGAAAATGGAGTTTTAAAGATTCCCATTGATTAAGAATCCTCTTAATGCAGTTGCTTCTAGCAAGCCATCGGGTTGATGAGAGTGGTATCAACTGTAGTGGATCCTTTCCGTCATTTATGGTCTTGTATATATCCATATATGATTCTTTTCTTAGTGCTGAACGATGAAACCAATTATAAGTTTCTCGAGTCATGTAGTCTAGATTTGATGGTAACTCTTCGTAGGCATGCGAACAAACCAAATGTAGTGAATGGCAGATACATTTAACCAATATCAAGTTAGGTATATCTTCTTTCATTAAAGTAAAAAGCGAACGATTTATGCCGCAAAGATTGGAAGCTCCGTCAGTCCCAATTGCAAAGCAGTTTCCTAAATTAACACCAATTTTATTGAAAAACTCTTTTATATGCTGGTACAATGCATCAGCAGTTGTTTCTACGACATGAATAAAGCCTAAAAATTGTGAAGAGATTTTCCTTTCTTTTTCATTGTAATAACGAACACATAAGCATAAATGCTTAGCGCATGAAATGTCTGTTGATTCGTCCAATATTAAAGAAAATGAGCACCGGTTAATTTCAGTTACTTGTTCTTTTAGTAATTCAGGAGAAATTACATTTTTTATTAATGCTGTGCATTTTGTTCTATGCAAACGTAAAGTATCGTGCTTTGAACCTGATGGCACATCACTTTTAAATAATTCACTTAAATGATCTATGGACCTTATAGCGGAATGGCAAGCAACAAATACTGCAAGTTTCAGTTCTAATCTACTTATATTGTTCACTCGTTCAAACGCATGCTTTATGGTGTTTTGGGGCGGGATAAGTTTGCAATTTTCCTTATGTTTTAAAGATTCACAATGCTTTCCTAAGTCTGTTTTATGTGCTCTCAATTCAGTTTTACATAACTTGCAGTAGGCCTTTGTCCCATCTGTCTTTACTTCCTCAAGCCAGTTTTGAAATGAAGGGATTTTAAGCCAACTATTTTGAAAAGTTTTGTTATACTTTTTACACTTAGACATCATGGGCATGCATGACAAAATAAATATAAAAAACTTATAATTTGCTTGAAACTTATACAATCCGCATAAACACAGAGCAAAAAAAAAATTGATTCCTGACACATCACTCACACACGCGACAAACGGCGACATTAAAGCCTAAACGAAATCTGAAAATACGTTATTAATGTTAATCCATTTATTCCCTTGTTATACATATTAAAACGTGTTTACGCATGGCGGCGATGATGGCGCCATGGTGGCGGGCCCGCGGAACACGTTTTCAAACGTTATATTGCATCATGGTTAGCGTCAGTTACGTTATTAATTATTATTCTATGAATATTTACGGGAAAAATATCGCATAAATAATTCATTTAAACATTGTATCACTTAATTATGCAATATTTTTCCTGTAATCCAAATACGAATTCAAAGAAAGATTTTACTTACATAAGGTCCAAAATCGAAAGAAAATTAAGTCGGAGATCAGTTATTTTGAACTCTATGTCCTAATGCATAAGGTTTAATATTAAATTCAGGTGAAAATAGAATGTTTTCTACATTATATTAGTGGTCTATTATTCATAATTTCGGGGTTTTGCATTGTCGCTTCAAAAAATTACACATTAAGAAAGAAAGGGTTCATCGTATAACAAATATTTGTACACTTACATAAAATTTCTGAAAATAGCCCAATGTCGCGAAGTTGTGGGGGGAAGTAGCACAAAATTCGCAAAATCGCAAAATCATAAATGTTGATAGCACAGGTCCTCAGAAGTAGCCCCATTTGCGAAAAGTCGCCCAATCTGGCAACCCTGCATGTAAGTCTTATTTTACAGGTTTAATTAACCAATATTTTGACTTAAAAATGTTTCGTAAGGGGTAACTTTTGGGGGTCTGGAACGGATTAATCCAATTTACATTATTTCTTATGGGAAAAATTGATTCAATATATGAACAATTCGATATCAGAACAACCCTCAGGATGGATTAAGTTCGTATATTGAGGTTCCACTGTATAAAGCATGATATGCTTACAGAGCCTGTCAGGTCTATGCCAAGCTGCATGTTATAGGCAGCATCTCAAACAATGATATGAACTCTTTCTGGTTCAATTTGCTATTCAGTCAGCATAGATTGAAAGGCTGTAGCAATATTAATACCTGTATGTGACCCTGGAAAGTGCTTACAATGAAGAACACAATCGCTTTTTGAATTCATTTGTTATCCAATGAGCAGTCATAGATATAAATGATTCTTGAGTGTGTTGGTTGCTCCATATATCTGTTGTAAAACTAAGGTATTGGGCCATGGACAGCTCATTTAACACTGCTCCTTGCAACTTTTTGTATGACAATGGTAGCATGGTTTCAGTAAAATATTTCCAGCGTGGTATAAGGTATTTGGGCTGGAGGTGTGCTATTAGTTCTATAAATCCTTGATTATCTGTTAGAGTAAAAGGCTGGTTGTCCATGGCTATCATGTTCATAATTTTTTGATGTATAATCTTTGACTTTTCATCATCAATTTTCCAAAGTTGTTTTGCTGAGAAACTTTCAAATAGAGTAGTCTGTTTCTTTAAAGCCTCTAATTTCCTTTCTTTAGGAGCAGGTTTTGGTACTTCTGCAGGATTTGGTGCATTCTCAGATTCTTCTTGGGCAATCTTGTAGACACTATTGTGTTTCATTTTTACATGTCTGTGGAGTGGAGTGGTACTATATGCTTTTGGTGTGGAACCTCTCTCTATTTTAGCATGGCACAATTTGCATTCTGCATAACTCTCATCTTCTTTAACTGTGAAATAGTTCCAAATAAAGGATGACATTGTTTTTAGTTTTTACTTTATTTCTTTAAGTTTGATAAATTAAATGATGCATAAATGATGGCTAAAATATGGTTTACTGTATATACTGTACTCGCATATCAGCCGATCTCGCGTATCATGTGACCCTTCAAATTTTGTCTCCAATAGATGATTTCATCATATATCCTGTGTATCGTGCGAGTTCCATTTTCGGTATAGATTAGACTAGGCTAGGCTTACCAAGCTTATGGCATACAAAAAGTTATCTATTTAAAAATATTCACAGGCAGCGTACTATTTATCTTAAAATTAACAACCACCTAGGCAGTGTACTATTTATCTTAAAAAATTAACCACCACCTAATAGATTTAATACTCCACGGTAACTTCCATTAGTAAAAGATAATAAATGTTATTTTATTTTGGTATACCAGTTTTTAATTTACTGTATTTCTAAATAAATATAAATACGCAACACATTTGAAACAGCTGTTTGTTGTTTATTACCCGTACGACTGAAAATATTCAAGGTCAGCTGATGTGCGTTGCAGGCAATGCCATCTATTGCCTAAATTCACAACTCCAACAAGATAAGTTAATAACCTCGCAAGAAATACGGTATATAGAAATTTAATCCAATACAAAATAGGGAATGTTTTTCAAAAAGAATAAAAATAGGAAAATAAATATAAATTCCTAAAATATATCATCCTAAAGATCAACTGTTATGCACTGTATACGAACGTATCTTCAATGGCCAACACAAATACATTAAGAAAAGTATAAAAAAAAAAATCTAATGCAGACTAATAACTTCATAACCACGAAAAATAGAAGAGTAAATCTAAGCATTTTTAATTATTGTATAACTAACTTATCTAATTCCTTTGACGATAATGTGACGATCGTACATTAAGATCACATACACGACGATGACAAAACGGTGAAATGACACACATGTCACACACACATGATTTGTACTTTGCGTATGGTGCGACCCCCTGATATTAGGCTAAAAATTAGGTCTCAGAAAGTCGCATGATATGCAAGTATATACGGTAAATGCATTGATGCAATTTATAGTAATTAAAGCTGTGAAGGAGTTTGATACTGGCCTGAAAATAAATTGAAAAAATATTGAATAATAAACATATAGCTAAATTATAGGGATGGGTGGTATCGATATCTAAGTATCGCTATTTCTGATACCATTAATTAATTAAGCATTTTCTAAATTTCTAAAAGAAAATAAAATACTTGTGAAATGAAAATAGAAACTAATGTATTTGTCACTCTCACCTCCCAATGGTGAGTAGAGGGGATATACTAAAAAACCAGGTGTATTGCTAAAGGAACTGAATAACCATTAAAACATGAAATCATTTTATTTGAAATTTGTAAAAAAAAGTCTCAAGTCTGGCCGGACTTTACCGAAAAGTCTGGCCGGACTTTACCGAAAAGTCTGGCCGGACTTCACCGAAAAGTCTGGCCGGACTTCACCGAAAAGTCTGGCCGGACTTCACCGAAAAGTCTGGCGGACTTCACCGAAAAGTCTGGCTGGACTTCACCGAAAAGTCTGGCTGGACTTCACCAAAAAGTCTGGCTGGACTTTACCAAAAAGTCCGGCTAAGTCTGGGTCCGACTGGACCCAGAAATCTTGAGTCCAGTACAGCCCTAGCATTGGCAGAGGCACTTACAATGGCCATCTGTAAGTTTATTATTTGGATTTTATGATTTAATTTTGTGTGTAATTTAGCTAAAGAAAAAATTTTCATTGTGGCATATATGAAGAACTCCAGCCTGAGAATTCTCATAATGGCAGTAAATGTGTTAAAATGTAACTATGCAAGCAGTTCATACTCATCCTCTGAGAATTTATAAAAATTGTTTAATGTTGAAACAAACATCTTGATACCAATACACTCAAATTACATCTATCTGAAATTATATAACGTATGAATAACAAACTTTTGTAGGTACATATTAAAGGGCATAGCTACATTGATAGATATCATTGAATAATAAAGGCTGATATATAGAGGAAGAATGACTTATTTCTCAAAAATTTATCTGAGAATAATTTCCTGAAATCTGGAAGAATATCTACCCGTGGACATGATTGAACTATACTAAATGTTTGCCAGGCATAGATAGGGTAGATGTAAAAAAATTTTTTGAGAAAAACTGACAGTAGAACTAGGGGATCACAATAAAAAACTGGGAAGAAGACTTGTAGACTAGATTTACATAGCTAAATATTTCTTCAGTTTCAAGGTGGTTAATTTTTGGAATAACTTACTAATTGCAGTGGTGATTAGCAGTACTTTGGGTAGCTTTTAGAAGGTACTTCATAAGTTATTTAATCAAAGAGAAATATTTTAAATAGTAGTAAGATTGTTTAGTTTAGATTGTAGTTACAGTCCAATGGGTGGAGATATAATGAAAATTTAGGACCAGTGAATAAGGTGAATTTTATAAATAGCTGTGGTTCTTGCATTCATTTGAATTAACACAAACCAGTGGATGGAGATATAATTAAGATCAATTTATAACTAGCAAATAATGGGGATTTTGTAAATAGCTAGGGTTCTTGCATGAATTTGAATGACATTCTCATTGATTTGAGAGCAGTTTTTGGGAAAACCTTGTAAATAGCTGGGGTTCTTTGTACAGTTGTAGTTTTGTGGAGTATAACATCACAGTATATCAGGGTGGATATGGATAACCTTGAAAACCATGAATTTATCTTGAATTTCATTTTACCCTAGAAAAAACCTTGAATTTGATGGACCCTTAAATTTGGATATTCTCAATACTGAGAAAATTTTGCAATTTTTATTCATCTCTGGATTGTGTTCCAGACAGCCACCTTAATGTAATTCTAATCTTATCCTGAAGTTAGAAAAAATATATTTTTTTTAATCCCTTTACCCTCAACTCAAAAGTTTATCAACACTCAGCAACTTAAGTTTACCAAGTGAGGATACAAGGGCTCTTTGAAGACTAGGAGCTGGAGGAACATCTACTTTCTCTTAGTACACTGTTCCCAACTAGTGGGCCATTTGGAAGTAGTATAATTTTAGTAATTTTATAAAATTACTGGCATATAATTATATTTATCCCCCTCCCCGCGGGCGGTCTTAAAGGGGTGGATCGCCCGCGGGCTCCTGCCTCCATGTGGCGAGGGGGGTCAGCCGCGGCTGGGGGCCCTGCCGGGTCCCCGCCCGGTTGCGAAGTGGACTTTTAGCATACCCTGCTATCCTACAGCCCCCTCTTTCCTGTCTTCCCCTCTTTACCCTCTTCCTTGCCCCCTCTGTTTTTTCTGCTTTCTCTGTTCACTTCGCGCGCCCCGTGGGCTGCCGGGGCTGGTCGCTTGGGGTCTCGCCCCCATGGCCGGGGCCGGACTAAGTTGGCTGGTAGGGTGCCCAGGCCTGGGACCCTGGGGGGCCTTGGTCTTTGCTGCCGGCGGGGGAGAACTCTCGACGCTGCAAGGGCCCCTTTTGAAACGGGGGTACCTGCATGGGACGAGGCACCCACCCCCCGCCGGCGTGCGCTTGGTCCCCTTGGGCCCCGGGTAATCGGTTCCCCGCGGCCCCGGGCGCGAAACTACAATAAAAATTTTCTATGGAAACACTTACAACTCTAATGGACCTCGTTGACGACCCGGCTTGTGCATCTGACCTCCCTCTGACTACCTCTTTGGACCGTGGGTCTGGTAAGGGCAGTCGGCAGCCCTCGCCCACCCCGTCTGCTCTTCTTGCCGACGCCTCCTCTCCCTCTCTTCTCCAGGCTCGTGGCGCCGCTGCCCGACCCCCGCCAGTAGCGGATGGACCTGCAGTGGACCCCCCGACCCCTGGATCCCCCCATATTCCACGTCCCGATAGGGACCCACCTGCTTTTTCGCCCTCAGGTGGGAGGCCCGCGCCCCCGGTCGCCTCCCACTCCGGTCAGGCCTCATCGCCCCCGGCCCCCTCGGCCCCTGGGGGACGTGGGACCCGACGTCGCCGTCCGCCTTTCTCGTCTTCTCGCCCCCTCGAAGTTCCGGTGGTGTTTGGCCAGACGGCTTCACTCGGCCTTAGGACGATGGACAAGTTCCTCGTCCTCCGCCCCTCCTCCTCCAAGCCCCTCCCCACTAACCACGAACGTCTCTTTCGAGCGATCCATGGGAAGACGGGGACGGCGCGTTTTGACCTTCGGCCTCAGAGGGATGGCTCCATTTTGATAAGGTCGCGTTCCTCTGCCGAAACCTCCTCTCTGCTCGCTATCCCCGATGTCCTGGGCTGCGGGATCACGGTGACTCCCCACCCCCGCCTCAATCAGTGCCAGGGCACAATTTACGCTGCTCGTCTTCTACCCATCCCGGTGGAAGACCTCCAGATTGACCTCGCCTCCCAGGGTGTTGTGAGGGTGTACCGCTTTCCCGACAGATCGCGGTCCCCAACTGCCCCTTCTCCTCGCCTGCTCCTCACTTTCGACTCACTGGTGCCCCCCGTTTCGGTATTCTGGGGCTTTTGGTGAGAGACGAGCGTGCGAATTCTCCGTACGACCATACGTGCCAGATCCTACGCGCTGTTTTCAGTGTAATAGGTTTGGCCACGTGAGCAGCTCCTGCCGTCAGCCGGCCCCGTTGTGTGTCCGCTGCGGCGGCCCTCCCCACCCCTTGCCCTGTACTGCTCCGCCTTCCTGCACCAACTGCCATGGACCACACCCTGCTTCATCCCGCTCTTGCCCGTCCTTCCTCTTTGAAAGGGAGGTTCGGGCCCTCTGTTCATCAGAGTTTCTCAGCGCTCGGGAGGCGCGGGAGCGGTTGCGTGGCGGCGAGGCCCGGCGTGGTGCCTCGTACGCCGAGGCTCTCCGTTCCCGGACCCCGTCCTCACCGGCGGTTCCCAACGCGCCTCCACCCACCGTGTCCGCTACTCCCAGTCCATCCTCTGCCGCCCAGCGGACTCCTACCGCGGCTCCCCGTACCACCAGCGCGTCCCCACGTGCTCCCTCCGCGAACGCCGATGCTTCGTCGGCAACCCCCCCTGCCCCTTCTACGCCCTCTCCACCGGCGCCTTCGGCCACCCCCATTCCGGATCGTGACCCGCCGTCACCCACGCGGGCCGCACGACGGAGAGATAGGGGCCGCAAGCGCCGCGCCAGTGGTGACCCCGAAAGGTTCGACGCCATAAGCCTCGCATCACCTTCCTCTCCTAAACACAAACGCCCCCTTCGCCCTACCGCCCCGGTGTCCTCACCGTCCCCACTGCGCAACCGTTATGCACACTCCCCCCTGGGGTCCCCGTCGGCCCTCGTGGTGGAGGCTGAGATACACCCCTCTCCGGCCCGGTCGATGGACCCACTGGAGGGGGAACTCGCCCGCCTGGTCGGCGTGGGTGGGACGTGCACGCCCCCGCGTTTGACCCGCCCCATCTCTCTCCTCGACCTGCCAATGCCTCTGGGTGAGGTATTATTTTCCACTCCCCCTCGTAGTCCTGCCTCCCCCGCACCTCCGGTGAAGGGAGGGGCATTCTGGATACCTCTCACATCCCCTTCTCTGCATCGCTCTCCCCCGGACGTCCGGGAGACTCCTCCTCTGGAGGACTTGCCGGCGTCTGGTTCCACATCGCCCCCTCGTCGGGGGGACCCTCGCCTTCGCCCTCGTTCGGCGTCCCTCACTGAACTCCGGGGCTTTCCGATTCCCTCTTTAATCTCGGGCCGCCCGATCGGCCCACCCACCCCATAATCATCCTTTACGCTGACCTTCCTACCCCTCCCTATACCTCGCTCCTGCAGTGGAACATCCGCGGGCTCCTGGTAGGCCTCGAGAGTCCTCTCTCCTGGCCTCCAGGTGTCCGGCGTGTTTCTGCCTTCAGGAGACGATTCTGGGATCCCGT
This sequence comes from Bathynomus jamesi, assembly GCA_023014485.1. NCBI lineage: Eukaryota > Metazoa > Arthropoda > Malacostraca > Isopoda > Cirolanidae > Bathynomus > Bathynomus jamesi. Next base: position 753,292 of record JAJOZX010001327.1, read on the forward strand.
TCCCTCCCTCGAGTGTCCGGTTACTGCGGGCTCCCTTCCCCGCCTCTCGATGGGGCGGGGAGGGGGGGCGCCGCGGTCTTCGTGCACCGCTCCGTCCCTTTCCGCCCCCTCCCGCTCCGTACAGTCCTGCAAGCTGTGGCCGTGCGCCTTTTCTTGGGGCGCCAGCTCACGGTCTGCTCTCTTTACCTCTCCCCTAACGTACGCCCCCCACCCGATTCTCTCCGTGACCTAATTCTCCAGCTTCCCCGCCCTTTTCTGATTCTCGGGGACTTCAACAGTCGGGACCCGGCCTGGGGGGACGTTTGCTCCACCTTTCTCTCCGGGACCCTTCTCTCCCTTATGGACGAGCTCGAGTTCACCTTTCTGAACGATGGCTCCCCAACCTGCCTTCACTCGGCCCATGACAGTTTCACCTGTATCGACCTTTCCCTGGTTTCCCTCGAAATCGTGACGGAGTTCACCTGGGAGGTCCTGCCGGATTCTTCCGGCAGTGACCATTTCCCAGTGTGTCTTACCCCGACCCGTCTCCTCCCCCCCACCTCTGTCCGCCCGCGCTGGCTGTTCGCCCGAGCAGACTGGGCCTCATACGCGAGGGGCACGGCGATCTCGCCATCAATTCCTGCCTTTCCCTCCGTCAATGAGGCCCTCGCCTTCCTCGAGAGTAAGATCCTCTCGGCTGCCGCCAGTTGCATCCCCCGTACCTCTGGCTCCCCCAGACCGCGAAGCGTCCCATGGTGGACCCCAGAGTGCTCCCATGCCGTTCAGGAGCGGCGCCGTGCCGGCCGCCGCTTCTACCGGACCCCAGCTGGAGCACAAGATAGAATTTCAGCGCCTGAAGGCAGTGGCCCGTCGGGTCCTGAAACTGGCCCGGCGTACCTCCTGGCGAGTTACGTGTCCGGGATCTCCTCCTCGACTGCCCCCTTGACTGTTTGGCGCAAGGTGCGTAGCTTGAGGGGACCCGTGTCCCCCCTCGACCCCCGGTGCTTCGGGTCGGGGACGACGAGTTCGTGTCCGATCCGGAGGCCGTCGCGAACGCACTCGCGGCGCACTTTGCAGCCATCTCCAGTTCCGATTCCCCCCACTCCCGCCGCGACCCACCGGAATTTCCACCTCATAGGAATGACCCCTATAATCACCTCTTCCACATGACAGAGCTTCGGGAGGCCCTCCGCCCCCGACGCTCCTCCGCCCCCGGCCCCGATAATATCCCCTATGACCTTTTACGGCATCTCCACCCTCTGCTCTCAGCTTTCTACTGGACCTCTATAACCGGATTTGGTTGGAGGGTTCATTTCCGGACCGATGGCGTGAGTCCATCGTCGTCCCCATCCCGAAGCCCGATAAAGACCCCTCACTCCCGTCGAACTATCGCCCCATTTCCCTAACATGCTGTGCCTGCAAGGTGATGGAGGCGATGGTCGCCTCGCGGCTGTCCTTTACCTTGGAGGCGAGTGACCAGTACCCTGCTACCCAGGCTGGTTTCCGGCGCTTCCGGTCTACCACCGACCCCCTCCTTCTCCTTAGCCATGACGTGCAGGAGGCTTTCTCCCGGCGTCAATTTGTACTCGCCGTCTTTTTCGACCTCCAGAAGGCCTACGATACTACCGGCGGAGCGCGGTCTTCGACTGCTTACGCTCCCTGGGTTTCGTAGGCTTTCTCCCTTCCTTTATTTATAACTTCTTGTCCGCCCGTTCTTTCCGCGTCCGCATCGGTTCTGCCCTCTCTGACCGCTTTCCGTTGGAGGAGGGTGTCCCTCAGGGTAGTGTCCTTAGCGTCTTGTGTTTCTCACTCGTGATGAACACAGTCGCTACGGTCCTGCCTACATCCGTTCGTAGCTCCCTCTATGCCGATGACCTGGCTATCTATTGCTCTGGCCGCCTCCCGTCTTTGGCTGAACGTCGGCTCCAGCTAGCCATCAATGCGGTGGTTCGCTGGGCGTCCTCGGTTGGCTATGCTTTCTCACCCTCTAAGTCTTCCAGTATGCTTTTCCGTCCTCGGCGCCTCCGTCTGTCGCATACCTTCGCTCTTACCCTTGCCGGCACTCCTCTTCCCCTCGTCCCATCCGTTAGATTCCTGGGTATGACCCTCGACGGATTTTTCGGTTGGGTTCCACACCTTAGGCGGTTGCGGCAAACATCTCGCCGCACCCTCTCCCTTTTGGGTCATCTGTCCCACACGACCTGGGGGGCGGACAGGCGTACTCTGCTGCGCCTGTACACCTCCCTGGTGCAATCCCGTGTCGACTACGGCTGTGTGGTCTACAGTTCCGCCTCCTCTCCGGCACTCCGTATGCTGGATCCTCTTCTCCACCGTGGCCTTCGCCTGGCGTCGGGTGCCTTCCGCTCGTCCCCTGTCGCTAGTCTTCAGGTGGACTGTGGACACCCCCCCTGGCCCTTCGCCGGGGCCTTCTCATGGCGAAGTGTTACCTTCGCATCTGCCGCCTCCCGAAGTCCCTACTCTTCTCCGCGATCTCCCAGGCGCTACCCCGGCCTGACACGTGGCATTTCGCTGCCTCTCTGGCCGAGATTTTCTCGTCCCTGGGGATCCCCCCACCCTCTATTCTGCCGTTCTCCTTCGATCTGTCGCCCCCCTGGCGGACCACCCCTATCTGCCGTTGCCAGGCGCTCCGTGGCCTGCGTAAGGAGTCTCTTCCTGCCGTCCTCCGGTCTTCTTTTCTGGCCCATCTTCCCGTCCATTCGGACGACGTTCCCGTCTACACCGACGGCTCGCGCTCCCCTGCAGGTGTCGCGGCCGCCGTCTTCTCTCCGTCATTGTCACCTACCTCCCGGGGTATCCCCCTGCCGGTTCAGGCCTCCATCTTTTCCGCGGAGCTCTTTGCCCTTCTGGAAGCCCTCCGTCTGGTATCGGGTTGTTCACGGTCCTCCTGTACCATTTTTTCGGACTCGCTGAGCGCCCTTCAGGCGCTCGAGCGCTATGATTCCCCGGACCCCCTTGTACGCCTTATTCAACAGGAGTACCATGTCCTGCACACCATTCACCGGATCCGGGTCACCTTCTGCTGGGTTCCCGCCCATGTTGGTGTTTCCGGTAATGAGGCGGCGGACCGCTTAGCCCGGTCCGCCGCCTCGCTGCCTCCCTCCCCCGCCCGCTCCCCTTCTCAGACTATGTGCAGGTCTTTCGTTCCTTTTACGATCGCATGTGGCAACAGTCCTGGGACGATGCCACCGGAAATAAACTCTGGTCCATCCGCCCCCGTCTGTCATATTGGGTGTCCTCTTTCCACCGCTCCAGACACAAAGAGGTCGTCCTTGCGCGGCTTCGCATCGGCCATACGCGCCTCACGCACGGCTATCTTATGTTCCGGCAGGAGGCTCCTCGTTGCCCCTCCTGCCAGTCGCCCCTCACCGTCTCTCACATCCTTGTGGAATGCCCCCCCTGTCGTCAGTACGTCGTCGCGCTTTTCCGTTCCTTTCTGATTTCCCCCTCCCCGAACGTTTACGCCTTATGCTCGCTGAGAGCCCTCTCTTCTCGCTTGACCGTCTTTTCCTCTTCCTCTCCCAATCTCGCATCCTATCTGAGCTTTAGGTGGCTTCTCACCTGTAGTCCGCTGTTCTCCCTTTTCTAGTGCCTTTTCTCCGTCTCCGTTTCTCTTTCTCGTATTCCGCCTCGCCATGATATCCGCTACCATATAGCGGGAAATGGCGGTAAACGCCCCAATACAAAAAAAAAAAAAATAATTATATTTATATTATTTTTTCCATGACTTATTCAAATTGGCTCCAGTGGGCCATTGCCTCAAAAAGGTTGGGAACTAATACCTTAGTAAGAGTGAAGCTTCTACACCCTGTGGGGGTTATTCTTTTTCTTGAGAAAAAGGAACATTTATGTATGGGTCATTTGCTTCATATGAGTGGGTAAAGCAAATTTTTTTATTGGATTGAAGCCTTTAATTTCATTGAAAATTGTCCTTGAAACCTTCAATTTACTTCTGCTAATCTGTTATTCACCTTGTATATGTTTAGAGTGGTTAGATTCCTATTTAGGACATGAATAACCTAACAAGGCCCTGATAGCTTTGAGTTACCCCCTTGATTCTTATGTTCTTACCCAACCACTATTCACCATTGCAGTTGGCAAGTCATTCCAAATATCCACCACTCAAAAACTGAAGAAATATTTATGTAGATCCAATCTAAGCTACAAGTCTTTTTGTACTACTTCCAATTTTTCTATTGTAATCTCAAGTTCTGTTGTTGATTACCCCAAAAAAAAATTTTACATCTAGGTCTGAAAACATTTTGTATAATTCAATCATTTCACTCCTAATCAGACATGGGATAATAGTAATAGACTAATACAGGATTTTTCAAGTAATAGTAATAGATCATAAATTTTTGGGCTGTAATAGTAATACAAGGCAAAGTAATAGATGATAGTCTATTACTTTTCTATTACAGTGGCACTGGACATATTGTGTGAACAAAGAACTGAAAAAATGAACTAAATCTACTCTAAACTAAAATAAACATGTATGTGAACTAATAATGTGGCAAATTTTTCCTTCAATAAAGTAAAAATTATCAAGACCTACAATCTCTGAAATTGTAATGATTTGGCTGAAACAAATATTTAAAACACTGCTTTTAATTCCATGTAAATAGACAAAGATCCTTTTCAAATGAGTGAAGTACTCCACATACAAAAGTAATAGTAATAGAAGAAATCAAAAGTAACAGTAATAGTAATAGAAACCTAGTAATAAACCCTATGTCTGCTCCTAATACATGTTTCAAAAGAGGACATTCCTAATTCCTTTAGTCTACCCCCATAGTAATCCTTTCCCCTCAAGCCAACTTCAACTTCCAAGGACAAGTTTTGCTTTATGCTGAATACCTTCGAATGTATCTGTATCCTGTCATATTGGGCCGAGTGTTGAAAGTGTATTAAATGGATTACAAATAAACTTAGGCAAAATTCCAGAATTCAGATGCAGTTGAGAGAGGAAGTTCATAATAGCTTAGCAATACATTGTTAGGGTAGATTAGTAATTATGGACTCTGTCTCTGAACTGTCCCTGGATTCTGGGATTTCACTCCAAATTTTTTTCTGTAAACTAAAAGTTTTCAGTGCAAAATTTTAAATCTAGGCATGTTTCATATTTTGGTCTTAAAAAAATCTGTAATCTTTGTGTAAGATTTTATATCTGGGTGCAAGGTTATTAGTATGTAATAAATCATAGTACAGGAATACCTCGGATAAGACGGTTAATTCGTTCCGCCGACATGCCGCACTGTTTGAAACCGCCCTGTTCGAGGCATGTTTTAATGGGAAATACTGTAGGTCGTTCCAAGACATTTTAAATTACATTTTTTGTATGATTATTTTTGATAATTATAATGATTTAACATGTTTAAATGTGAAATAAAACAATAAGAATGAACTTAAAGGTTTTAACTGTATAAAAGTAAACAAAGTTTATAAAAATAAAGATTATTATATTCCATTTATATTCCGTATACTGTACACTAGCTACAAAAGACATGAGATATTTTTTTCTAAATATTTAAAAAGATTTTAATTGAACATTCCACAAAAAGAAATTAAAAAATATTTTGAAAGTTTTATTGAAGACATAAGATAAGTTATTTTTTAGTAAAATATTTTAAGTGTTGTCTGCACAGATTTTGACTTCTTCTCTTCAAACATATCTTTATAGCATCGAATAGCATCATCTATAGATTGTCGAACTCTAATGCTACGTTCAATGTTTGGATCGCCTTCCATAATCTGATCAGCAAGAGTGTCGACTGCAGAATTTTTGCAAGATCACCAGTTGAAAATTCTTTTGTAGGAACGTTTTCTGCTTCTGCATCTTCCTCTTTCGCTTCTTCTTCATAAACTCCTCGTTGTTCTAGATTGATTAGAGTTTCATTATCTAGATCTTTCGAATGCGATTCAATGCACTCGATAACATTTGGTGCATCAACATTTTCGAAAAAATAACAATGTCAGTTGCAACTCCTGCAATGTGATTTTTGAAACCACGAAAATCAGTTGCACAATGTGGTAGAATATTTTTCCACACTGCTCGCATATTACTCGCAGTGACTTCAAGCCACGCTTGATTGATGTTTTTTATAACATTTCTGATGTTATAATTTTTCCAAAAACTTGTCAAAGATGGTGCATTTTCACCTGTGGTGGCTTTTATGGCTTGTGAAAAAGTGTGCCTCAAATAGTAAGTCTTGAAAGTAGCGATGACGCCTTGATCCATTGGTTGGAGTAATGATGTAGTGTTTGGAGGTAGAAAATATATTTTTACATTTTCATTCAAATCAGAAAGTCCAGTGGGATGACCTGGTGCATTGTCTAACACCAACAAAATCTTAAATTCAATTTCATTTTCATTGCAATAGCGCTCAACTGCTGGACAAAAATAATTTGTGTACCAATCTTCAAACAAACTTTTGGTTACCCATGCCTTCTTGTTTGCACGCCACAAAACTGGTAGGGTGCTCTTTGAATAACCCTTTAGGGCCCTTGGATTTTCTGCCTGGTATACGAGCATCGGCTTTAATTTAAAGTTCCCAGACGCAGTGCCTCCTAACAAAAGTGTTAGTCGGTCTTTTGACACTTTGTAGCCAGGAAATGATTTTTCTTTCTCGTCTATAAAAGATCTCGATGGCAGTTTCTTCCAAAACAAACCAGTTTTGTCTGCATTAAATATTTGATCGTCTGTGTAGCCATTTTCTTCCATAAATTCTTTAAATTCTTGAGGAAATTTCATGGCAGCTTCTGTATCTGCACTAGCATTTTCACCTATAATGCGTACACTGTGAAGGCCTGTGCGATTTTTGTATCGGAAAAACCAACCACGACTAGCTGAAAAGACTTCAGAAGTCTCCCCTTCAATTTCATTCTCTGTTTCTCCAACTTCTTTCAAGTCATTATAAAGACAGCTTTTGTTTGAATTTCTCTTTGACTTAATGGATAAGAGCTGTTCCATATTAATCATTATAGAGTTTCTGGCTCTTGTTAATGATTTTGCCATATAATCTGCGGTAGCGATGCCATGCTCTTTAAGTTGATATTTTTTCTTAACAATTTTGCGTACCGACGATTCATTCATTCCTTTCTCACGACTGATTTTTGCAAATGAAGCACCATCTTCATGACTCTTTATAATAGAGAGCTTCTCTTCTAATGTTAGCCATTTGCGTTTATTAGACTCGTTGACACTCGGAGTTTTCCTTTTAGCGGTCATGATTAAGTTTGTTTATAAATACAGTATAGGGGTTGTATTTATGCAGCGAAAATATTGACACGTCTGCACTTCACTGTGGTCGGTACAATACTGACTCGTACTGATACAAATACCGTAGAATAGACCGTGCGCGGGTTGTTTGAAACTTAATATATCGTCGCACTGACATTCCTTTTATAAATATCTTAAATATTACATTAAATAATTAATTTTATATTATAATATTCAATCCATCCTATTGCGAAATCTGTCCTGTTTGAAACCGTCTTATCCGAGGTATTCCTGTACACTTGCTTTTATGATTTGGTGTTATATGCCAAATTTTGCCATTGAATTATAAAAAAAACAAAAAACCAGCTATAGAATTTGGCAGATAATTCATTGAGATACATGAGCAAGTGAGTCAGAATTTATCCCATATTGATAATTTTGCAATTAGACATAAAATTTTGGTAAATATGAAGTTCTTGCTTTCCTCTGTCTCAAAATAATGTTGAGAGTTGTTTAACTTCCTTCATGGCTTTCTCAATCAATCAGTTTGGCACAATTTTCACTGAAACTTCAATTTGAGTACAATATACTCCACAAAGTGTCCACTCAGATTAACACAAATATATGTATAAAAGTATACTGATATCACATATTGGAGTGTATTGATATTAGCCTGAAGTATCTTGATATGAAAGTTTATACCATAAAAGTCTTGATCTGGGCTGAAATCTTAGGGGTTTACAACCAAATTCTGCAAATTGTAATTTTTTTTTTTTTTCTTGATCTCATTTATACTCTTTCTGAATTTGTTTTGGGCTGATAAACTGAGAAATTTGCAGGGCCTACCTAAGATATATACAGATGGATGGGGACATGGTGCAAGTGCTCTTGGCATAGTTTAATATAGCAGATCATGAATTAGGTAGATATGAGGTTTCAAGAAAGAATAGATCTGGACTTCACTTTTTGGAAAAAGTTTAAAATTTTTTTTCAAAATAGTTCTAGAACTGTGGTCTGGCCAGGTTTATCCCAAGTTGATTAAGATAGTCAGAAGTAGAGTGAAGTTACCAAGTTGTTTTAGCAATAGTCCTATTGCTAACACAAATTTATATATAACTGTATCCTTATTCATTTGTTTACCAGGTACATTGTTCCTATTGAAAAACGGAAGTCTTTTGTAGAAGATGCAGAAGCTACTCCTTCAGAGAGGCATACATGGAAGAACAGCAACTTTTTTCCTAATAAAAAGCAAAGGACAGGTATATACTTAAGCTAAAATAGGTTTAACATCAACATATTGTCAACCAAATATGACCATTTCCCACAAATTGGAGTGAACTGAGGGTTTTTTATCCATAAACTGCATTAGGCTGTGATCCAATGCTATGAGGGTTGTTCAAAAAGTAAGTTTACAAGGTGTTTTGAAGAAAGTGTCTTATCATAAGGCAAGTAATTTTTACAAGTATTTCAACAACTTATTACTTTTCTACATAATCACCAAACAGATTTCAAACATTTGTTGTAGCATGTGACAAGCTTTCCCAATGCCAGTTGAGTAAAATGTGGGGTCCTTACTTTTTAACCAGTTTTGTACAACTGCTTCTGCATCAGGATCATTTTGAAATTGCTTACCTCCTAAGTGTTCCTTTAGGGCTGAAAACAAATGGAAGTGGCTTGGTGCAAAGTCAGGACTATGGGGGTAGGGGGGTGATCCATGACTTCCCAGTGGAACAATTCCAAAAGTTGCCATGCATTGTCATGCAAGAACACCACACCTGCAGTAAGCAACCTGGAACATTTTCTTATGATAACCATGAAGAGTTGCTGTAAAGTTTCACAATAAGAAGTGGCATTTATTGTTGTCCCTTTTTGCATGAATTCAACATGCAAAATGCCTCGATGGTCCCAAAAAATTGTTGCCGTCACCTTACCAGCTGATGAGGCAATCTTGAATTTTTTGGTTCATGGTGACAGTGTTGGCAGTGTTAGGCATGTGTGGCAACTTGCCACACATGCCTAACAAAATATTGTACTACCAACAACATTATTGTACAGGGTGTTTGAAAAGTCCCATCACTCCCTAACAAAATGTACATATTGTAATACCAATTTTATTTTTGTGTGATTAATTGAATTTGTGATTCATTGACTTTTTTCCTTTCCCAGGTATTAGAGTTGTGTGAACAGTGGCAGACCATTTCACTTATACTCTGGAAGAAAGGATAGTGATGAACACACAGGCTCATGAAAGGTCACATACTGGCAGAATGATGTATGATATCCAGAATGATTTCAACACAAGATTCATTAAGGCTGCACCACCAAACAAGATTGTATTATGCTGGGAGGAAAAGCTGTTTGAAACTGGCTCCATCAAGAACAGAACAATATGAAGGTGTGATTGCATCAGTGGCTCATTCACCGAAAAAATCACTTTGGAAACGATCACAAGAACTTGGTTCCCATGTCCACAATGAGAGATCACATGACAAAAGATCTCAGCATGAAACTATACTGCCCATCATTTGTTAATGAATTAGAGATAATTAAAGTAATTGTTGCTAGTGACTTTTCTTAAATTACACCTACCACATATAAATACAATTAATCACACAAAAATAAAATTGGTATTACAATATGTACATTTTGTAAGGGGTGATGGGACTTTTTGAACACCCTGTACTATGCATAATGCACTGGTAATTAACCTTGTAAACTTGTTTTTTGAACAACCCTCGTAGTTCCCAGGTTACCCATTGAGGAAGCTCTGATTCTTCATTTCAGCTGAGGACAGTGAGGTTATTTGATAGCAGATTTAAGCAGTAGCAGTAGATGTGGAATTACTTTATTGTAGAAAGTGAGGTGAAGTATTAAGTAGGATGAACTTATCAGAACAAAATGATGTCACTGGATGCAATGTAATCTATAAATAACACTAACATATTTATCATACTCGTTAACCTCGGTAACCTTGATTTTGCTCCCACCCAAATTATTCATTCTGACGAAGGTCAAGCGTGTTGACCCACTTTATAAAGACCTACAGCTTAATGTGGAATCCAAACTATGATCCACTAGGGAAGTCAGAAATTAAAAGTCCAAAATCAATCTCCCAAGCTCCTGATCAGCAGCCCCAGTGTCTTAACCACTAGGCCACCCAGGGTATCCATTTATCTACCAACCCATTTTTTATGTAAGGATGAACAGCTGGATAAGCTGTGTGTGGATGGGAATTATGCCTGGGGCTGGTGGATTTGTAATCATTGATGCTGAGGTACATTAAATTATGATTGTACTTTGGTCAATGGACTTCCCACTGCATTTATAATTCACACACTTGCTGCAGCCTCCACTTGAATGTATAAGCTGGTAAATTTACTGTAAAGGAATGCTTTTAATCGTGTATCCTACATTTTAAAAATCCCTGCCAAAATTGTCACAGCCAATCTCAAGTGAATGTAATGATTTACATTAGAATAAATCATGACCCAAGTAAAATTCAAGTTCAAAGTAATTATTGGAAGTTTGGAATCAAAGGTACACTTCCTCTATTTTCCACCCTAGCCCCACTCTGAATTTGTATTGTGAATGGGTATTTTTTATGCTGCAAAGGAACCCTATACAATGAGCAGTCAATGTTTAGGTGCCCTTCCCCCAAAACATTATGAAGATTAAGTTTTATAATAAAGTTGCAGAATGTTTTAACTCCCTGCTGAGTTATAATACAGAACAATGTAAAATGGGCCATAATTCTAAAAGCTGTGTTAATGTTTAATTTAATTTGAAAAGTTGTCAGTTTTCTTAATTATTTGCTGCTGCGCTCGGATTTTTGGGGAAGTAGATGCTATCTCCATTTCTAAGTATGTTTCATTTTTTAGGAAAGAATCATAATCGTCCAAAGCTGTTAAGAGAACCCCCTCAGAATAAACTATGTCGTTACTATTGGTCTATTCTTCCTGGAGAAACTCCTGGTCCTGAAAAGTGCCCTCTTGAAAAATGCTTTTTCTCACATGATGTCAAAGGAATTATGGAAAGTAAATCACAGGACATTGGGGACAATTGCCCTAATTTCTCCGCTTATGGTTTCTGTCGTTATGGTGTGATTTGCAGGTGTGTATATAAGGGAGTGAAAGACCTTTAATTCTAATAAGGAGAGTGGTTATATAATTTGAACTTTGAATTAGACTTAAATGTAGTTTAAGAATTACCATGATTTTAATCATTTTAAGAATTACCATGATTTTAATGTTTTGACATGAAGCTTATGAATTCTCAGCTACAGAACCTGTATATTTCACAAGTTTAAAGGTTGCATTATTGCGAAAGAGTGGTCTCATTTGTTACTAGGAAACAGTTACAACTGTACTCTTAAGCATTCAGAGTAATTTCTTAGTTTCTAAACATTATTTTTCATTTGCTTACAAGATTCGGAAGCAATCATATTAAATCATGTGGATCAATCATTGATGAAGATAAGTATAAGATATACCAAAGCAATCCTCCAGTTCGAAATCTCCTCAAAAAAGAGGTAAATTGGTGGTAGTTATTGATTTTCTTGTGATTAACCCATTGTCACCTTTTATAAAAATAATTTCTTTTGGGTGTCATAAAGTAGGTTATGGATAAACTTTAGTAATAATTAAGAATATTTTTAAATATTTGCAGTAAATATTTTTAATATCAGCACGTAAATCATTCCATAGTTTAAGTCCAACAGAAACAGGTGGTTTATGGGGTGATTGCAATCTGAATAAAGGAATAACATGCTTAGATCTACCAGACTAGGAGTAGATCTAAGCATGTTATGTTATTTCACTATTTAGATTGTCCTCATTCCAAAAATCACCCATTTTTGTTGGGTTAAAATTATGGAATAATTTAAGTGCTGATATTAAAAACATTTCTAATGTAAATTCATTTAAAAACAAGTTGATAATTCTTTCAATAAAGGTATATTGATACAAATTTAAGATTAAATGAACGTTACTGCATTATGGTACTTGTTCATTTGTCTTGTATGTTGTACTGTATCAATGCAACGACCTATGCAATGGCATTTTGCCTGAACATCCGGGCTGTAATAATGACTTTTAAGATTTATTGTATACTGCATTGCATAATTCATTTCTCATTTTCAACTATTAGTTCATTTGTTTTTTAAATTGATACTTTTTTATTAATACTACTTGTCTTATTTACAGTACTGTGCAAAAGTCAGAGACCACTGTCGATTAGATAACACTGCCCAACAAAAAAAACATTTTTTGCTGCTGATTTAATTCTAAGACCTGTTTCTGGATAATATTGATGTGCTGATTTCAAAAATCACCTTAGATTTTGTCCATCACATCAGGTTTTCGTGCAATGCAATATGCCTATTTTGGGTAATCCATCAAGGGTGCTTATCAAAATTGATGATTTTTGAGACCTGTTAACAGCTGTTTTGCTGTTAAAATTTTATCTGTGGAATACGCAAATCTGTGCATTAAATCTAAAGGTCATGTACAACATATTAAAATCTTGGGTATCTGTGATTTCCCCAGGCATGAGCGTGACATCATGATCATGGATTCATTTTTTGCTTATTTAAACACTTTTAATCACTTTGTGTCAATATTACCATTTTATATTAAAGTTCACTCCCTGCACAATTGTTTACTTTTCCATGCTGATTCTGAGTATGTAAAAACTTATTTTTTGAAAAGAAAAAAAATTGGGCATAACCCTGCCAAAATGCGATATCTCCAAAATATCTGTATTTGATTGCTCGAAAACCTGACGTGATAGGCAAAAACTAAGGTGATTTTTGAAATCAGCACACCAAAGTTACCTAAAAGCAGGTGTTAGAATTAAATCAGCAAAATTGGTGTTGGGCAGTGTAATCTGTTGTATGAAAATTGGTTTTGATACTAAAATACATATTAACTAGAACCTCTGGTTCATATTAACGCATAACTAAGTTATTACTTAAGTGTATAAAGTTGTATAAGCTGGATGACCCTTTAGTCTGTATAAATTGGACTTGAGGGTTGATTCATTATATTACTTATAACACATGTGTTTAAAGATCTAGCGAACTATTAATGATGGATCTGCATAAATGCTCCTAAGCTATTGTTATATCAATATTTACAATTAAAAGTATTGACATATTCACTTAAATTCTGCAAAACAAATTTATCCAAAACGTTTCTCATTATAATCCTAATTCATGCTGTTTTTTTTCTTTCACAGGTTTAAGAAATGACAAAAAGTACAATTTCTGATGAGATTAGATATAAAATAATACATTTGCATGGTAAGGGACTGAGTTAAAGAAAAATAGGTGAATCTACAGGCGTTTCCAAAACTGGTGTACAAAAAATCTTGGCTCGTCACAGCTCAAATGGAACCCCAGCTGATCGCCCTAGATCAGGGAGGCCCTCTAAGCTTTCTCCATCTGATCTACAATATCTAAAGATTACTTCCCTTCGAGACAGACGCAAATCCAGCACTTCACTTGCAGCAGATCTCGAAAACACAATAGGTGTCTCAGTTGATCCCTTTAGTGTATGAAGGAAACTTAACTCAGTAGGTCTTAAAAGACGTGTTGCAGCAAAAAAGCCACTTTTAAGGAATGGAAATAAGGAGAAGAGAAGAAAATGTGCTTTGGAACACAAGTATTGGACATCTGAGACCTACTGAATTAAGCTTCGTTCGTACAGTAGAAGGATCAACTGAGACACCTGTTTTTTTTTTTCGAGATCCGCTGCAAGTGAAGTGCTGGATTTGCGTCTGTCTCGAAGGGAAGTAATCTTTAGATATTGTAGATCAGATGGAGAAAGCTTAGAGGGCCTCCCTGATCTAGGGCGATCAGCTGGGGTTCCATTTGAGCTGTGACGAGCCAAGATTTTTTGTACACCAGTTTTGGAAACGCCTGTAGATTCACTTATTTTTCTTTAACTCAGTCCCTCACCATGCAAATGTATTATTTTATATCTAATCTCATCAGAAATTGTACTTTTTGTCATTTTTTTAAGCCTGTGAAAGAAAAAAAACAGCATGAATTAGGATTATAATGAGAAACGTTTTGGATAAATTTGTTTTGCAGAATTTAAGTGAATATGTCAATACTTTTAATTGTAAATATTGATATAACAATAGCTTAGGAGCATTTACTGCAGATCCATCAGTAATAGTTTGCTAGGTCTTTAAACACATGCGTTATAAGTAATATAATGAATCAACCCTCAAGTCCAATTTATGCAGACTAGAGGGTCATCCAGCTTATACAACTTTATACACTTAAGTAATAACTTAGTTATACGTTAATATGAACCAGAGGTTCTAGTTAATATGTATTTTAGTATCAAAACCAATTTTCATACAACAGATTATCTAATAGCTATCAGATCGACAGTGGTCTCTGACTTTTGCACAGTACTGTATATATTACTCGATTATAACTAGTTAACTCCCTTTGAAGTGATATATTTTCTCTCTAATTAATCAGAGAACTCAGTAAAGTGTAAAGCTTTAGGGCTAAATTATATAAAATAAATACTGTAGTCCAATTGACAGTTGTTTATTCTATGTTGAAATTGTTATAATAACATAACATTATTTCATCAATAATTATATTACATAATTTTGGTTGCGATACATATTTAACTCTACTTAGAATTGAACTTTAATGTAGTTTAAGAATTACCATGATTTCGGTATAATGTAACAAAAACAGAGTTTGATTATAATAATTTTTGACGTGAGGCTTATGAATTCCCAACTACCTGTACATTTCATAAGTTTCATTAATTAATTGATTGAATAAGTTCTCCTTTCTAGATACAAATTAGTTTGAGGAAACGAAAATACGATTTTTCCAAAGCGAAGGAAGCCCTCAAAGAAGTTGAAGTACTTACTAGGAAGACTCAGCAAGTTGAAAGAGGCTCAAAGACTTCCAATGAACCTCATTCTGATTTAAAACAAAATAGTGACAAGTCCAAAGAAGAAATTAGCGAAAACTCGATAGAAGGTAGCCAAATCAGAGTTACAGGAGTGTTTCTCAGCAATTAGAAAATTTGAATGGTTTGTATTTTAACTAGTAGAATACAAACTCATTGTGAGTATTCAGCAGTGGTTGCGAAACCAACCAATTTAAGATTACTGCATAAACGATAACAGCCAGGAAGCTCATTTCCCCATGGTGTGAGGGTGTGTACGCCGCAAGGGTGATCGTCCAACCCAAGTGCTAGCAAGTTGGAGCGAAATACTCTCACCGCTCCATAGTCCGTCACTGTAACCACTGAGCTGCTGGGCGCCTTACTGCGCCTTACTGTAGCAATAATTTGTTTGGGAATAGATGTAAAGATTAACGCAAGCACAGTAAAAATATTTGACGCGAAGCAGCCGTCGAATGCTTCTCTTGAAATGAATGTTTTCAGCTTTGTTGTAAATTAAGAACTTTCTTAAATTTTTCCCATTTTTAGTTACGTCATGTGAGGAAGAGCCCAAGAGATTAGGCCCTGCGAGTGATGAAGATTCGATACCCCCGAGACCTAGTGAAAAGAAAAAGGTATATTCAGCCTTAATTTTCAAATTATATCTAGTACATGTTATTGAACAGTTGTTGTATGTAAGGAGAAAGAAAGAAAGAGAGGAGTGCCAGAAATCTTTCTTACTGCATTAAAATTTAGCAGCTCAAAAATGTTGATAAATGTATGGAACTGTGTTGGTGAGAGTAATTTGATAATGTACATGAAGTCTGATAAGGACATTACATTTTATGGACATTAAACATCATTCCAAACCTTTGCTAAGTATTTATAGTTTATACACGAAAAAGCAAGACAGATTAGATCACTTAATACAAACAAATCTGATGTAGATCGAAAGGGAAAAGACAGTAAAGTAGGAAATTGGGAGCGCGTGAGATTCGAACCGCATCACCCAGTTTGAATCAACGTTTAGGGCACTGTGTAGCTTGATCAGTATGAGTGTTGACTGTTGACTCGAGTTCGAATTCCTCTAGCTCATAATTTCACACTTTGATGCCTTTTTTCCTTCCCATATTATTTAAGTACGGTTAATGCGCTTAAAGTCGATTCGAAATCTAAAAAAAAACCTTTTATTGACGAGTAAATAGACTGAGAGGAATAAAATGTTTTTCCTGTTTGCTGAACACGCTATTATTTCTTCAAATAGATCGATTGGAAAGACAAACTTTACTTAGCGCCTCTCACCACTCTTGGTAATCTACCTTATAGGAGAATTTGCAAGAGATTGGGAGTGGATATTACGTGTAGTGAAATGGCGGTCGCCACTTGTT
Organism: Bathynomus jamesi; assembly: GCA_023014485.1. Lineage (NCBI taxonomy): Eukaryota > Metazoa > Arthropoda > Malacostraca > Isopoda > Cirolanidae > Bathynomus > Bathynomus jamesi. The sequence continues at coordinate 769,815 of JAJOZX010001327.1, forward strand.
TGCTTCAGGGATCAAGTAGTGAATGGGCTCTGGTGAAGAGACATCGCTCCGAAGACTGCTTTGGGGTCCAGGTTGGTTTAACCGGTGTGGCAAACGTTGTTTTCATTTATAATTTAAGACTCAAGCAATCAACCAACCGATTTCCCGTGGATTAGTTGGTTCGGAGATTGGACTGGGTCAGACTGCGAAGGGCTCGGATTCGAGTCCGCTGCTGCCTCGGGTTGTGTTGGGCCAACCATCTGTTCTGTAATTACTCAGGCTCAGGTGACTCGAGAGAGAGTTCACGCCTTTGTTGGGAAATGGGTCATCTCGGTTATCTGTAGTGAAGACTGTTCCTCAGCTTGAGTTTCCAGAATTCAGACGCAGTTCGAATGCGAAAGTCCATAATAGCTTAGTAATACGTTAGGCTAGACTAGGACCGCTAGGTTGGTTAGGAATAGGATGGGATAGGTTAGTAATTATGGTCTCTGTTTTCGAACTGCGTTTAGATTTTGGAATTTTACTGTTCTTGGTTATTTATAACAGAATCTGCATAAAGAAATTAATTGCTTTGCCCATTACATTACCGAGTTATACGTATAACAAACTTTAGAAATGCACCCTGAGTAAGTCTTCTTATTCGTCTTTCTTTGTAGTTGTGTGGCAACAATACAGACGCAATGACAAAATGTGCTCAACTCCTTGAACAGGAAATAGATATGGATTTTGTGGACATAAACATGGGATGTCCCATTGACCTCATTTACAAACAGGTGATTTAAAAACCAGAAAATATTTTTAATGTTTTATAAATGTTGGTGAATATTCCTGAATTTAAAAATTCATCAAGCTTTTTGTTCTAATTACATTATAGGCGTTGATTATGTCGCTAAAACATTTTAATATAACCATACTTTGATTCATGTAGGTTTAATTATCTCTATTACTGAGGCACTAAGAAGTATGAATGATATTTGGGTTGTTTGACCACCTCCGTAACGGCAAAGGTCGTGTGACAATGACGGAGGGAACCTACAGCTTTGAGAGAGCGAACTATGGGTCCCAACTTCATTTGAACGCATAACAACGAGGAAGTAGTAGTAGTTAATCCTGGCAGAGTTAAAATTAACTATTTCATTACATATGCTGTGTTTCCTTAGGGAGGCGGAAGTGCCTTGTTACGCAGAACGGGAGCTTTGAGCCAGATGGTTCAGAGCATGAACAGAGTCATCTCTTGTCCCCTCACTCTGAAGATGAGGACGGCTGTGTATCGCGACACTCAGGTGGCGCATACTATCATTGAAAAGGCTAAATTGTGGGATGTCAGTTTGTTCACAGTACGTAATGATGAAGTTTAGATTTAAAATACATTTTTACATTAGAATTAAAAGGATTTTTAAGACTTGCCACTACTTGCTTTCTTCTAACATTCTTGTCATCAACTTCATAAGTTTTTCAGTGACTCCTCACAGCACTGTTGTTGATCTGAGATTGATGTTGCAAATGGTTTGTAGGTGCATGGGAGATCAAAGGAACAACGTTACCTGAAGTTGGCTGACTGGGACTACATTGATAAATGTGCGTCCTTTGCAGATCCAATTCCACTGTTCGGGAATGGCGATATTCTAACGTACGACGACTACATTCAACATAAAACTAACTATAATGTCGCAGGTAATAGCTTAAAAGTAGCCAGCGTTTAACTGAATGACGGAACATGCTCAATTGAGGCGGGCATAACTTTAATTTAACTTCGCAGATCATCTTTTATCGTACTTTGACGAGTGTAAATGAAACAGTTTAGCTAAGTGAAGAGGAATTTTTTTTTTTTTCTTCAGTATGTATTAGCAAAGTGTCACACTATTAAGTTTGCTAGTGCTCCTTTCGTAGTGGTAAAGTTGGACATTTCATGTACAACCACACGACATTCGCTTGAAACTGTGGGTAACTGACAATGCTCCCGCGTGGAATGTGGACTGCAGTTACCTGCAGTTTCAAGGTTAATGTCTAAGTAAACACAACTGGTTTTTTTTTTTTTTATTCATGCAACATTAGACGTATCTATAACCGTAACTTTAATGTTTTTTATTAATATACTCTTATTTGTAACGTTTCTTCTACTTCGTACTTCAGTAGTAATTGTATTCGAGGAAGAAATTTGCAAATAAATAATGAATTTAGATTTCTTTTAAAAAAAAAAAAAAAAAAAAATTTTTTTGGAAAAAATTCCAAGCTAACTAGAAAGGTATCAGATAAAAACTTCCTCCCGCACTACTCTCAAACGGTCTAACAGTTTGAGCCCCCCCCCTTAAAATCCAATAACCCTAGTTTAACTGTACTTAACCTAGTCTAACTATTTACATACCCCTTTTTAATGATAAAGGATAGCATTTATAACGATGCGATACCGCAAATGTCGGGATACACACGTTCATGTCACGACGGTCTGGTTCTGTAAGGTAACCTAGAACACACACACACACACACACATTCCTTATGGATCCCATTAGCAGTTCAAATGTAGTTCAGGTTACATTTTTCGAAGTCGAACATTGTAACATTTTCATTATGGCCGTAAACGTTAAAGAAAAGATACATTAAATTGGAAAGGTACTATTCTAATAGTTGAATATAGTGAACTCCACAAACTGCACTCTCGATGAACCGTATATTAAAACTGTGATTCTAATCCGCACCCTTGCTGAGGTGTCAGTTTGTCCCCATACTTCCTGCACGCTACTGGTGAGTACGCAGTATATTTACTTTTATGGCACTTTTTTTAATGTAGTGATGAATATATTTTATTGTAGCTCTTCTTTACTTCATGTTTTTGCTACTTGAATACGCAGTACAACGCAATCTGCCCTATTTTGTAATATAGACCCCAGGGAAAAAAGTCCTTCACTTAGATGTACACCAATTAGTGCGGTTTATGGAGAGCTTACTGTATTTCGAAAAAGTTTGTAATCATAGGTGTTATCTAAGAACCCATTTCCCATTCTCAATGGGGTGAGCATGGCGCTTGAGTGTGGGATCGAATATGCAAAAACTGGTAGGCAATGTACAGATTTTTTTTAAATTTTAATATGTACCGGTCTTTTATTAAAGCCAGTTTGTTAGTTTTTCTCTATTTCATGAGTGCGAGTTTACAGATCAGGTTGTTTATTGTATGCAGTATTCTGAAAGCTTTATTATTAAAATAGCGTATTGTAATTCCAATGTGTTTGGGGGGGGGGGGAAACCCGTCTTGATGGCCTGGTTTTTCAACAACACACGAAGATTTGGTATCTCGAGAGTAACTGTTAGTCTCTTGATTAGGATGAACAATTTAATATAGATTCATTGAATTTCAATTTCTTTTGACAATTTTAATGTAGCATCCATTTGGATAGAAAGGTTTGTAATAGGACTTTCGTCCTTGGTCATTCATCCCATTTCGATTCTTATAATATTCTCTTTCTCAATTTGATTTTAAGGTATCATGCTCGCGCGCGGTGCATTGATGAAGCCGTGGATCTTCACAGAGATCAAAGAGAAGCGCCAGTGGGATATTTCATCATCAGAACGGATGGACATCCTTAAGGAATATGTTAATTATGGGTTGGAACATTGGGGGAGTGATACTGAGGTGAGTATGCTCTCCGCTTTATTTATTCGGTTGTGAAGCTTTCGTTGTGCCCTAACATTACTGGTTTCCCTAGAAAAATTAAAATTTTAGAGTCGGTGAGGATTTTTTGGTGGACTTTTGAAGAGTGACTGATCCAAAAATATTTAACGCGAGACAAATCTATTGAGGAAGCTTATTTTCTCATTAGTAGGAAGTTGGCTTACGAAGAATCTCTCTCAATTCTTACCCGTATAATTTTCTTCTCCGTTCTGATTGTGCACAATTCTCAAAACTAATACTATGAAGTAATTTCTCTTCAATATTCAACTAGATTGTATTTAATTTTTCATAATCCTCAACCATTTGCAAAACTACTGCATTCGTGTTCCTGACGAGGGTTATCAATTTCTGCTCGGTTTAATAAACTGCTACTAAATAGGGGTGGTTTCAGGGTGTGGAGAAAACTCGTCGATTCCTACTAGAGTGGTTGTCCTTCCTTTATCGGTACATACCGGTCGGCCTGCTGGAGCAACCCCAGAGAATCAACCAGCGTCCTCCAGTCTACGTGGGTAGGAACGACCTTGAGACATTGATGGCTTCCAATAATGTGAAAGAGTGGATTAAAATCAGGTTGGTGAACAAATCGATGAGAATTTTACCAACGGAAGGAAGAGAGACGTTTGGTTCTAACAACTGTCAGAGAGAAAGTAAATGTGTCGATGCAATCTCGACCCTTGCTGGTTATACTGGAACTGGAGTATTGTTCAGTCTTAACCTTGGTTTCAGTAACTACTCAGAGTTTGGAATAATATTATGTACGCATTTACTTTTTCTTGGACAGGTAGCATGTCGGGAAAGTTTGTAGGCTTCTTAAAACCATTCAAAATTGTTCATACATCTATGATAGCTAATAACCTATTTTTTTTGAGTGGAAAATGATTAATTTTAACGACGAACTCCAATATCTAGCACGTTTTATACAACTAGGCTAATTTAATTAGTCAGTTTTATTGTCTTAGCTAAATTAGACGTGTCAAGAAATAGGCGTTTGTCTCTATCAAGTACTGCATCAGTTTTTAATTTTAAACGTAATTGATTGCAGTATTATTTATTCGAAAGACGAACGTTACACAACTGATAACTTTTGTGAAGCTAATCAATTGAAAGAGATTTAATTAATTACAATGGCAATGAGTTCTGTCGCGTGGGAAGTAATGAAATTTAATGTCGTCCTTGTAGTTGAAAATATAAGCAATAAGCGTAGTATCTAACCATTACTGGTCACAAACCTTTAGTAATTTCATTTTTAATCAAATTAAGGTTTTTTTTTTTAAATATGGAAATAATTAATCTGTATGGGAAAAACTTTTCATACAAATCAATTAATTAGCTTCACAGAATTTACGTAGTGTTCGTTTTTTCTTCTAGAACTCTAAGTTAATTTAAGAGGTGATATTTAAGTTCACAGCGGTATATAGAACTCTAAAGGGCTTTAACAGGCGATTTGCAGTTGTTCATTACCTTACAAGTAGGGGATAGAGAGATTCACTTGATATGGATAATTTATTTAAGTAATGTGATTGTATTTTAAGTAAGTGCAGCCGATTTCCTATTTGGTGGTTCAAATAATCTATGCATCCCGTGAGGTTATAGTTCTTAATTTTTATGCCAGGCACATCTTGATATGAGCACTCGTGGAAGACCATAAAAAAATAGCACTATATTACTAATCATCGGATTAGCTGATGACGTGGCAGGGGGTTGAATTAATCACGATAGTTCGTGAATGTACCTACAGTAATCTGAGGTCTTTAACCACTTATTTCCCAATGACTGTAGCCTTCCTTGTATAGCATTATTACAGTGTTCATACGTAAAATATTGCCTTTTATAACATTAAAAAGTTTGCTTGTATACATTTCTCCTTTTTGGTGGGATATATATATTGAACATTAAAATTTTAAAATAAACAAATGTCCTTTACTTCTTTCCAGTGAAATGTTGCTTGGACCTGTTCCAGAACAATTTGTATTTCTACCCAAGCATAAAGCTAACTCTTGGCGATGAATTATTTAGTCTGCTAAAGAGAAGAATATCGTATTATCAGTTGCTTCAATAAATTCTATTCGTGGGTTTTTGTTGTTGTTCCTTAAGCGTGAATCCTAAATGTTACTGGAACTCGTGGTAATACAGTAGTCCATAAACGAACAGAAGTTGAAGACTTTTTATGAAGTAATTCAGGTCATTTAACACCACCACATTCTGTTGAAATAAATACACGTTCTCAAATTATAAGACACCATTCTAGCCATACTACCATATTGGACACTCATTGCGACTAGTCCATTCTTAATTTTACCAGCATCATGAGTCAAACCCCAGATGTACCTCTACTTTCACAGGAAACACTGTTAGCCCTGCGCTATGGGTGCTGAGTCAAGCAAGATCAGTTAATACAGATGATATTAGGTAGTTCAACTTCACCCACGGCACTATTAACCAAACCTAATGTCGTTTCGATATAACGGTGGTTAAATGGTAACACTAAATTACCATAATTAAAATCAATTTCAGTTTGCGATTTACTGCCCTATTTTTAAGAACTTATCATCATAAGGCTAATTGTAGTATTTCTAGATCCTGAATTCCAGATTGAAAACTCAAATTTTTCACAATGTAACAAAAGAAAAAATTGCTCCACACGTTACTTACATTTGTTTAAAGGTACCCTGAAGTTGTAATAAAATCAGAAGTGGGTAAATGTTAATATCAGGGTTTCGCAACTGAATCAAGAACTGAAAAAGCGCAGACATTCTGTTCTTGCTTTAATCTATTCATCTTTAGCATCACTTGCTCATATTTGGACTCGACACTCTTCGACAAAACAACAGCCTAAAATAGGAAGAAAAGGTTAGTCGTGTTAACCGTCAACTTTCCCGAACGACGGAAAGAACTATATCGATTCATCGAACCTTTTGTAACTGCTGGAGCTCCTTAAAACACTGCGCGGCGAGTTCGCCTGTCTCTGGAGAGGCTTTTAAAGCCGTGGCAGGGAGCTTGCACCAAGGACTCAGAGAAGCCTCGTGGACAGAGACAAAAGCCTTGCTTTGAGCGGTGAGAGAGGCTATATTCTGAATAAGTTCCGTCGTAGACTCGTTTCTTTCGTCGAGAAGGGGTTCCTGGGGTGGAAAAATTTGCTACAAGTTAGTTTTGGAACTTCAGTCGGTCAACAAAATTGGCGAATATTATGCTACTTTATAATACAGGGCGATTCAAAATAATGTAGATCTTTTTAAGTTACTTATTTTGGAAAATAATTGTATTTAATAAACAAAACCTTTAATATGGATTAGGGTGGCCCCTAAAAAAAAATATTAATAATTAATAATTATTGTAGGGTCTCGTCACCTAAGAAGTTCCTCTTGGCCAAAATGTTACGTCCTGTGAAATTTCAGCTCATTCGGAGGTGATTTGATTTAGTGGTCCTCCAAGTCCCCCGAAAAATCCCCATATGCTCTTGACCAATCAGAATTAAGTGAGCTCTTGCGGACTGAGTATTCATTGCATCTCAATATATTTGGTACCATTAAGATGATCTTCACCTGTAGATTTGAAAAACACTTAGTTTGGTGGTACCAGATAAATCTAAAAAAAATCCAGTATTATTGTAAGAGCTTTGGCAACCTTTGATTTTTGGCACGTCCAACTCCTGTCATTGAGTCGCTGGCCTGCTTGGTAGCTTTCTAATTATTTTTTATTTTTTTTTTTTTATGCAAGAAGGATTAGGCAAAGGCGAATGCCAGCGTCCCCTCCCCCATAGAAGAAGAGCCAAAATAAAGTCCAGGGTTTTGTATTGCTTTGTTTCGTTTCAGACATCTCGTCATCTTCAATAACGACACGTAGCTCCTACGAAGTTTGGTTGATTGAACACACCCGACACACAATCAGTGGTGCTCGACTTCCATCAAGGCGTGATGTCATGTCAAACTTCATATATCATTGCAAACAAAAAATTCGTGAAAGCGCCATTCTAGATCAAGTTACGACTTTCCATACGACAAAAACAGTATATCCTACAGGTCTTGGATCTGTAAAGCAAACTTATTGGTTTAATGAAACACCGTGCGAGTAGTAATCCAAAAGACCCATCGAATCGGAAGAAATTCAGCGAACTGATGGAGAACCTGTTCGATTCATCAGTATCGAGTTCGACCGACGATTTCTGGCATTGGAACGAGTCCTTGACTGGGTTCGCTGGGTCTATGGACAATAAACTCGCTGCTCAGGAGACAAGGACATCTCAACGTCTCGGTCGATTCGCCAAGCGTGGCACAGAAAGCAGGAATCCCAACTACAGGAGCAAGGGATGAGGAGGAATCATCAAGTAGCAGTACAAAAGAAGACACTGAGGATGAGACTGCCATCACACCACGACGCACTCGCAAACGCCTCATATTTCAGAATGTTCCTGCTGCCCTGGAACGAACGCGCACCAGCATTTGGAAATCTACAGTGAAGGAAGCAGCAATCTCAACTACAGATTCACCACAGAAGCAATGATCGTTGTTGACTTTCGAATGCTGACGGGGTGGACATGTCTGAAACGAAACAGAACAAGAAATAAACCCTGGATCTTGATTCTGGCTCCTCCTCCTCTTCTATGGGGGGGAGGGGGGACGCTTTTGCAAGCATTCGCCCTTGGCCCCTCCTTCCTGCATAAAAAAATTAGAAAGCTGCCGAGGAGGCCAGCGACACAATGACAGGAGTTGGACGTGCCAAAAATCAAAAGGTTGCAAAAGCTCTTGCAATAATACTGGAATTTTCGAGATTTTGACTGGCGATAATTTTTTGTCTATTTATCTGGTACCATCAAACTACATGTTTTTTGAATCTACACGCAAAGATCATCTTAATGGTACCAAATATGTTGAGATACAATGAATACTCAGTACGCAAAAGCTCACTGAATTCTGATTGGTCAAGAGCAGTGCTGTCCAACTTCTATAAAGCGCGGCCAAGATGTTGCCTATAATCATACACTGTTGGTTAATACGACTTAGGAACCCGCTGAATGTTGTTCTCCCTACTAGAAATGACAAAATAGAGAAGAAAATTCAGAAATGAAATTTGGCAAAAGTCCATTCCGCGGGCCGCCAGTTGGACAGCGCTGGTCAAGAGCCTAATGGGGTATTTTTCGGGGGACTTGCCGAATGAGCTGAAATTTCACAGAATGTAATATTTTTCACAAGACGTAACATTTTGGCTAAGATTAACTTTAGGTGGCGAGACCAGACAATTCCAAAATTTCGATTCTTTTGGGCCACGCTTCTCAAACAGGGGTCGCGTAAATATTATTGGGGGTGGCAGAAACATTTGAAAATATTTTTTTCATAAATATACAGTGTTAGTACCTATTGCTTTTATGACTGAGTGAAGGGTCGCGAAAAAATTTGTCTGATCCAAAGGGGTCGCAAGTGAAAAAAGTTTGAGAAGCCCTGCTTTTGGGGACACCCTACTGTATATAGGTACAGGGTGTCCGAGAATTATCTGTACAATTTTTGGCTGTTATTAAAAGTCAACCATGAAGTGTAGAAATTCCAGTGTTGTCCCATTTTACAGAGAATCTCTACGTTTTTTCTGATACCAAGTTGTGACAAGTTTTTTAGAAATTCCAGTGTGTCCGAACATTATCTGTACAATTTCATCTTTTAATAAAATTCTTGATAACACACGTAAAATTCTTAAACAAGATTATTTAGAATCTGTATTTTCAAAAGTTTCTTTTATTAAAGTAACGTTGTTAGAAACATTCGATATGTGCACCATTAGTGATTCGCAAAACATCCAATCGATACTCCAAATGTTGCCATGTACGCTGCAGCATATCCACATCAATTCGCTCAATAGCAGCTATGATTCTTGCTTTTAAATCATCAATGTCTGTCACCCGCGTACATTTCTAAAAAACTTGTCAAAACGTGGTATCAGAAAAAACTTAATGAGATTCTCTGTAAAATGGGACAACACTGGAATTTCTACACTTCATGGTTGACTTTTAATAACAGCCAAAAATTGTACAGATAATTCTCTGACACCCGGTATATGTTACGGTCTTTTTGCGAAATCGGTATTTTTGCAAATTCTCTGGTCAGTTTGCAAAGAAACCAAAACAACAGTAATTTTATAAAATGACCTTAAATGTTTGATCATTTTGCAAAAACACAAAAATCGGGCACTTTGCAAAATCACCAATAATCTTGTCGGTGTATTTTCAAAATCTCCAAACAGGTACTGTCACTCAGTCCTTTAAACTGTTTACAGTGAATGGCTGGTTAGGTTAACTGAATGCCCGGTTGGGTCAACTGTCCGCCCTTGACGATTGGTTAGGTTAAGGCGTGATATTTTCGTTAAACAACGAAAATATCACGCCTTAACCTAACCAATCGTCAAGGGCGTACAGTTGACCTAATCGGGCATTCAATAATTTAAATAATTTCAATCGAACTGGAATGACTCTTAATTGGAGTTCTGCTCCAGGTTTTGCCAAAACAGTCGATGTGTTATAAAAATAAGAACGTGTGCAACAGCAGGTGTAAGTGCAATTCCGCTTGTGCAAACAAGTCCGAGTAACTTCAATAAATGCCAGGGATTTGGTTTCTATTATTTAGTTTTATTTTATTACCGTGTACCATGAGGGGAACTCTTATGAAATAAACATTAGTTCATCTATCAATAACCTTCAGTTTTCTTTCATCCAGATAATGTTTTAAGGCAGAACACTAGTAGTAATGATCAATAAAATACAGGGAATATCGGGAGGTTCTACAATCTACAGTATTAGAACAAGAGATTTTGCAAATACACCGACAAGATTATTGGTAATTTTGCAAATTGACCGATTTTTGTGTTTTTGCAAAATGATCAAACATTTAAGGTCATTTTGTAAAATTACTATTGTTTTGGTTTCTTTGCAAACTGACCGGAGAATTTGCAAAAAGACCGATTTCGCAAAAAAAAAAAAAAAAAAAAAAAAAAAAACCGTAACATATATATATATGAGCACCCGACCCTGTGCAAATTGTAATATAATAATGGTCACTAAATTAGATGACACCTGCAATTCTACCACCCCGTCATTGGCAAGAATGACACAAGACCTGGTAACTGCAAATGCGGTGAAAGGTACTACTACTACTATCACTTCCCAACCTTCATCATGTGCGACCCCGAAAATCATGTTCACACAATTCACGACTCCAAACAGTGGTCGAAGTTCGACAAACTCCCAAAAAGTTATTTTATATATACTGTATATGCAGCGGGGCAGAAAAGTATTTTATACATACAACTATTTAGTTAACATTATACAGGTAAGTGTTCCAATGACGAAACAAACCAAACAAAAAGTCTAAGAATTTTATTCATACAAATATTTTGTTAAATTGTAATTTAGTCTTCAGAGACTTCTCTATCCGGTAGGATAGATTTGTGGATTCTCTCTGTAAAACTCTTGTTCTTCTGAACATATCGAATGAGATCCTTTTCAGTTGTTCATCTAATCTGCGGCCAAGGGCATTCACATTTGGATATTAGTAGAGGAATTTTAGGAAAATCGACCTAACAAATTAGCAGGAAGTCGAAACTTGGTACACTTGTAAACTGAACCCTACTGATGAATATATTAAAAGTCCCAACAAATCCAAGTTGTGCTCCAGCCGCCATCTTGGAAAATGGCGGCCGAATTTCGGTTTTTTGGAAATAACTTTAGAACCGTAAAAGATGCGAAATTTTACCAAGAGAGCAATATCATTCTACATAAAAAGACACACATTTTCTGTTCCCAACTTTGTTTTGTACGATGAAAAAAAAAAGTTATGCAAAACCAAAGATTTTTCATTCTATGAATCAATGCGGACACGACGTTCAAACTGGGTTTGTAGGTAAAAAAAAAGCGAATGTTTTGTTATGACTGCCTATTTTCAGAAACCTCTCTTACTTTGTATGGGTGATTTTGTGAAAAAATATTTCACAGGAACGAGCTAGTAAAAATATAAATTGTGACAGTACCTGGTTTTCTAAATATTTATACCAATACATTTTCTTGTTTCTAGCAGATATGGGCAACTCTGTCCCTAATTTCCTATATTCTACTTCTAATAAATACTCTTATGATTATATCTACGGATTCATCTGTAACATTTATTCACTCAATCGGAGGTTATGAGTTAATATACCGAAGTAATAGTTCAAAGTGAATGACAGACGAACTAATATTTTTCTTTTCTTTTCAGGTAATGGACGCTATTGATGAGTCAAGATGAAGTGCTTGATATGTGCAGAAGAGATCGATGTGGGAAGCGGGGTATTTGTGGAAAGAGGGATCAAGACTGATTCAAGCAAGCAAAGATAGAGGAGATGATAAATACAAGACATTTCAGGAACTGAAGTGTGTACCAGTACACAAAATCTCTCGGAGAAACTACACAAGAAAGCACAGTATAGCTGCTGTCAATAAGGAACCTTCAGAACAATCAACTTCACAAGCCAACAGAGTTCTTCGTTCAGAAATAAAGACATTTAACTTTCTAAGTGACTATATATTTTGTGGAGAGAAAGCAAGTTTACCTGACACAAAACATTCAAAAAATAGACGCCTCACTGTATATAATGTGGCTACTCTTGAATTTCGAGAAAAAATTATTTCAATTTGTGAACAGCGCAGTGATAGTTGGGGGCAGGAAGTATATTCACGTATTGCAAATTCCATTAATTTAGTAGCAGAAGAAGGTCGTTATCACTTTGTATGTTACAGCACATTCAAGCGCATTGCACAGAGAGATTCAGCAGGACGTCCAGAAGAATCAGTAGCTTCGTCTGCTTTCAAAAAACTTTTGGAATACATTGAAAGTAATGATGAGTGTCAGTACAGTTTGAGTGAGCTGAAAGATATTATGATGGAAGTTTCTGGTGCACAAAAAGAAGACCTTTACAGTGACCACTGGCTTAAGTGTAAGTTCCTTTCACACTACAAGTCAAGCATAATCTGTACAGATCTGCATTCCCGACATAACATATTTAGCTTCACTCACACAGGACGGAGGATTTTAACAGAACAATGGTATGAAAACAAGAAGACAGATGAGATTAGTGAACGATTACGTATTGTTGAAACAGCTGCAAAAATCATCAAAGAAGACATTTGTAAAACAGTGTATGATTGTAGCATGTACCCAGACATTGATGACATGAAGGCTGAGGGTCAGACTTTAGTTCCCCCGACACTTACAGCTTTCACTGAGATTCTTATTTCAACTAAAACTCAACCTACACCTGAAAGTATAGATAGCAAGAGACTTTATCAACCATTCGATAATTTCTGCTATGAGGCCACGTTCATTCCTATCTCCACTGCATTTGGGACTTTCTGTACACCTATATCGCAATTATGGATCAAGACATCTAATAGACATTTTGCATGCTGTGGGTGCATGCTCTTCATACAAAGAAGCCACAAACTTCCTAAATTGTGCTGTTAATAGCCCACGGTCAACAGTACAACCAGATGCATTTATACAGTTTGTCTTTGATAATGCTGATGTGAACACAAGAACCCTGGATGGTTTGGGTACCTTTCATGCACTTGGAGGAATAAAGTGTGTTACTCCAGGAAACTCTGTCTCGAAATGCCCTCCTTTAGCACGTAATATTGGTGAAAAATGTGACACTACTTCAAATCAAATACCCATTATCCCTTACAAAAAACCTCCCACATCAGGTTTGAAGAGCATAATCTTAAGTGACATAACACATGAAGATGGAGATGTAGTTCGCAGAGGTTTCAAACTTGATGTTCTGTGGTTGGCTGGATTTAGTGAAGTTCAAAATAAATTACCAAGCTGGAATGGCTATATGAAATATGCAGTTACAAATGGAACATGGAATGTAAGTCGTGTGCTGGCAGTGCCTTTCATAAATCTAGAACCAGGAAATCTGACAACCCTTTACTCAGCTTTGATGTTTGCCGCAAAAGAAAGCCAAAGTCATAATCAGGCATGTGTAGTTACTTTTGACCAACCCTTGTTCTTGAAGTCTGTAGATATTGTTGAGTCAGAACCAGTTGCTAGTCTTGTATCTTCAATAGTTGTTCGCTTAGGAGGTTTTCATTTGTTGATGTCATACATGGGAGCAGTAGGACATATAATGAGTGGTAGTGGGATTGAGGAGTTGTGGCAAACTGTTTATGGAAAAGCGACTGTACCCCACATGATGAAAGGCCATTCATATGCCAGAGCCGTACGTGCTCATATTCTAACAGCTGCAGCACTCTTTACTCTCATTCATGACGAATTGGCTTCAAAAGCTGAAGAATCACAAAACATACTGTGTGAAATATCAAAACAGTATTCAGCAAAGGCACTAACTTCTGAAGATGTTTTTGAGTGTGTTGCTATTGAGAACTACATAAATCTGTTTGAGAAAGTCAAAAAAGATATGCAGAATTCAGGCAAAACACCTAAGTTATGGCTTCAGTATTTTCAGCAAGTCATGCTTATCCTTCAGTTTATAAGAGCAGAACGAACAGCAGACTGGAATTTGCATATTGAAACTGTCAAATATATGCTTCCTTACTTTCATAGTGCAGGTCATATACACTATGCAAAATGTGCCCATCTGTATCTAACTTTGATGGAGGATTTGCCCAACAAAATGTCATCTGAGGACTTCCAAAGATTCACGAAAGATGGTTACTTCACAATCAGGCGCAGTGACAGATTCTGGTCTGGTGTGTCAACAGATATGTGCATTGAGCAAGTTTTAATGCGTAGCTTTAAAGCAATAGGTGGACTTACACATGGTCGGGGAATCACAGATTCAACTTTACAGAGATGGGTGTTGTCTGCTCCAGCTTGTGGTGAAATAACTGGAACGTTATCAGAGTTCGCAGGAATAAGTGTAACAATTAGTCATCAGAACATAGAATCTGGAACATCTCGTCAAACAAGAGATTTAAACGACTTTGTGACATTTGTTTGCTGGCTAAAAGAACATAACCCATTTGGTCAATTATCAGGACAGTTGGTAAACCTCTCAAATGGGTTGATAGCAGATTCATCAATAACATGTGATAGGGCACTAGAGATTGGTACAGAAACAATGAAAGCACTCTCAAGTCATAGCTTCTCTGATATTCGACTGCAAAGGAAGAAGAAAGTAGTTCCTTTGTCTAACCTGTCATCTGGCACAATAAAGATGAAAGAAAAAACTGTAATCCTGCATTCCCCACAAGAACTCTTCCACAGAATGATATGTTTGGACATAAGCAAAACAGAAGTTAAAGGGTACTTTCAGTATGAGCTGGCAAGTGTGCCTCCATCATTATTTGACTCAACATTGTTAAGAAAAGGCACAAAGTCTTCTCTGATCAATGCTTTTCAGTCGCACAACGAGATGTTAGCTTTACCAGCCAATCCTCACTACATTTTAGATGGAGGAAACCTTCTTCATTGCGTTGTTTGGCCAAAACCCGCTACATTTGGTCAGCTGTTTGACTTGTATACAACCTCTGTAGAGAGCAATTACGGTAAAAACTGTACAGTGGTGTTTGATGGTTATCCTGACAGAGAAACCACTAAGACAGCCGAGCAAGAGCGACGAGCAGCAAAAAGAACTTCTAGAGATATCATATTTAATGAGAATACACCAACCACTATACCACAATCAGATTTTCTTGCTAACAGAAACAACAAACGGGCCCTGATTGCATCTCTTGTGTCTAGTATGAAGATCAAAGGTTATTCTGTTGTTCAGGCGGAGAGTGATGCAGATACTGTTATTGTTAAGGCTGCTCTAGATCAAGCTAAACACAAAAATCAAACAGTAGTTGTTGGCCAGGATACGGATCTTCTAGTGCTTCTAACTGCTCTAGCCCATGAAGACTTTGAAATTTGGTTTCTCAAACCAGGGAAATCAAACAGCACACCCCGTATTTTCAGCATCCAAAGTGAGAAAAAAAACATGGGGAAGGCTTGTGAAGTTTTGCTATCTGCTCACGCCATGACTGGATGCGATACCACATCAGCTTTGTATAAAAAAAAAAGGAAAAGTTAGAGGTCTCCAACTTCACTTCTACAGAACCATACAGAAATGAGAGAAGAAATGAAAATATTTAACCAAAAGGATGCCAGTAAAGAAGATATCAAAGCTGCTGGGGAAAAGTTCCTCTTAAAAATGTACGGATCAAAATCAAAGTCCTTGGATGAGCTAAGATACTTCATGTATAATCGCATAGTAGCAAAAAAGAAGTTAGATACATCTTTTCAACTAGCATCCCTACCTCCGACCAGTGCAGCAGCAGAGCAACACTCATACAGAGTGGGGATGGTCCATGACAGGGAAATCACTGAGGCCTGTCCCTACTACCAA
This sequence comes from Bathynomus jamesi, assembly GCA_023014485.1. Taxonomy (NCBI): domain Eukaryota; kingdom Metazoa; phylum Arthropoda; class Malacostraca; order Isopoda; family Cirolanidae; genus Bathynomus; species Bathynomus jamesi. Next base: position 785,824 of record JAJOZX010001327.1, read on the forward strand.
GGAAGCCGCTCCATCACAACTAGGGTTTCTCATTTCCCGGCCTTTTGCTTATCCGGGATTCCGGGATAAAAATGATTCCCTTTCCCGGGATATAATTAATTATATTTAAAATATATTATAAAATAAATTAACCTAGAAAAGAGGGGGTATAATTATTTTTTATTTTTTTTTATAGTCATTTAATAAGTTCTGCAATCTCCATGATGGGCAAAATAAAATAATATTGCTGTGAAAAATATGTATTAAAAAAAATACTTTTGAATTACAGAAAATTTTCACAAATAAAAAATTGCTCCGTTTCATTGAAAACTTAATGAATACAACGAAAAAAAAATTGCCTTTGAATTGCTTAGAAAATTTAAAGAAAAATAAAAATTACCTTCAAATTGCAAAGAACTTCAATGAATTCAACCAAAAAAATTATCACTGAATTTTTATAGTACGATTTCAAAAAACAAAGATGGTCAATACTTCGATCACTCAATCTTGTTCTCATTTTAGTCACGAAAAGTCCTGCTGCTGAGAATGCCCTTTCCGATTCTATTGACGTGGGTGGAATCGTCTTTAATGCATTCAGGAGAAGAGAGATGTTCTGCGTTTTTTCGCCCGTAGCCTCGATCTCTAGTTCCTTTTTAAGGTGCTTTGCTGTCTAGTGTTCTTGATTTCTCTACCTCGGCTGCTTTAATAGCTGCATCAAGCCTTTCAGCTAGAGTCATCGAAGATGACTGAGGGACAGCTGATTCTTGCATATCATTATCTTCATCTGTCTCACTAGAGGTAGAATCAGCAGGTACTCCAAAAAGGCGATCTAACATCTGCTTTGCTGATGAAATTAACATAGACTTGGTTGGTAAGGCTGGCAAACTTCTGTCACTTGCGAAAGTTGCGACCTTTTTATAATTTTTTCCACTATTGAGGTATTGTATGAGGCCAGTCAAGTTCTCATTTCTTCTCTCTGTTATGCGTCGAATGAACGACTCCTTTAGTTTTTTTGAAAAAGGTGTGTTTAGTTGATTTAGTTCGTTCAAAATGAAAGAAAAAAACACCTTCTGATGAAAGTAAAGTCGATTCTCTGTTGCCCAGCTTTTCTGCTCCAACTTTTAATGGCTCCAGCGATGCCACAATGTCACGAATTACAGCAACTTCTTGTTTGTCAAGGTCAAAATTGTCCATATCTTTATTGCAGTCGATGAGAGCTTTCGATACGGATGACCTTATTTTGATAAATCGCTCCAGCATGGCTAAAAGACTATTCCATCTGGTTTTGGAATCCAGCAATAGATGCAAACTTTTTCCTTGTTCCTGTTGAACATATCCTTGTAAGATGTTTTCTTTAAAGGTGATTTGCGAAATTTTTTTGCTATTTTTCTGACTTTATTGATGATTTGAGACACGTTGATTTCTTTACCTACAGTGTCGTGCGATCCAAATGAAATATCTATCTCGAACGGATCCTCATCAAAGCGCTCACACAAAACACTTTCAAAATCAATACTATGATTGAAATCTTCTCCATCTTCATCTATGTTGTCATTATGTTCGTCATCTTCAGTTTGAATTTCTTCAGAAAGAGTGATTGCAATATCCCGGGATTTCCCGGGACAGGGAGAATTTCCCGGGAAATTTAAATTAGCTAAAAATCTACCGGGATCCCGGGATCCCGGTAAAGAAACCCTAATCACAACTTCTTAACCTCATTTCATGTAACTGCAAGCTAGGATGCACCAAGAGATGCAAGTGCATACAGTTTGGTTTGCTGTGCTCAGCGATGTGTGGAGGATGTGAAGGAACTACCTGCGAGAACTCTTATGTTGAAACGCTACTTGACAACTGATAACAGTGTGTTGCAATATGACACTACACATAATGCAATAAATGTACAATCTAGCTTAGTTTTGCGTAGTAATTAGAAAATTATACTTAAAACAGGGAGACACAATTACATTTTATTTCCTAGCTCATGTTAGATGACTTTATTCAACATTAGAGATGTCACACAGTGCCTTAGTGTTAAAGCTATATACTGTATTACTGCGTTGCACTCCAAGACTTAGATTACTACATTTTCATTTTAGGTAACAACAGACGATTATAGTTAGCTATAGTGATGTTCCCAAGTGTTTAAGGATTACTGTGACCATTCAATAAGATGTTATTTTATGTTCAATCCATAAAACCTGTCTGAACATCATGGTCATCATCAATACATGAAAATTCTTCCTATGTTACATTTTTCTTCAGTATACAAGATAAGGAAAAATGCATGTTATATTTTACATAAAATATATTAGTAATGTATGTATTGAGAATAGCATTCATAATTATTTCCATTTTCAATACTTAGATGTCTAATGAAGGAATAAAATAACTGTTTTAAATAATGTTACTCCAAACCGATAACTTAGCTCCTACCCGTCATCAAAAAAATTACATTACAGTATTTTTCTCTAGCTCTTTCTGTTGTGTTTTACTTTTTTACCAAACTACCTATAAAAAACAAACTGTCATGGTTCTGAAATAATAAATTGCAACAAAATATTCGAATTTCTACCCATTAACCAAGTTTGAATGTCATGTCTGCACTGATTCATAGAATAAAGGAATTTTGTATTTTGCGTAACTTTTTTATTTTTCATCGTACAAAACAAAGTTGGGAACAGAAAATGTTTGCCTTTTTATGTAGAATGATTTTGCTCTCTTGGTAAATTTTCGTATCTTTTACGGGTCTGAAGTTATTTCCCAAAAACCGAAATTCGGCCGCCATTTTCCAAGATGGCGGCTGGAGCACAACTTGGATTTGTTGGGACTTTTAATATATTCATCAGTAGGGTTCAGTTTACAAGTGTACCAAGTTTCGACTTCCTGCTAATTTGATAGGTCGATTGAATATATTTATCCTAAAATTCTTCCACTATATATGAAACCAGGAGTGTAGAATTTATCAGGCAAATAAACCTAAAGCCAGAAATCACATGGAGTTAAATTAGGTGACCTCGCCGCCCAAGCTATCTTCCTTCAATGTTCGTATCCAGAATCTCACGGACAGCTGCAGAGTAATGTGGCGGCGCTCCATCATGTTGATAAAGACAATTGCTGCCAACGCCATTAGTAAACTGTGGCATGTCTCTTAAATACCTGGCACTAGCGTTTTTCATCCATCTTATCTCTCGATATGTCAAAAGAAACGAGTCCTGAATAACCAATGCACACGTAAACTGTTTGTGTGGCCGTTTTAAAGGGTTTACCCAATTGTATTTTGGAATTTTTTTTCGCCCAGTAGTGAACATTGTGTTTGTTTCCTTTACTCGTTAAACCGAAGACATATTCATCCGAAAATTTGATCTTTCGAACAAAATCTGGATTACTGTTGAATTTTTGTCTCATTGTTTGAGCAAACTGCACCCGTCTATCAATCATCGTCGTATATGAAGTGAGAGTAAATGGGTTTGTAATCGTAGTACCCCTGTGATTTCAATATTTTTGCTACTGAAAATTTGGAAATACCCAATTGTTCTGCAATTTTTCTCGTTGAAGTTGTTGGATCGACTTGAAAGTGGCGAGGACATTTTCTTTGTTGTTGTCTCCTGTCGCCGTTGCTGGCCTTCCGCTTCTTGGACGATCTTTTCCCAGCTCCGTTTCCAAAAGTTTGAGCTTCCAGTATTTTAGAGTGGTTGCATATGATGATGGTTTATTATATTTTTCTTCAATTAAACGCAAACTTTCTTCACACTTATTATAAGAAATAGCCCACGATACAAGATACACTTTTTCATTGCTGTATTCCATCCTTACTGACATGGCGCTGACTGAGGCTAGGGCCTAGGCTCTTTCTGTTCTAGCCTAGGCTAGGCATTCCTGGCCTTGTATAGTTGAATGAAAAGTATTGCATTTACTGCAGTGATATCATTGGAACTTATTAACAAATTATTTGTATATTTAAAATCCTAAAAGACTTTCCTCCCACCCTGTATAATATACAGGGGTTTGACAAAATAATGGAAACACCTGATAGAAATATATTTTTTTTCATATATTTATAGCGCATTATAAAAAACCGTTATTCGAGAATCTAATGTTGGTTCTTATAGTGATTACTACGAAATAATGACATTAATCACGTTCTTCTATATTCCAGGCCATTTTTTTAATAATATAATGAAGGATCTCTCAGATTTTCAGAGGCCAAAATAGTTGGCGCTCAGTTGGCAGGTGCGTCAGTGACAAACCTCAAGGTTGTTCAACATTTCAAGAGGAACTGTATCCGAGGTCATGGCGGCATACAATAAACAGGGGAAGACATCCGCAAAGAACAACAGTGGTCGCGAGCCAAAGCTCACCGACAGAGACAGATGGACGTTGAAAAGGATTGTTGCGAAAAAACGCGAGACAACTGCTACCAGAATAACCACAGAATTCAATTTACATCTAAACGATCCACTATCAACAAGAACAGTTCGTCGTGAGCTTCACAAAGCCGGAATCCATGGTAGAGCTGCCATCGCCAAACCACTCGTTACAGATGTGAATGCTATGAAGCGCAGGACCTGGTGCAGTGAGTGGTGTACTGAGCACAAAAACCGGACCTTAAAGCAATGGAAGTGTGTAATATGGTCAGATGAATTGTCCTTTACCCTCTTTCCAACATCAGGTCCGAGTTTATGTTTGGAGAAAGCTAAAAGAAGCTTTCAATCCTGACTGCCTCTTACCAACCGTCAAGCATGGAGGGGGGGTCAGTAATGGTTTGGGCAGCGATATCGTGGCATTCATTGGGTCCTATCATTGTACTGCTTGAAAGAATTACTGCAAACGAATATGAGGACATTTCAAGTGACCAGGTACTTCCCATGGTGCAAACATTGTTTCCCGCAGATGATGCCATATTTCAAGACGATAATGCCCCCATACACACAGCTAAGCGGGTACATTCTTGGTTTGAAGAGCATGAGGATGAATTCAAACGCCTTTCATGGCCTCCCCAGTCGCCAGATTTAAATATTATTGAACCCTTATGGTCAGTTCTCGAAAGTAGAGTGCGGAGCAGATTTCCACCACCTTTATCTCTTAAGGAGCTTGAAGCCTCTCTTCTTGAGGAATGGTTAAACATTCCACTAGAAACCATTAAAACTTGTATGAATCAATTCCAGGAAGAATTGAAGCTGTTCTGAAAGCAAAGGGTGGTCCAACCCCTTCTTAGTAATTAAATCATTCATTTCCAAGTTTTGTCAAACTCCTGTATAGTGTATACTTTATAAGCACTGCATGGCGGAAGGGCCCGGATTTCAGCTGTTGTATATACGCAACAAAATTCATGATTGGAAAAGGCCTTGTCGGGCAGCCGTAGGAAGAGAACTAAAAATAAATTATCAGATCGGTTCGCCACCCGAAGGTTGGCAAGCCCTGCTCTACGGACAATAGGAAAAATGGAAAAATGATAAAAAAAAAAGTGCAAACCGTGAAGCAAATTTTTTCCGACATTGCAGGCTACTAAGCCTCATACAATAAACACAGTTGAGAGCCTGAGTCAAGCCGTCATCAGGCAAGAAGCTAGTAAAACACGTAAACGGAAATGGATCTTTCTCGGAGGATCATAGGTATACAAAACACGCAACACTGAAGGACAATCAATTTAGAATGCACAAGGACAAGGGGGGCAACGCAAAACTGGGAACATAAGGATAGTCCTGGCAAATATTCAAAGGTTAAATCCGAACCACACGCTAAACAAAGTTTCATAGCTACCCTCAAAGGATTTGAATGAATGAAACAAGGGCCGACATCGTGTGCCTCACAGAAAAATATCTTAGAGACTGCAAACTGCAAATACTGCAGAAAAAAAAAAAAAAAAAAAAAAAATTATATATATATATATAGATGGTTACAACATACTACGAGTTTACAGAACAGCAAGACGAAAAGGTGGGTGTGCTATATACATACGTAAGAGTCATGACAAACAATAAAGAGGAAACCAAACAACTATGTGGAACTTTCAGCAGTAAAAATTGAAAAACAAAACGTGATACTAATAGTCATCTACAAACCTCCGAACTCAGTGACTGCAAAATTCTTTGAGGCCACTTATCAGAAACTTGATCAAGTCCTTAAACTACCCATCCACGGCGTCTACTGGTTCACCAGATTCAAATTCCGACATTTCCAGACTAACAATGGCTTCTATAGTTTAGATATTCCCTTAATAATTTCAATAAAAAAATTATGCAGTCTTCTTCAAATCATTAATTTCTTATCACAGCAGCAATCTCTTTTTTGCGTTCTCCATTACTTTCCTTGTCTGTCTGTCTTTTTCCAGTTTAACTATAAAAACTCCGACATTTCCAGACCAGTAGACACCCCGCAATCCTTCATCTCTGCTGAGATTCTTAATTCTCCATTCATAAAATACAAAAATATATATATATATATATCAGTTGATCCCTTTACTGTATGAAGGAAACTTAACTCAGTAGGTCTTAAAAGACGTGTTGCAGCAAAAAAGCCACTTTTAAGGAATGGAAATAAAGCGAAAAGAAGAAAATGTGCTTTGGAACACAAGTATTGGACATCTGAGACCTACGTACTGAATTAAGCTTCCTTCGTACAGTAGAAGGATCAACCGAGACACCTGTTGTTTTTTCGAGATCCGCTGCAAGTGAAGTGCTGGATTTGTCTGTCTCGAAGGGAAGTAATCTTTAGATATTGTAGATCAGATGAAGAAAGCTTAGAGGGCCTCCCTGATCTAGGGCGATCAGCTGGGGTTCCATTTGAGCTGTGACGAGCCAAGATTTTTTGTACACCAGTTTTGGAAACGCCTGTAGATTCACTTATTTTTCTTTGACTCAGTCCCTCACCATGCAAATGTATTATTTTATATCTAATCTCATCAGAAATTGTACTTTTTGTAATTTCTTAAGCCTGTGAAAGAAAAAAACCAGCATGAATTAGGATTATAATGAGAAACGTTTTGGATAAATTTGTTTTGCAGAATTTAAGCGAATATGTCAATACTTTTAATTGTAAATGTTGATATAACAATAGCTTAGGAGCATTTACTGCAGATCCATCAGTAATAGTTCGCTAGATCTTTAAACATGCGTTATAAGTAATATAATGAATCAACCCTCAAGTAGTCCAATTTATACAGACTAGAGGGTCATCCAGCTTATACAACTTTATACACTTAAGTAATAGCTTAGTTATACGTTAATATGAACCAGAGGTTCTAGTTAATATGTATTTTAGTATCAAAACCAATTTTCATACAACAGATTATCTAATAGTTATCAGATCGACAGTGGTCTCTGACTTTTGCACAGTACTATAATATATATATATATATATATTATATATATATATATATATATATATATATATATATATATCCCCGCACGGGGGTTCTAAGCTCGTGCTCTTGAGTGCTCTTTGTGCTCGTTTGTACGTGCTTGTTCCTGGAGGTTTCACGTGCGCCCTCCCGGCCCTAGCACCCAAGGATGATGGGGCTCGACCCTGCAGTCCTTGTCATCCTTGGTCTTTTTCCACTTCGACTGTCCCCTCCACCCTTTCTTTTTCCTCTGTCTTTCCTCTCACTTTTTCTTTGTTTTTCCGCTGAGATATGCCCTTTAAATAGAGGCGAATCGGTTCTTCCTGAACTAAAAAAAAAAAATATATATATATATATATATATAACGTAAAGAACGACGCTTGTATAGGAGATATTCCGCGCAAGACGAGAGAGAGAGAACGAAAATGAAAAAATGAGGTAACCACCCGGGAATCGAACCCGGGATCTTCCGATTGCCGGTCAGATGCGATAACCATTACACCATGGGCCTCACTTCCAAATGCCGTAATTCCTCTACATACTCGCAGAAACCAATGCCCCAAGGGGGCACCTCCCGCATGCCGTAACATTATATACATTTAACTGCAAACACGCAGTATAATTAACGTAAAGAACGACGTTTGTATAGGAGATATTCCGCGCAAGACGAGAGAGAGAACGAAACAAATGAAAAAATGAGGTAACCACCCCTTGGGGCATTGGTTTCTGCGAGTATGTAGAGGAATTACGGCATTTGGAAGTGAGGCCTATGGTGTAATGGTTATCGCATCTGACCGGCAATCGGAAGATCCCGGGTTCGATTCCCGGGTGGTTACCTCATTTTTTCATTTGTTTCGTTCTCTCTCTCGTCTTGCGCGGAATATCTCCTATACAAGCGTCGTTCTTTACGTTAATTATATATATATATATATATATATATATATATTATATACACACAAGGTGTCCCGGAAGTCTGGACTCGTAGGGAAATTAGGCATTATATTTTTGAAGTGAAAAACATTTCTAATGTCAGTTTTACATATTTCAGGAAAGAAAATACCCTGATAGCTCAGTATACCAATCAGGAGAAGGTGGAACTGGTATTGCTACACGTTTCCGGAAAAAGCCAGAGGGAGGCATGTTCGTGAAATAACTGACCTGCCTCCCTCTGGCTTTTTCCGGAAACGTGCAGCAATACCAGTTCCACCTTCTCTTGATTGGTATACTGAACCATCAGGGTATTTTCTTTCCTGAAATATGTAAAACTGACATTAGAAATGTGTTTGTTTCACTTTCAAAATATAATGTCTATTTTCTCCACGAGTCAAGACTTCCGGGACACCCTGTATATGTAACACCAGGACAAAAGGGGCATAAGAGAAAACAATGAATGAATTTATGTTAACACAAGAAACAAAGGATAACATTCGTGGCCTTTTCTAAAATTTTCAATCCGTTGAGCACCACCTCTCCTAAACCATCATCTTTTCCTCACTGAAACTGGAGTGTTTGGGACGACTGACAGCAATCCCTTTTCTGTACCCTCTTGCTTTCATTACAAAGGTGGATGTTGCGTATATGCACGCAATGACCTAACTTGTTCTCGTATTCCAGAACTCGAATCTTCCGAGTTTTATACCCTCTGGCTACGGCTTACACGCCAATCTCGAACTTTATAAATACATCTGCGCTGTTTACCTTTCTCCTAATTCTACTGACTATCCAAAATTCTTTGACTACCTCACTTTCAAAGTGGAATACATTCTATCCCGCTCTCCCTTCGCTGAAATCTCCATTTTAGGAGATTTCAATGTTCACCACTACCTTTGGCTATCCCCCCATTTCACTAAAATCCCTCGTGAACTAGCTCACAACTTTCCTATCCTAAATGACCTAGAGCAGATTGTATAGAATCCTACCTGTATCCCTGATCACCTTGAGTATAGGTCCAACATTCTGGATTTATTTCTTCTCTCTCATCCTTCTTTCTTACTCTGTCAAACTTTCATCTCCGTTGGGCTCCTCCGGCCACAATCTTTTATCTGGTTCCTGTCCTATCACGCCAATCCAGCCTTTGGATCCTCCCAATAGGCGCCGCTGATTGGGACGTCTTTAGGTAATACTTCTGTGATTTCACATGAAATTATTACTGCTTCCTTGGCCAGGGCCCTTCCGAGTGTGCAGAGCGCATCACGGAGGTGATTCTCTCGGGCATGGAGGCGTACATTCGATATTCTATTCCTGCTAATGCAAAAAAACCTTGGTTTAACTTTATTGGTTCTAATGCTATCCGCAACAGAGAGGAGTTTTTCAGAAGTTACCGTCGCCATCCAACTCCTGACTCTCACTCAGCTTATATTTCTGCCCGGAATCGTACAAAATCTGTTCGACTCACCAAAAATTCCTTCAGACAAAAATGTGAAAACCTATCCAATTCTAATTCTTCTCTCTTTTTCTGGCATCTAGCTAAGAACCTCTCCAACAACTTTACTACTACTTTTTTCCATTCCGACGGCTCAGTTGCCGCCTCTTCTCCTGATAAAGATGAACTCTTCGCTCAAACTTTCGCTTCCATCTCAACCATGGACGATTCCAGTACTGTTTCCTCCATCAACTCCTCCCTCTGACTTCATTAGAATCTCTTACAAAGCTGTTCTTTCTGCTCTACCTGGGCTCAGCTCTAGGAAGGTGCATGATCCCGATGGTGTTCCTCCTGTTGTTCTTAAGAATTGTGCTTCTGTGCTGACACCCTGCTTAGGCAAACTCTTTCGTCTGTCTTTCATCTGGTATTTTTCCTTCCTGCCTGAAGTTCGCTTTCATTCAGCCTGTCCCAAAGAAGGGTGACCTCTCTCAACCCTCCAACTATCATCCAATTGCTTTGACTTCTTGCCTTTCTAGTTTTTGAATCTGTCCTTCAATAGAAAGATTCTTGAACACCTCTCTTCTCAAAATCTTTTCAGATCGTCAGTATGGGTTCCGCAACGGACGCTCGACTGGCGATCTTCTTGCATATCTTTGACTCTTGGCCATTCTCCTTGCGGAATTTCGATGAAACTTTTGCTATTGCGCTAGACATATCGAAAGTTTTTGTGGCATAAAAAGAAATCTACAGAATCTACAGAAGCTAAGGCTAACAAAGACCCTAAGATCCACTCTAAGGTTAGCCCGAGAGAAAGGAAAGAGTAGGGGGTTAAGAGAAGAGAATAAGGGGTTAAGTGAGGAGGAACACCTATCACTCATAGGTTAACATTCATTCAGAAAGAAAAAAAAAGACACCATCATCATCCGCCGGCCACTGCCGACAAGTCAGAAAAATAGTCGGAGAGAATAGGAGGGGTGAAAGAGGAAAAGTAGTAAAATAAGAACGCTTACAAACCATGCAAACACAGTCTTAACTCACTGTCATACCATGCAAACTACAAACATGCAAGAAAAGAGTTACAGACATGCAAAGTAAGGAGGATAAGAAAAAAAAAAAAAATAGGTAAAGTTAAACAAAAAGTGGGTTAGTTTACGGTACGAGCTACATCTACGTTCGTGTTAGTCGATTTTTTTTTTTTTTAATAATAATTTTATTGCTGGCATCACACGCTGGCATTAATCAACAGACTCAACCTCGACCACCAGAGCTCCTGTTACTAATTGTTTTTTTTATTTTAAACAACGTTAATATTTTTAAAATGCCTATCTAAACGGTTCTTAAACATATTAACGCTGGTAGAGTGAACGACTGACGCGGGAAGATTATTCCATTTATCAATTACTTTAAACGTAAAGAAGTTTTTAGCGATGTTAGTAATGAAACGTCTGCCATGCAACTTAAATCCGTTATTACGAGTATTACTATTATCGAAAGTGAACAATTTTTCAAAATTTACGTTATCGATGTTATTAACGATTTTGAAAACTTCAATAAGCTCCCCCCTTAGTCTCCTAGTTTCGAGTGAATACAGGTCTAACTCTTTAATCCTATCTTCATAAGGCTTGTTGCGCAATGACCGAATTAGTTTCGTGGCACGACGCTGAACCCTTTCTAACCTTTCAATATCCTCACGCAAGTACGGGCACCAAAACTGAACGGCATATTCTAAATGAGGCCTGACTAGGGACTTGTAAAGGGGCAATATAATATCCTTCGATTTAAATTCGAAATTACGCGCTATGAAGCCTAACATCCTATTAGCTTTTGCGCAAGACCCCAGGCACTGGTTCCTAACCTTTAAATCCTTAGGTACGCGTACGCCTAAATCTACTTCCTCGTCAACGCTCGCTAACTCCCTATCGTCCATCGTGTACGTGTAAATCATTGTTACGAGAACCTATATGCAAAACTTTACATTTGTCTACGTTAAATTGCATCTGCCACCTATCCGTCCACTGCATAATCCTATTTACATCGTCTTGGAGCCTATTTCTATCGTCCTCGTTAACAACCTTACCGCCTATTTTAGTATCGTCCGCGAATTTTGACACGTTACTAGTCAATCCTACATCTATGTCGTTAATGTAAATTAACTGCCTGGATCTGGAATCCATAAACATCAACTTAATTGACGATATAAAAATAACTACTCAGACCACTACATAATCGCGATATTAATATATCAACTAATATGAGGAAAGCCTAAAAAGAAAATATTCATACTGAAGAAGGAAGCAAATCTGAGATTTCTGACAAACTAAGGCTAGAAACTAAAACCCATAGGGCCCAAATAGAGTGGAAAACAGTCTTACAGGATAAAACCAGGGCTGTGGAGTCGGCACATAAAAAACCGACTCCGACTCCTCAATTTTTTGTCTATCCGACTCCGAAGGTATATTAATTCTAAATCTGCTATGATGATAATTACACAAGAGGCATTTCATCACCACCACGTGAAGCATCATCATCTGTGGTCATTGTTACGGTAACTTTGTCTGTAGAAAAGAATCTTGTAAGTGGTGCTTGTCGTTCAGTAGATTTCTGATCTTTTGTTAACTTTGAAGTAGTTGGAAGGTTTTTATTACTATCTTTCTCAATGACAACTTCTAAAATTTTGGGATGGAAACACTGCAAATGTCTTTTCAAATTTGATGCTCTGGTTGGTGCATTTTTATCAGAGCCAGTAAAACCACTGATTTTTGCTTCACATAATTTTTCATCATCATCATCATCTATCATACACTGACACACGAAATGTTTCCCATCTATGGTTATTGTAAAATATTAAAAAACTGCAGACTTTGTTGGAAGTGTCTTTGCCATTGTGAAAGGGGTTTTAGACTTGAAAGTTAAAAACTTATGAAATTTAGAAAGAACTCGAAATTAAATAAGCATTAAAAATAAAAAATATTATCTGAAAAGAAAAAATGAATTAATGGCATTAGTGTCTGAAATGGAAAACATTGTGTTTATTATTTAAGTGGTTTAACCACCATAGCTGCCAGTGATATCACACACAAAACATATTTTATTAAAATTTATATTGAGGTCGGAGTCGGAGTCGGTACATTTTTACCGACTCCGACTCCAGCACCACCAAAATTGCTTCCGACTCCGACTCCACAGCCCTGGATAAAACAATCGTAGAAATGCTAATAATTTTGGAAGAAAAGACGTTGCAAATTTTAGGAAAATATGTTTCGAAGGCAAAGCCAAAAGGAAAGTGAAATTACGGTATTTCGCGAGGGAAAAGCGAACAATATTCCGCAAGAAAGAGTAGCGGCGAAGTTAATTAACTTCTTAAGTGCTATCGACGAGGTACATCGTCTTTTTCTCTTTATAAAGTTGAAAAATTGACGCTTCAGAGGTTAATTGCAGATAATAATAGCAGAAAAGTGATAAAAAGAAAAACTTAAAGTATCCATACGAAAATACAGGCCCTAATTAAGAAGAGGAAGATGCTATAGAAGTAAGTCACAAAGGAAAACCCAAAATACTTCGAAAACTTTGCGGAAAGGAAAACAAGAAAGCGCACCACTATCGCGCCCGAAAAGACTTAAAAGAAATACCTGAAATAATGAGAGCCCAGTATCAACCAGTTTTCAGTACCTCAAAAACAACAAAGTGGTAACTGACAATGACCTCCTTTGAATAGAAATTACACGGAGCGCATATAGCTGATTTTGCAGGTCCGGACAAATGGAACGCCTTGTTGATTAAAAGCAAAATGAAATAGCTACAGCCTAATATAGGGTATGAAAATCCCTGGACATAGGGAAAATACCATGCATTCTGAAGTGTGAACATTGTCCCTAGTAAAGGAGGGGGTAGGTCTCCAGCAAAGAATTATAGACCAGTGTCATTGACATCCTATCTCACCAAAATATTTGAAAGAATAGTCAGAGAAAATCTGACATTTTGGAGACAGGAAAGGTTCAATGAAAAGAAAAATATTTTTAATAAAGATTGTTAATATAGCATTTTTTTTTATTTCCAATTAAGCTTTTTAATATAGCGTTTTTGTATATAGCTGTTTAGGAAATAATTTGAAGATGTTTGAATAACTTCAGAGATTGTAAGTTTATATATATATATATATATATATATATATAATATATATATATCATACACACACACACACACATATATTATATACAGGGTGTCCCATAAGTCCGGCATCATAGGAGAAATTCATATTTTTTCTATTTCTACAAACCATAATTCATATATTTCTCTTTCTACAGGCCATAATGTCTGTGAGCAAGGAAGAACGAATCCAGATAATTCTACTCATAGGAAATCGGAGTCAGAGAGAGGCCGCTGCTGAATTTAACAGACTGCATCCAGACCGCGAGCCAACAACACAGTTGTGTTAGCAGACTTGTTGCAAAGTTTAAGGAAACAGGATCCATAGAAGATAAACCACGCAGTGGACCTTTAAGGAGGTCCACTGACGATGCTACAGCTACTGCTATCCTGGCTCATTTTAACAGAAGTCCCAATAAGTCTCTTCGGCGATTGTCCGCCGAGACAGGAGTGTCGAAAAGTAGCATCCATCACATTCTTCAGGCTCACAAATGGCATCCATATAAACTTCAGATCCTACAGAAATTAAGCGAAGATGATCCCGACCGGAGGATGGAATTTTGTGAATGGGCTATGGAACAATATGTTCAGGATGCCAATTTCCCGTCCACCATTCTGTTCAGTGACGAGGCTGTTTTTTATGGAAATGGTGAAGTAAATCGACAGAACACCCGCTACTGGTCTCAAAACAACCCTCACTGGTATACCTCTTCAAAGGAACAAGGTGCATCTCAGGTGATGGTATGGTGTGGCATTTGGAAGGATCGCATCATAGGCCCCCTCTTTTTCGATGAACATATCACTGGAGGCACCTACCTACACCTACATAGGCTCAAAGAAGCATTTCCCAGTGTCTTGAGCGAAGAAGGAAATTTCCCAACATGGTTCCAGCAAGACGGCGCTCCTGCACATTACATCACCCAAGTCAGGGAATACCTGTACCAACAATTCCCTGGTCATTGGATAGGACGTCGAGGGCCTGTGGAATGGCCAGCTGGAAGCCCGGATCTCACGCCACTAGATTTTTATCTCTGGGGCCACTTGAAAGAGCTGGTATACGCAGAGAAAATTACGAGTGTTGAACATTTGCAGCAGCGCATTATTGGGGCATGTAACACCATTAGTCCTGACATCATTCACAGTGTGCTTGCTGACTGGGTATCATGTCTGAATTTGTGTATTGAAAACAATGGTGGACATGTTGAGCACGTTCTGTAAATAAAAGCTTTTGTTTTGCCTTTTATTATTATTTTTCCTATGATGCCGGACTTATGGGACACCCTGTATATATATATATATATTTTGGGGTAGGGGGTTTCCTGTTGGAAATGGTGGAGAAGTTGGGGGGAAAACCCCTTCAAGGGTGCCATAAGATCCTGCACACCCAGAGTTGAATTCTAAATTTTGTTCAGTTGGGATTACAGGTTTTTAGGGCTATCAAAATTTTTGTAAGTATAGCTTGTCAGCTTATTAGCCGTAACTACCAGACTCTCTCAGTGGTGTTTAACATAAACATTAGCTCTTACCCTAAAGACTTGAATCCTTAACTAAATTAGAGTTATTTTAATAAGCAAAATCCAACCGTAAATTATTGTTTTCTTAAGGGTGTGTCAGTAAAAAACTTGGCTGATAGGGCTTGACCTACTCGTTTACCTGTTATACTATTAATATATCGACCAAATAGAACAGTTAATAAAAAACACCAATTCACACACACACAGAGTTCAAAGAAATCCAATCGCCAGCTGTTTAAAACGAGTAATTTAATTAATGGTAAGAAATTATCTAAATTTTCTATGAACTGTGCAGAGAAGCTATCACATTTAAAAGTGGGGAATCGGCTCCTTTACAATTATCCTGATACTGATGTAACGGAAGTTATATTTATGATAAGCTGCAATTTGTTAGTATAAATACAAAGGAGTAATCTTACTAATCGTTAAAAATGGACTGATTTCAGGACATTACTGAAGTATACATATTTGAAGTTTTTTGGTTAAGTATGTGGCAGGCAGTTCCGGACTTCTGACTATATTTAAATTAATGAAATAGCTCAACATTTAGACTCACAAAGCTCAATTTTGTTTTCTCCTTCAGAATCTTCTCATTTAGAGCCCTCAATTGATCATTCAAATCAGTTTGCTTTTTGGAAGAAATTCTGAATTGCAATCTCAAATCTTTTGGCAACAGATTCAAGTTTTTGTCCTTGAAAATAAAAAAAAATAAGTTAGCTAAATCTTTAACACAAGGTTAAACTCGACTTACTGAATTATATTACACCACCACTTTTTGTAATCTTCGAAAATCATACAAAGAAATAATACAGCAAAAACACTAAATTTTTAGAACCACCATGTCATCAAGTTACACTGACTCAAATACCATACTGGCAGAGAGAATTAAAATATTTCAGATCACGAGTGCTCATCAGAGATTCTCATTACAATATTACATCATTAAGTGCAATGAGAGCAAGTTCTGCGCTCTATCTATACAAGTAAAATGTACACTGTACAGTATGGATACCATGCAATTCCTCTAATTTCAGTCGAGGATTCGCAGGTAATGACTTAATTTGGGTACCATAATGCAGAGCTGGGCACTTGCGTTTTTTTTTGCGGTACTGCGGTACTACTGCACTACCAAACCGGTACCGCATAACGCAGTACCGCAAAAAATGCGGTAGCGGTACTGCTGTACTTTCAGCGATCCTTTGCGGTACTGCGTTATGCGGTACCGGTTTGGTAGTGCGGTAGTACCGCAAAAAAAAACGCAAGTGCCCAGCTTTGCCATAATGGTCATCTAAATCATACAATGAGCAGTGCAGACAAAGCATTCTGTAGTGAAATAATTATGTTGCAATGACATCAATGTCCACTCCTATATTTGTGACCTTGACCTCTGATACAAGAACTTAATTCTTGCTTGCGAAACATCATCTTGTGATGATATGTGTGTGTGTGAATGAGGTTTCATCAATTTATGTAGTGGTTCAAAATTTATGGCATGGACCTCCATTTCAATCTGACCTTTCTTAGTGACTTTGGCTAAGATTATCAATCAAAGTATTTCCAAAGAAATATTCCCATCAATGCTAAAAACTGGTTGTATAACACCCCTTTTTAAAGGGGGTGATCCTACACTAGCAACAAATTACAGGCCAGTGTGTTCATTATCTGTGTTCAGCAAAGTTTTTGAAAAAATTGTAAAAAGTAGACTGCAGAGATATTTAGAATCCTACAATTTATTATCTCCAAATCAATATGGCTTCCGTAATAAAACAATGGAAATGGCTATTTTAAATCTTATGGAATATGTAAATATAGCTAAGGAGAACAAAAACAATGATATCAATATTTATGGATTTGAGTAGGGCATTTGATGTAATAGACCATAATATTCTACTTAATAAATTATATTGTTATGGTTTTAGAGGAGCAATCAGCGATTGGTTTAAAAGTAATTTGTCCAATAGATATCATTTTGTATCAGTAAATAAGGTTTGCTCAACTAAAGCACTTGTCAAACATGGTGTGCCACAGGGCTCAGTTCTGGGTCCACATATTTTTATTATATATAAATGACCTTCCACATTCATCTGATATACTGAACTTCATAATGTTTGCAGATGATACAACACTCTTTTTCTTGCAAAGATGTTAATACAGCTAAGAATATATTTCATTCAGAATTCATCAGTGTAATGAAATGGTTGACCACCAATAAACTTCCTAAATACCAGTAAAACAAATTTCATGATTTTTACTAATAAAAGAAATTATCTTGATGAACTTAATGTTAATGAAATCGCCATAAAGGAGTGTAGGCCTACTGTAACAAAATTTCTTGGTGTAATGCTAGATAAAAATTTGCAATGGAGTGATCATGTAAATTATATCATGAAAAAGATTTCAAGAGCATTGCTATAATTTTCAAACTTAGAAATGTAGTCCCTAAACAAGTTTTATTGACTATCATACTCTTGTTCTTCCTTATATAACGTACTGCACCCTTGTTTGGGGAAACTCCGCTAACAACGCATTAAATGGTATCTTTGTCATCCAAAACCGAGCAATAAGATTATTATCTGATGCTGATTTCCTTGATCACTCTAATGCATTATTTAAAGAGCTAAACTTACTATTTCTCAATGATATAACCAAACTGGCACATTTTATTTTTATTTACAAGTGTAAGAACAAAATAGTGACCTTAACCTTCAAAGCAATGACCCAATTCTTGCTCTTGTAATGATACATACACGTATGTAGAGATACAATGTTTGGGGGGGGGGGGGGGGGGGGAGTTTTTCAGATGTTGCTCAAAAGTAACTATTTAATATACACAAACCTAAAAATGATTGAATAATGTAAAAAAACTTTTCACATATCTCATTGTTGAAGTTAGTGTCCAAGTAATAATGGTACAAAAATAATTGGTAACTGTTCTTGGTAATTGATGTGTGTGGGTTGTTTACATTTCCAAACTGTCTAGTTTATAACACTTTCACATTTGTCACTACAATACGTATTCGACACTCAAGCTCCATTAGATCATTAGCAAGAGGCTCTTGTGGAGTGGGTCCAGTGACCTCGGTTTCTTTGACAAAGTTCTGCCAGAATACTGGTTTTGTCACAATGTATAAGCGTCTTTATACAAATCTCCATAAATAAAAATTATGAGGTAAAATCAGGTGATCAAGGTGACCATGCTATCAGTCCACCACAGTCCATCTTGTCGAAAGATTACGCTTCTCATGTCAACTCCAGTAGCCTTTAGCTGGAGAAGAAAAAATGTCTGCAGTATATTAAGATAACTTGCTCCAGTCATGGTACAATCGTCAAAGAAAAATTAACTAACTATGCAGTTATTATGGAATCTTTTATGTAACTCTTGAAATTGCTTTTCCTTAATTTCTATTTCAGAAGGAACACAGGTTGTTCAGGATGGCATGTACATTGTACTGTGTTTTTTTTTTAATTTTCTTATAAAAATTAATACACTTAATTTTCAATTTGTCAACTAAGTAAATTTAACTTCCAGTTCGTTGTTTTCATTTCCTTCTGGAAAACAAGCCACCATAACTTTAATGATTCCAATGATAAACTTAGATAATTTTCTATCATCTACTGTTGCACAATTTAAGACAAATTAGGGTCAACTCTTAATTTATCAATCTTCAGAAAAATGGACTAGAAAAAAGTTCAACTAAATGCTATGCAAAGTTCAGAATCATGAAATAATACAATGAAAAACTATATAAAGATATTTATAAAAACAAACATGAAAATATAAATACTGGCAAAAGAATAAAGTCAAATAAAAAAACTACTTCCTATTTTGCTGTCAACTTGGTTCGTACGTTCGTGAATGCATTTTTGTCAGTTGGTTGGCATTGAGGCTAGTTCTAAGATTTATTTCTTTGTGCATTTGATCAGTCCTCTTATAAAGATTTTACAATTAAATCATAAAAGATTCAAAACAAAAGATTTTGTAACATTCATTATGCGTTACATTAATTTACTTTCATAAAAAATACAAAAATTTAAAATTTATGGTTATAAAGTAAAGGTAATTTTCTGTAGTAGGCCTATCTTCTTCGAATTTTCTAATTGTTTTCCGCCTTTTTTTCTGGCATCCAGGGCCCAGATCATTTTCAACACTCACTTAAGAGATGAAGCATTAATCTTCAGGCATATAAATCAATTATTTGCCTAACTTCTTTATTTAATGGACGACTAATATGTTCAACAATTTGATAGATACGAGGACAAGAATTATGTTCAAATAAAAAAGGTAAGTTCATAGGGATTTCAAGAGGGAAATTAATAATTAAAGTCAATAAATTGGGTCAATAACCCTATTATGTGACAAAGCTCACCAAACATTAACTTTTGGTTCATGTTTACGTGTTTCAGCGATAGATAGGCCACCTCGAACACCGACTTAATCCCATATATAAAAGTCCAAAGGGGCATGTTAAAACATGCTTATCATGACAAACCCTGATATCTGACAGAACTCCATCATAGAATCTGAGGTTACTGGATCCATTCTACAAGAGCATCTTGCTTATGCTCTAATGAAGTTTGAGTGACAAATGGTTATGCGGAAATGTTCTAAATTTGAACATTTTGAAAATTTAAACAACCATACATACTTTTTTTTTATGCAGGAAGGAAGGACCAAGAGCGAATGCCCGCAAATGTCCCTCCTGTGATTTTCAACCACATTGAAAACAACAAGAAGCCCCATCAGGATCATACACCTTCCAAGAGCTGAGCCCAGTTTGAACAAAAAAAAAAAAACATTTTTGGAAGAGACTAATTTCAGGCATAATTAAGTCAGAAGGGGGGGGGGATAGAGAAACAGCACTGAAATTGTCCAAGGTTGAGTTGGAGGCTTAAGTTTGAGCAAAGCATTCAGCTTGATCAGAAGAGAAAGCAGCTGAGTCATCAGACTGGAAGAGAAAAGGGAAAGTAGTAGTAGTAGTAAAGTTGGAGAGATGGAGAGATTTTTGTCTAGGTGCCAGAAAGAGCAAGAATAATTAGATAAGCTTTCACACTTTTGTCTGATGAAGGAATTTTTGGACAGTTGAAAACAGATTTTCCACGATTCCAGCCAGAAGTATAAACACAGAATCAGGAGTTGGATGGTGATGGTACCTTCTGGAAGCCACCTCTGTTTTGCGAATAACATTAGACAAGCAAAGTTAAACCCAAGATTTTTTGCATTAGCAGTAGGAAAATATGGAATGTATGCCTCCACACCTAAGACTATCACCATCATGATGTGCTCAGTGCATTCGGAGGGGCCTCAGCCATGGAAGCAGTAATCAATCTATGGGAAATCGAAGTACAGGGTATCCACAAAGTCCTGTTCTGATTTTAAAATTTTATTACAACAAAACCGAGAGATAGAATAATGCAGTTTTCTGAATTTTGTTGTTTAATAATGAAGTTTTTTCTTGATTTACTGGTTGTAATCCGAGTGTCAAGTTGTTATTGATAGAAGCTTGAACGAAAATGGTGATTACACAGGAGGAAGCTCAATGTGTAATCTGGCTGAGGAGTTGAAATCAGTGACAACAGAATTACCGCCATCGATATGGCAAGGATCCTCCCTCCAAACCCAGCATTAGTCTGTGGTTTTGCAAATTTCAGGAGACAAAGTGTGACTGACTCACCAAGACTCATCCCAACGCAGCCTTAGAAAGTCTGTTCATCGTACCTCAAGTGAACTGCAGCTACCAAGATCAATGGTACACAAAGTTGTACGCAAGAGATTGCATCTTTACACACAAAGTGCAAACAGTCCAAGCTTTATAAACCAGATTACACATTGAGCTTTCTCCTGCAAGTCACCATTTTCGTTCAAGCATCTATCAATAGCAGCTTGACGCTCAGATTACAGCCCTATTTCTAAGGACTTCCCAATCAGCAGTGCTAAAGGCTTCTCCATTTCGGAGGATCCAAAGGACAAACTAGAGCAGTGGTTCTTAACCTTTTTACTACCATGCCCCCTCTAGGAATTGGTCCTTCCCTCCACGCCCCCCTTCAATCAAAATAACATTCTCAATAACTTCTCAATATTAGCCCATGCTCTCGTTAAGAGAATAACAAATACAATTAGAGAAATTCCTGTTTCTAGGGGGGCGTGCCCCCCAGGTTAAGAACCACTGAACTAGAGTGATAAGGCAGAAAACATACAAGAGTGAGGGAAAGAAAAAGTGGTAAAGTAGCTGGAGAGGTTTTTGGTTAAGTGCCAGAAAAAGGAAGAATTAGAATTAGATAGGTTTCACATATTTGTTGGATGAAGGAATTATATGAACTAATAACAACACTTTTTGAAGTATTGTTTTTCAGACACCCTGTACTTTATCTCATACTACTAAAATAAGTAGATAATTTACTAATAGTAAAAACTACAGGGTGGCTGCTGAAAATGTATTTTAAATTTCCCCGACTTTTCCCTGACTTTTCCATTGCCAACCGCCGACTGGAGACCATCCAAATGACCTAGTCACAGATTGACTGATGGTCATGAACTATTTTTTTCGGTTAATTCAAATGTGAAAAAATAAAATGAAAGCTATTTCATAACAAAACCAAATTAAGTGCACTTAGTGCAATCCCAAATCATATTTCACCATATTGTTTTAAAATAATGCCTAGACTGGAACAAAACAAAAAAAATCCTTCACTTTTCCAAGTATTTCAGGTTTTCCCTGACCAAAAAAATTTTCCCTGACTTTTCCAGGTATTCCAGGTCAGCAGCCACCCTGAACTAAGTACAGTAATTACTGATGCATATTGTCTGTATAGCACAGTACAATTAATTTCCCTACATACATTTTTTAATTGTATACACATCACTAAATACTTTAATATAGGTAGCCTATCACAGTATGCTTAATATTTTGAATATGGCATACTTTCCTGTCCCCAATTGCTACTAACTATTAGAGAGTTCAAAATACTGCATTAGATATCTTCACAAGCAGTACTCAGGATGGTGGAGTGTCCTGGTGCTTAGCAAAAAATTCAGCCTACATGGGAAGTTAAAGTTTATTTTTCCAGCAAAAATTATAAAATATGTAAAATTAGAGACTAAGTGAAAAACTTGGGTGCTGTTATAGCTTTACATTTGGAATCATTTTCTATTTGTCGTAATCATCTTAACTGTTAATCTACGTCTTTCATTGAAATACCTGTGCCTGTCTTTCACATGGAAAAAAGCATGCATATTATGCATTATTATTATTAGTCTCTACTATCCATGGGGAATTCTTAAATTGTAGGTCTGGCCAGCAACAGGTACCCTCTGGATCAATGCTTTAACTAGGTAATTTCTACATGAAGTTCAAAATATAAATTAGTATGATAAATCTTCAGCACAGTGGCTTTGGCAGGCTATGGAGTAATGCAGCAACAAAATTTGATGCAATGACAAAATGATGACTTCTTGCACATGATAAATTCTTTTAAAAAAAAAATGCATGGTGTAGATTAGATCAAATAGTTTAGTATTCATGCTATCCTTTATTTTCTGCCATCTTCTAATGTGTAACCGAGTACACGAGATAAGTGTATGCATGGTGTGAATAAATTCTGAAGCTATTCTCTTCATTATACTTTTTTCCTGATGTAGTCAGGAGAGAACTTTGCCTAATCTATACTTTATTATTACAACAACATATTCCTGTGTGAAAACTGTCTGTGTCTATAAGTGTAAGCATGGTATAAGTTTTTAGTCTTTTTTTTTTTTTTTTAGGTGCTATTTCTAACTTTTTTACTTCCTTCTTGGGTTAGCCTAGAGTGGATCTTAATGTCTTTGTTAGCCTGTAATGCTGTAATTTTGCTTTACATTTGTTAATCTTAGATTTGGTTGAATACATTAAACACAAAGTGATATATATATATATATATATATATATATATATATATATATAGTCAATTTCATTATTTTAATTGCAGCCAATGATGAAAAGCCAAATTCTCATAAATATGTGGGTGCAAGTGGAATTAAGGGTTTCAGTCCTTCATATACCAGTTTGGGATAATCACTTTTCTGTACTATTCTAAATGTACACAAGTCTTTCAAGGGGATTGACAGTTCTTCATCAGAAGAATGTTCAATGAATTTATTGTGTAGGTTCTCTCTGAGTTCCGCAGACAATACCACCCTTTCATCGAAGGATTAAGTATCCACCTCTTACCAAGCCTTCCATCATCACATAGGAAATAGTTTGGGAGCTGTTTTAGCAGCTGAAATTTGTGTTGCATCATCATTTAGGGAAATGGGGGAGGGTTACATTTTTTTAAAATGTAAAATGGGGTTGCTAACACAAAAAAAAAAAAATTGAGAAACACCACTCTTGGGCCTGAGCCTAAACATTAATCTTTTTTTACATGCATAGTGGTCTAAGTTTAATTAAAAGAAAGTCTCTTATATATTTGAAATTTATGTTCTCAACATATAAAAAGTGATTTCTTGAAACTATTTTCTTGCAACACTACAGGTATGAAGTTTCATCAATTAATGTTGAATGGCTCAAAAGTTATGTTGTGAACATGAAAAAGCTCCATTTGACTTCTGACCTCTGTGGCAATGACTTTTAATGCAGTGATCTGATTATTGCTCATGACACATGCTATGATGATCTATATATGTGTGAAGTTCTATCAATTTATGTTGAGCAGTTCAAAAGTTATGGCATGGACCTCTATTTCACCTTTGACCTTTATTTATGACCTTTAACCTTAAAGTTTCACGTAGGGACCCGAGTCTTGCTCAAAACATTATCTCATGATCTACAGATCTACAGAAGCTAAGGCTAACAAAGACCCTAAGATCCACTCTAAGGTTAGCCCGAGAGAAAGGAAAGAGTAGCGGGTTAAGAGAAGAGAAGAAAATAAGGGGTTAAGTAAGAGCAACACCTATCACTCATGGGTTAACATTCATTCAGAAAAAGAGGAAAAGTGTCTCACACATCATCATCCGCCGGCCACTGCTGACAAGTCAGAAAAATAGTCGGAGAGAATAGGAGAGGGGTGAAAGATGAAAAGAAGTAAAATAAGAACGCTTACAAACCATGCAAACACAGTCTTAACTCACTGTCATACCATGCAAACTACAAACATGCAAGAAAAGAGTTAGACATGCAAAGTAAGGAGAGAGAAAAAAAAAAAAAAAAAAAAAAAAAAAGTAGGTAAAGTTAAACAAAAAGTGGGTTAGTTTACGCTATGAGCTACATCTACATTCGTGTTAGTCTAATTTTTTTTTTTTTTTTTTTAATAATTTTATTGCTGGCATGTCACAAGCTGGCATTCATCGTCAACAGACTCATCCTCGAGCACCACCACCAGAGCTTCTGTTGCTAACTTTGTTGTTTTTTAAATTAAACAATGTTAATACCTTTAAAATGTCTGTCAAGACGGTTCTTAAACATATTAACCAGGGTTTCGGAGCCGGAGTTGGTGGAGCCAGTGAATTTTGCTTACCTGGAGCCGGAGCCGGAGCCGGAGCCAGAGCCAGAAACCTTGAAAATACGGCTCCATGGTCTGGCTCCGGGCGATATATTGCTACCTAAATTGTTATTTGTTAAATATAGGTTTAGTTGCAAATTATAATTCTTGTAATATATTACGAAAAATGGTACCATAGGATTCTTGGATTTTATGGAGGTGTGGGAGTTGCAGGAATAATCTGCAAATTTCCATTTTTTAACCATTAAATATTTGGGAAGATTTGTCTTAACAACACTTAATTATATAGGTAAAAATTTTTTTATGGCGGTGGAGACCTTAGGTAGGTAGGTACTAACTATTTATCTCAGTAGGTAACTACCTAGATACATACCTAGTAAGGTTGGTCCTTCTGACTTGGATTGAACTATTTTTATTTTTAGGTCAATTATCTTGTATTGCTAAATTTCTTTTTTTTCAGATTCTTTGTAATTTGTACTTGATTCTTTAATTATAATTATCAGTCTATGACCCTTCATAATGAATAGAGATTCAATAAAGAAGTCTGATATATTCAAGTATTTTACTGAAAGTTCAGATAAGAAACACTGTATTTGTGAAGTTTCTGATGCTTCGGGAAATATTTCAACATGTGGAACTAAAATTACCAAGCCTCAAAGCAAAAAGCCTGATGTCTCCTCAAGAGCATATAATTTGAAGAGACACTTGAGTCGATTACATCCTGAAATATCAAAAATGATGGAAGAAAAGAAGCAAATGCTTGAGCTTTCAAGACCCAGTACTTCTGCCAGTTCAAAAACTAAAGCAAACCAGCAAAACATTACTAAATTTTTGATATCTCAAAAAGTCACTATCTCAATGACTACAGATAATTTTAAAAATAGCATAATTGAGTTAGTTGTTAAAGATTCTATGCCTCTATCTATGTTTGAAAAGCCAGCTATGCGCAGTCTACTAGAAGAAATGGCTTAGAAATTCAAGATTAGTTTAGATAAAGACAATATCCGTCATTTAGTGATAGAAAAATCAAAAGAAGAAAAATTTGCTCTCAAAGAGCAATTAAAAGGGCGCTTCATATATTTAAAAGTTGATGGTTGCACACGAATACGGACACATTATTTTGCCATCAATGTCCGATTTATTGATGATGATAATAAAATCCTCACCCGCACTATAGCAGTAAAAGATACACATGCTCAGCAAACTAGTGACTACCTGCATGATCTAATTATGAGAACTCTGGAAGAGTACGGCATACCGAAAGAATTTGTGCTCTGCATTGTCAGTGATAATGCATCAAATATGATTAAAACTGTTGAGAAGTTGAATGATAATCAAGAGGCAACTTCAGAAGATGATATACAAACATTTGGTGAACATCATGATGATTCAACAGACACTCAGGAAGTGGCATCTTGTGTAGAAGAAATTGACAGTATTGTATCTGAAATTTCACACTTCTCCAGAATCAACCACATGCGTTGTGGTGCACATACCTTGCAACTTGCTATTTGCGATGGATTGAGAGATAAACATGCTACCTCTCTCATAGGTAAGTTGAGACAGGTTGTAGTAGCAGCAAGAAACCCAAAAGTGGAAGAAATAATTAAAAGACGTGCAGGCAAGGTTGCTATTTTAGATCAACCTACTCGATGCGGCTGCACTTATTTAATGATAGAGCGCTTATTAGAATTAAAACCTGTACTCTTGGACATGGCAAATTCAAATGTGAATCTTTCAGAAATAATGTGGGAACAAGCAAGAAGATTGGAAAGAGTACTGTACCAGCCATATATAGTAACAAAAAAAATTCAGTGAAGATTTGACTCCCGGTCAATTTTTGAAAGAGTGGAAATCTTTGATGTATTTTCTTTCCAAGATAGAAGGCACCATAGCTGATGACATTAAAAGTTCCATGGAAAGGAGAGAAATATTTTACTTGATAATGAAGTATTGCTTGCTGCTGTTTATATAGATCCTAGATATAGATGCTTATTAACATCTGAACAGGTAGTTAAAGCCAAGGATGCCCTATGCAATATAGCAATCAGAATGAAAAGTAACCTAGACCTTTCAAATAAAGTCTCTCTATTAAGAGAGGAATGTGGAACCGAGATTATTGCATCATCATCAAATTCATCATCTCCTTCCACCACTTCTGATGTCAGCGAGTTTGATTTTGAAAAAATTATTGATATTCAACATGGTAAGAAATCAAAACGTCCTCGTTTAGAAAGTGAACTAATACCACCTCTCAGTCCAATGTGTACCCTCAAATTGCAAGTTGAGGAATCTTTTCCTGAGATTGAAAAATTTGACCGTTCGTCAAAACTGTCTTTTGAACAAGTAATAGAAAGGTATCCTAAAGTTATAAGAGATGTTGCAAATCTTCTAGTAGCTATGCCTTCAACACAAGTCAGTGTTGAACGGCTATTTTCAGCACTGAAAATTTTAAAATCTGATTTAAGGGCACGTATGAAAGAAGATATTGTTGAGGCGATGTTATTTTTAAGAACAAATGTTTATAAGTAAACTTAGATAAATAATTTTAATTCATAATTTTTTTTATGGAAACAGATTTACAAGGAGAATATCTTGATTTTATGTTTAAAAATTAGTTTCCTACCTTAGCTACATTAGTAAAAATTTCTGCAAAAGTTATTATTTTGCTTTCATTTTTTAATACAAGGAGTATTATGATTTATGATACTGTAAATGTATCATTGAATTTGCAAACTTTTTAATTTTTTAATATGTAGTTTGAACTTTAAAGATAAAGTCTGATTTAAGGTTACACTTAAAAAAAAAATAATTGAGGCCATCTTGTTTTAAAAAAAAAAATTATAAATAAACTTAGTAATTTTCATTTTCAATTATTTTAAGGAAACAGATTTACAAGAAGAATATCTTGATTTTATGTTTAAAATTAGTTTGATTATACCTTAGCTAGAATAAAAAAAATTTTGCATTAGTTTTCATTTGTTAATCCAAGGAGTAGTATTGATTTTATAAGCGTAGGGTAAATGATTTTGTAAATTTTCTTTTATAATATGTATTAGTAGTTTGAACTTTTGACTTTTAGTTGAATTGCTTTTGTTAATTAAATTACAAAACTTTTTGACTAAAAGAAAATCTCTTTTTAAGTAAATAATATAACCTATTAAAAATTTAAAAACTGAATTTTTTGAAATATTCAGCTCTTTTTCAAGCCAAGTTGGCTTTCATGAAGCTTTCAAGTTTCAACACTTAAAAAAAGATGCATATATTATCTCAGAAAGTTTGATTGTTACTATTTTCCATACGAGAATTCTTAAGTTTGAACTTTGAACTAATTAGGAGGCAAGTTTCTCTAATTTATATAAGCTACCATTGTTAATAAATATTTAATATCATTTAGTTTTCATCATTTTCCTTTAGTTATTTAAATAACTTCATTCTATCATTATATTTGCCTAATTTAAAATCATAAGAAATTTAAATTTTGGGTATTAAAGTGATTTAATAATAAAATATTTTTGTGCAATATTTTAAATTGGACAATTAGTTATATAAATCTAGATATTTATTTTATAATTAACAGAATTTACTATAAAAGAGCCGGAGCCAGAGCCAGACTGTAAAAAATTTCTGCTCCAGAGCCGGAGTCAGAGCCAGAAGTTTTTTTACCGGCTCCGAAACCCTGATATTAACGCTGGTAGAATGAACGACTGACGCGGGAAGATTATTCCATTTATCAATTACTTTAAACGTAAAGAAGTTTTTAGCGATATTAGTAATAAAACGCCTGCCACGCAACTTAAATCCGTTATTGCGAGTATTACTATTATCAAAAGTGAACAATTTGTCAAAATTTACGTTATCGATGTTATTAACAATTTTGAAAACTTCAATAAGCTCCCCCCTTAATCTCCTAGTTTCGAGTGAATACAGGTCTAACTCATTAATCCTATCTTCATAAGGCTTATTGCGCAATGACGGAATAAGTTTCGTGGCACGACGCTGAACCCTTTCTAACCTATCAATATCCTCACGCAAGTACGGGCACCAAAACTGAACTGCATATTCTAAATGAGGCCTGACTAGGGACTTGTAAAGGGGCAATATAATATCCTTCGATTTAAATTCAAAATTACGCGCTATGAAGCCTAACATCCTATTAGCTTTTGCGCAAGACTCCAGGCACTGGTTCCTAACCTTTAAATCCTTAGATACGCGTACGCCTAAATCTACTTCCTCATCAACGCTCGCTAACTCCCTATCATCCATCGTATACGCGTAATTATTGTTGCAACAACCTATATGCAAAACTTTACATTTGTCTACATTAAATTGCATCTGCCACTTATCTGTCCACTCCATAATCCTATTTACATCGTCTTGAATCCTATTTCTATCATCCTCGTTAACAACCTTACCGCCTATTTTATCATCCACATACGCGTGGTTTTATTCATTCGTGTCAAGTGGCTCAAAAAAGAGAAAAAGCTCCATTTAACTTTTGATGCAGCAGTCATCATGCTGTGATGACCCATGTGTACATGAAGTTCCATCAATTTATGTTGATCAGTTCAAAAGTTATAGCTCAGACACAAAAGTGTGATGAATGAACAAGCGCAATCCAGTACGTATGTCCCTCCAAATTTATTTGGTCAGGTACTATATTAGAAACTAACTTACAAACAAGTTGGAAGAATATGAACCACAACTATATGATTATAGCTCTCTAATAATAATTACCTTTAAAGAATCTTCATAATGAGGAGAATTAACTAAATTGTACAAAAGTTCATCCAAGGCATGACTTAAGTTTGAGCTTGGATTAGTTTTCAACCTTACGCTCATCTCCAGCAAAGTCTTCCAAAATATTACTTGAACTTCTGGATTTGCAGAACCCTGAAAAAATTGAAAATTATGAGATAAACCAGCATATCTTCGTATCATTACTTAATCAGCAATTTCACTGGAACTGCTTTAACAGGGAAATTTTTTTAAATGCAATGTGTATTGGAGGCTTAAGCTTTATATTTTTGCATCTTTAAGAATCACCCTATTGTATTACTATGTTAAGGAAATGACAAAATTTATGCTATCAAAGAAAACTCACATGTATTAAATTTACATCCTGTGGTTTACATATTCCAATAGCTGAAAGGTCACTTGCAATTTCTGAAAATCAAATAACAAATTATATATATATAGCACACACACACACTTGTGGCCAAAATTACAGACACTTCCAAAATTTCTAAATTTTTTAAGATTAATTTAAGAACTGAGCAATGAAAAGTATTCAATAAAAATTTTATGCATTATGAGATCAGGGTAAATACAGAATATGAAGCAATATTAACTATTTTTGAGCTATATAACAGCTCAAAATACCATATAGGATATTACAATTAAAAACTGCCAAAATTTTAAGATGTTGACCTGCACTTTAAATAGTATTTAATTGGGAAACCATTAGACTTTATTACAGCCTTACACCTTCTCTCCATGGAGTTCACAAGAGCTTCAAGTTAATTTTTAGTTATTGATACCAAGAATCAATTTTTGCTCTTATCAAATCAACTTTATTCAAGATCTGGATGCTTGGCTGTTATGTTTCATTTCAGTTTGGCTCATAAGTTTTCTATAGGATTAAGGCCAGCTGTTTCTTGGCCAATTCAGTAGCAACGTTTTTGTCCCTGAACCACTTGATAACTATGGCTGTATGGAATGGTGCACCAGCAGCACCACCTTGCTGGAAAATAAAGGACTCTTCAGGGTGAAGATATCTTGTGCCAAATTCAAGTGTTTCAGTGCAAGGACATCAGAGATGTACTTTTTTGCATTAAGAATGCCATCAATCATTTGTATTTGGCCTACTCCGCTTCTTGCCACGCAACCCCAAATCATGATGCTCACTGGATGTTTCATTGTAGCTGTGGTGCACTTTGGGAGCAGATCTTCCAGGCCTTCTGTGAACATAATGCATGCCATCACTTCAAAAAAATCATTATCTTCATCTCATCACTCAAAATAACTCTTGACCAGTGATCTCTTGCCCAAAGAAGCCTCTTTTCCTGTTTTTCATTGAGAAATGGTTTTTCTTGGGATTCTGGCTTTTAAACCAGCATCAAACATACAACACATTGAATGGTCTGATCACTCTCTAACTCCACTATCTTGTAATGAGTCCTTCATGTCTTTTGAAGTAGACCTTTGATTATTTAGGAAGTTTTGTTGTTCTTCTATCATCCTGCAGTTATTATTTTCTTTCTTCCCTTTCCAGCAGCATTAGCCACAGAACTAGTGCCATTGAATTGTTGGAAAAGTTTGCAGACACCAGATGCTGTCACATTCACACCCATTTTTGTTTTGCAATATTTTGACATGTTAGCCCCTTTTCTTAAAGTAACTGCTGCTGCCCTCTTTTTAGGTGACCAGTAGTATTTTTTGAGTGATGGACCCATGGAATTCTAATCTTCATGGTGAAAAGTAAGCATCAATGGCTTTATTTACTAAATTGACAATTTAATTCATTTACAACTCTTAATTTTCAACCATATTACAATTCAAGCATTAATTATTGCTGGTAGACCCAAAGGAATTTAAAAGTTAACAGATTGACAAGTTAATCAGATGAGTACCCCTAAACTATGATATACACTGGCCCACAAAAGTATTTGTGATTTCTTCTCAGCCATTTACATTACTGTGTAAACATTTTAAAAGTTTATTTTAAAATTGTAACTAATATTTTCTATGCATTTAGTATATTTTGGTTAATTACAGTAATAGCCCAATTTCCCCAGTAGATGCGTTCCTGAACCTTTCACATAAAATTACTTCCATGTAAATTGGGGGAACTATAACATATAATACAATGTGCTAAGCACAGGCCCCCAAACCTCAAGAATTAAAAAAAAAAAAAAATTATCTGCAAAAAAAAAAAAAAAAAAAAAAAAAAAAAACTAAAATTAGCTGGGGGGGGACTTTATATTTAAGGGGGGGGAAGCTTAATTCATTTAAACAATTTTATTAAAATTAATACAGTTTTTCTGACTTCTTGTAGGTGATGCAGCACTGAATCAACAGAACAGGCTTCTTGCACCATTCTTCTAAAATTTCAAATAAATGATCTTTGCTAGTTAGTTTGTCTTCTCTCACTTTTACTCTTCAAATTCATCTCAAAGGTGTTCAACTGGGTTTAAATCACGACTGTGAGAGAGCCACTCAAGCACAGAAAATCTCCTTGCTTCATACTGGTCATATTGTTGCTCAAGGGATTTAGTCCTGTGCTTTGGATCATAATCTTGCTGAAAGATAAAATTAGCAGCCTCCATGAAGTGTTTCAGCAGCTGGTATTGCTATTTTAACAAATAATTACTTAAAAACTTGTTAATCCATGCATCCATTTTCACTTCCCTTGATTTGATGCTTTTCAACACCCTTAGAAGAGAAGCAGCCCCAAACATTTATCTCCCCTCCACCTTTTTTTATAGTTGGAGTTAAGCATTCTAATTTATATTCTTCTCCTATGTCTATTAATTTTTTTCCTTTTATCATTTCCAAGTACAGTATTTCAAATCTGCTTTCATCACTCCACAAAACTTTGTCCCATTGCTCTTCACCCCAATTTCAGGGTGTCTACTGGTTCAGCAGATTCAAATTCCCCAACATTCCTATGTTTTTCAGGCCAATGTTATTGAAATTCCAGGTATATACTTTGATATATTAGGTATTAATATGCAAATAATAATAATTGACCATAAAATTTTTTTGGGCACAAAGTAACAATAGCTTCTATACAAAGACTGGTTTACACATAGTTCAGATACTCCCATAAATATAGCTTCCCTCACCAGCTATCTGCAAAGCAGACAGGATCCAGCTTTGGGACATGGACCTAGGGTTTAAAGCAAGCCTAGTCCCTACATTCAGAACCTCTATATAAGTAAAAGACTCGTTGCATTCACGTCAGATTGAATAAATCAAAGAAAAAGGGGTAACTATTGTATTTTTAGCCAAAAAAAACCAAAACTTAAACCTCAACCTCAGTAATATCCTCCTAAGAATATTAAAGTGGTATAAAAATTAAATGCATATGGATAACACACATTACCATGGCCAGTGGGTTAAATATATTTTATGAAAAAACACTTGATGACCTTAACATGTTGAAAAGTGCCAAAATTAGATCATATCAAATACTTTTGCAGACCAGTGTATATTTTCTTATATTTTATAAATTCAGGAAATTACTACCTACCTCACCTCCAATTACATGAAAATTATTCAATATTTTGTTTCAAAAATGCACTAAAGACTTAGATTAATTAGCAGATTCAATGTTAATTATGGGATATCAAACTATACACCTGTAAAAAGATTCTCTTTGGCACGTGTGTGTGAGACTACCGTATTTCCCGGCATATAACGCGCACCCTAATTTTGAAGAGAAAATCATTGAAGAGAAAATCATTGAAGAGAAAATCATTGAAGAGAAAATTTAGGAAAAAATATACCTCCTACCTCACTTCACATGTACAATTTTAGAGTTAATTTTAACGCAGGGTGATTTTTGGAGTATTTTGGGGGAAAAAAAAGGTGCGCGTTATACGCTGGGAAATATGGTAATTTAAGCAGATTATTAATACACTAATCAACTAAGACCTATCAGCTAACTTCACTATGCTTATTGAGTAACTTCATAGTTACCTAGGTTTTTTTAAATTAAACTACAGTACTGGTACCTAAACTTTGAATCTTATACAGTTCAAAGTTGTGTGTGTATTCTCATTTGGTACACTGTCACCAATAGCATTCAACAATTAATGATCTTGCTGATCTCTCATTTAACAGAGACTTTATACTGGTTCATAGATATATATAAAAACCTAAGACACTTAAATAGGGAAGCATTTTTAAAACCAATTAATGCCCACTTACTGTTTATTACAGACTGATTGAATGATCTCTGCTCGTGATCTGTATATGATAAGCCAATTGATCTCAAGAGCCAAAATAAAAGTTTATTTCTTGATGTAGTGTTAGTTGTAAGGATTGTTTTCACATATTCTGAACTCCAGTCATTGATGTTATATTTTAAAATCTGAAATAATTATTTAATTTAGGAGTTATTTTATAATAAGCTGTTCTAATTAGATTGCTGGTAGTACCTTCTAGACTTAAAATAAATGGATAAAAATTGTATACAGCTCATCCTGCTATAACACGCAAGATGAGTTGTAGAAATGCACGTTATAGCATGCTCATTTTCCCATAGAAACAATGTTATAAGTGAGAGATCAGTTCCATGAAAATTCTTTTTATTTTTTTAAAATTTATTAACCTCCTTTTTGAACATATTTTTTTACCAATATTACTTTGTAATGGAGAAATAAACAAATTTAAAAGACAATTTATTTAACAAAGGCTTTTAATTCAGAGACAATGCATGATCAAATTTTTTTTATTCTGTATCATCGCCAATTTCTATCAGGGGCTTCTTATTCAATTGAGGTAGCTGCTTCAGTGCTTCAGTCTTTTTAAAATATGAGTCCAAGTTTTTTGCTTTGTCCATTTCTTTTGTTCTTGAAAAATTTGTCTAACAGCTCATAAGGTCATCCAATTTTCTTCCAAACTTACTGCTTCATTCCATATTGGATCCATGTCAGAAATTAATTTTGTAAGGTGATCAGCTGTTTGAAAACATTCTGATAATTCTTTAACAGTCATCAGTTTTCTTTTTGCACTCATTGTTTTTATATAAGGGCAGTAAGATATGAGAAATATTTGATACTGTAGATGCATGTTGATTCAAAGGCAACAACAAACTGAACTGATGTTCAGACTGTAGCAGCTGCATATGCAGCTGGCAGCACAGTACAATAACATGTAGGAACAGCATTTGCTAAGTAAAGCATCAGTTATGCCCATATTTTATTTCATTTTGATAATAAATACAAAAAACTTCACTTTTTTCTACATGAAGGTCAAAATATGAAAAGTAAGGTACTTTATAAATGTAATAATTATGTCAAAAGAAAAATAATAGAATCTGTGTGTATAGAAAAAGTAGATAATTTTAATTTGTGCGAAGGTACTTATAAGTTAGACCCTTTAATGAGATGCTTGGTCAAAAAATCCCTTACGGAGTCGTGGGAACGTGTTCAAACCTAAGTGTGAATTTCTTAAATGTCTCTGGATTGGATTGTTTCCTTACTCACTTTTAGTAAATGTAATAATGGAAGTAATAAATGTGGAAATAAATATAAATGCAACAGATGTAATAATAAAGGTAATATTATAAATTTAATAATTAGGGTAAAGGTAATAATAATAAATGTTAAAAAATGTAAATGCAATAATAAATGCAGTAATTATGTCAAAATATTAGAATCTGTATGTATAGAACAAGAAGATAGTTTTAATTTGTGGGAATGTACTTATAAGCGGACATTGTAATAAAATGCCCTTCCGGTGTCGGGAGAACAGTATCTAACCTAGGTGCGAATTTCTCAATGGTCTCTGGATTGTTTCCTAATCGGCTTTTTTCATTCATTTTTTGGTTTATAAGTTCTGTATAATAAACAACAATGTAATAACCAATGTAATAATAAATTTATAATTTCTGTAATAAATAATTATGCAATATTAAATGTAATAAATTTAATAATAAATGTAATAATTATGTAAAAAAATACAAAAATAATAGAATCTGTATGTTTAGAACAGGAAGATAGTTTTAAATTTGCGCGAATGTACTTAATGAAAATGCCCTTCCAGTGTCCAGAGAATGAGAGCTAACCAGGGCTATGGAGTCGGAGTTGTGGAGTCGGAAGTGCATAGTTGGATGGAGTCGGAGTCGGTACAAATCCTTCAATTATAACCATAGCAGCCTAGGCCTAGGCCTAGCTCAATTTTATGAATAAAATAGATTTAACTTAATGTTTTAATATATAATATAATATATAAATAATATATAACATAAATATATAAATATAAATAATATATAAATATAGTTGCTTATAATTAATAAGGATTATAATTAATTAATTAACATAATTAATAATAAGGAAATTTAAAAATTTTGTACTAGCAACCCTAAATCTTTTTCAGATTTTTAGATTTCAATTTGATAATTTTGATAAGCATCACTGAAAGAAGATTTAATGGAAGTGATCCTTTTTTTAACAAATTCAGTTTAGGTTAGTACATTTTGTTACGGATGTTTATAATAATACAAAAACATCTTATTAATTTGCTAAACCGATAATAATCTTATTTTGTTTAAGTTTCAATCAGTTTGTATTTTGGGATTTATTGTAATTTTTGAATAAAGAGAAAAAAAGCCATTAAGGCATAGTTACAGCCACTAAGTAACCTGATGAGTCATGTGATGGTGACGAAATGCCTTGTTTATGAATCTCCATTGGCCTAATAAAGCTAATCATAATCAATTTGGCCTTAACATTCCATCGGAGTCGGAGTCGTAATTATACAAGTCAGATTTCTGGAGTCGGAGTTGGAGTTGTCAAATTTTATCACTGACTCCACAGCCCTGGATCTAACCTAGGTGCGAATTTCTTAACGGTCAGTCCCTGGCCTGTTTTTCCCTCTTGTTTTGGTTCATTTGTGTTTCTGTATCCACCCAAGGAGGATGCCAGTGGGCGTTGAAACTGTCGTGGAAATAAACTCTGTCTATTAGAGTGGGTTTTTATTTTCATATTCATTTTGATAAGTTTTAAAATTTTAAAATTTTCAAATATCACGTAACTCCAAATCTTTTGCACTTAACAGGTTATCATGTAAAAAAATTGTGTGTGTAACTCCAAATGCATGTTGTAACAAGGCGCATTATAGCAGGATGAGCTGTATAATGGAAGTAACTCCAGTGAGAATTAAGTCCAGTCAGGTTTTGGCTGAAGGACCTCCACCAGTGGTGGCCTAAACTGCAGTTCCTGAGACCACATTAATGAAAAATTAGTTAAAGGCAATTAATTATGTACATAAGAATATGAAATAAAATAAGGCCTTCTTTATAAATTATTATAATATAGCATAATTTAGTTCCTACTTAATGTTAAACTATCAGACATGTTATGATTCCACCACAAATGGAATCAATTATGATTACAATTCCTTCCAAAAAATTAATGGTATCAGTTACAATTGTGATTATATTTAAAAACTGTAATCATGATTCCTACAATCCCAACTTAGGTAAACAGAAGAAAGACAACACAATCACTGTCATGAAGAGTTGCAATGACAAATAAAATTACCATATTAAATCTATTTAAATTACACTCAAACACCATTAATTTGACACTTCCAGGGCTTTACCCTTGTCAAATAATCTGGAAGGTACAAATTAACCAGAGTATGAAATTAGTTGATATTTCAAACTTTTGTACAAAGCATTGAAGTATTTGTATACAAAATCTGTTGGGTATGTTAACATTTTATATGAATGTGTGGTGAATTTCTTAAATCTACTGTCCAATAACTAAACTGTACTGTATAAATTAATTGCAAAGTTTTTAACTTTCTTCATAATATTAATAGTAATATTGTAGTTTTATTACTGTAATACTGTACAGAATGTACATTATTAATGTTTAGTTTAGTTATTGGTCTTACAAGGCATTGTAGTGATGGTAACTGTTACTCTGAATAACCACAAATTAATTCCAGATTCCAAGCACAAACACTAAACACTAAGTATTTTTTATATTTTACTGCACATTATTTTTTGCATACAGTAATCCCCTGACCTGCACAAGGGTTCCATTCCTGAAAAGGCTCATGCAGGTTAGAACTATCTCCACATAATATAAATGGGGTGAGGGGTAGAAAAGTTTTAAAAAAATCACATATAAAGTAATTTTTACCCGAATAAAATCTTTTAAATCATTGTACAATAATAATATTGCATGTAAAATAATATATTAGTAGTATAAATTATAAAAACTTTAAAAAAAAACAAATTTCAAGAACATCACTGAAAATAATGCAATAATCCAGAGCAGCACAAGAAAGATGACTTGATATAAACTAGCCAGTCATACAAGACACACACTACTAGGCATGTTGCTGCCATCTGCAAATGCTAAAGTATCATACATATGGTACTGTATGTATCATATATGTATCACACTGTATACATGAAAAATCATTGTCATTTTTTAGCATTTACCACAGTTTTAAAAAAATTCATGCTGATCTATCTTTGAATCTTAGCTTGTGCAGATTGAAAAAAATGCTAGCGAAATGTTCTCATCCTATCTCTGAATTCATACAGGTGGGGGTGGGGGTGGGGGTGGGGGTGGGGTCACTGTATTAGGAACTGTTAGAGAAAAATACAGACTCTTAATCTTCAGCACAGCACTGCATGTGACAACATGAAGGCTGCCTGGGCTGCATGGGTACAATTTGTACAACTATCAGATTATTCGTACATTGGGACCAAAAAGTTTGAAATTCCTCAGATATTTCAAAGGGTTGAAGAAGTGTACAAATTAATGGGGTTCAAGTTAGGGCTTGGCAATAATTGCCAATATCATGATAATCGATCGCCGCAGAAAAAAATCAGCGATAATCACTGCCATTTTTCAGAAACCGATAATTGTCATAGAAAAGTGAACAAGTTCTTGATGTAAAACTTTATAATTTCCTACAAATTCAGCTGTGAAACTGCATAACAACATTTTTCTGTTAATATCAGAGAAAAAAAATGTTGATTGTTGTATGCCACTCTATTCTACAGTATGATTGAATGATGTGATTAGGGCTGCAAGTATACTAGGTTTTTTAATAAATTTCAAAGAATCAGCCATAATTATTGTTCATTCATTTCACAAACAAATCTACAGCAAGAATCCAGATTTTGAAAATAAAAGAAACGAGGGTGAGTATTGATATGTCATGTCATGCCAAGTCAAGTAATATAGCATGGCCTGTTAAACCATTACAAAGCAATGACATGAGCAAATCATGCATGCAAGCATTGTCTGCAGTTGCTACAACTGCATGCCTTACAGTGTCATATTATGTCAGACACATGTAGCAGATATGGATGGATTCATTCAATCATCAAATATCAACATCATCATGATTATCATCAGTGATTTTTCAGTGATTTCCAAGCCCTAGTAGTTCAAGTGTATAAGGAAAAAATAATTGATTGAAATCAAAATATGATTTTTCTTTCTCACAGATAAGGAACAGTACTATTCCATCAACATAATCTCAGTTATATCTTACTATGTATGGGTGAGTTGTTAGTATTTTCATATCAGTTATTCTCTAAGCATTGCAGGGTACTCTCTTTCATAATAAGTGTGTGAATATGTTGCAAAACAATAAATGCTATATAGTGAATATTAGAGACTACAAAAAATGACAATTCAATAAATCATAAATAAATGAAACATTTACATAAAAATTTGTAGTTCTTGATGAAGATTTTTATTCATACTGCTTATTTCTTATATTTTCTAGACTTTCTGCACTTCAGAAGTCTAAAGTTTTTATTTAATGTGATAAGGATTTTCACATACTACGGTATATGTTTAAAGTGACTTGTTGCAAATAAATTAACATATTTCAAAGTATAAATGGAATTTTCCACTATAATGTGAATGTCAAAGCATGACAATAAAACCCACTGTTTAGACAAGTATATTTCCAAACATACTTCTGTCTAGAGAGTGAGTTTTATTGTAATGGCAACTTGACTTTCATACCTATTCAGTGATATGTTGTAATCATGGCATGTAATCATGATTAGGATTCCTTGGTTTTCCAGGGCAAGTGAAATTGATTATGACTACAATTCCTCAAAAACATGGAATCAATTCCAGTGATTATGATTACAATAAGTCCGTAAACTATCAAAAGAAATGAAGCCTTTTTCAATTGTTGCCAAACCTTAGCGAGTCATTTTTTCAGTAGCAAATTACTTCTGACCTACAACAGTAAAGACAAACATACTGAACTTATAATGGTTTAATTACTAGGGATGTACCGATATCGCTTTTTAGCCGATAACCAATAATTAAAAACAGTATCGACCAATACCAATATACAGCTAGGGTTTATTAGTTTGTCATATTTTTGCAACATATTCATAATTTATTTTGTGTTGAAAATTTGGCAACAAAGCAATAGGGGCCTAATACTTTTCATTAAAGATGGCAACACTGCATTAGATGTCATAGTTTTGTTTGTTATACAAGTGGACTGTGGGCCTATATGTTGGGCTTAGTAAAAGTGTTCTTTGGGGAACTTAGCTCAGAGATATTTGGGAGCACCATCAACAACAGTTGCAAGCAAATGCATGTTCAGTATTGGAAGAAACACTGCCAGTGCTGCTAGAAATTGGCTCTCTCCTGAACATACAGAGCAGCTGCTATTTTTACATGAGAACTTGACCCTTGTGAAAAAATAAGTTATACGAAGTGATAAAACAATAAAATATTGGAAATTTCACCCTCCAAATCAGGGTTGGCAAAAACCCAACTGGTTTTTTGCTGGGTTTTTTGCCAACCCTACTCCAAATA
Organism: Bathynomus jamesi; assembly: GCA_023014485.1. NCBI lineage: Eukaryota > Metazoa > Arthropoda > Malacostraca > Isopoda > Cirolanidae > Bathynomus > Bathynomus jamesi. The sequence continues at coordinate 826,189 of JAJOZX010001327.1, forward strand.
TCTTTTACCATATTCATAATTTTGAAAAAATCATACTTTTGAAATATCAACCAATACCAATATTTTTTAAAATCTACCAATACCACCAATACTGATATATCGGTAAAGGGTCATTCCATGTCAACTCAGCCACAAAATGGCACTTTTTGCACTCCCCCTTTTCAATTTTGCTCATACTTGGCACAATAGCAGATATACATGCCAAACTTAAATTCCCAAATTATTAGAGCTGACTGACCTTTGGTTACTGAGATACAAGGTCACAAAGTTGTGACATTTTGACCTTTTTTGCATTAAATGACTATTTTCAAAATGGTGTAACTAAAAAACTATTAAAGCTAGAGCATTGATTTTGGTCTCATTTTAAAGCTCTTTAGTAGCCCCTTGTTTATTGTCTCTTGTTAAATATCTCTACTATGAAAAATAAAAAAATCCCTTCAAAAGTTGACCTTTGACCTTGAATAAAAAAAAAATACCTTCTAAAAAATTCAAGGTACTTGTGGGTTATCTGTCGCCACTTTTTAATATTTTTTTTATTTAGTTATTTTTATATATTAAGAGAAGAGGATTCTTTATACTGTATGGCATTGACGATTGGTTAGGTTAAGTCGTGCTAGTTTGGTTAAATAAAACGGTATTTAACCAAACTAGCACGACTTAACCTAACCAATCGTCAATGCCGTACAGTATAAAGAATCCTCTTCTCTTAATATAAAAAAATAAATAAATAAAAAAAATATTAAAAAGTGGCGACAGATAACCCACAAGTACCAAATTCAATTTTTTACATTAATACCTTGAGTCATGTACAACAAAATCCCAAGAAGCTGTAAGTGGCTGATAACTAGTTCAATGTATAAAAAATAAATGAAGTTGGCATCATTCTTCAATTTTAGATTTTTTTTGTCAGTTCATTTATTTAAAAGTTCTGTTCTGATATAGTGTCAGTGAAGACTTAGTTCAACTTAACATTATTAGTTCAAAAACCTTTTTGTGACCTGTGCCAAAAGAAGTCTTTTAAAAGATAACCAGGGTTAAACCCCTCGACAGCCCCAAATCTACTGGAGTAGCGGTGATCCAAAGGCCCAACTAGTATATAAGTACTGTCAACTTTACAGAATTGACTCCTGACTTCAAGTTAAAGTTAATTTATTTTTACTAAATACATGTATAAAAATTTATTTAATAATTCATTAATTGTTCATTATTTTCTTTTCAGGATTTTCTTTGTGCTTTTGTGATTTCAGAGTACAAACATGGAACATTTAAAACTGAAACAGAAGTGTGCTGATCCTTTGCTGCGTCACAAAGGTCAGTGTCGAAAGAAGAGTTTGAGAATTGTACCACAGGAACTTGTAAATAAGTTTCCCGATCTGCACTTAACACTACATCACAGACTTTGTAAGCAGTGTAGAGAACATCTTGAGTCCTTACCTGAGAAAGGAATAGGCACTTTGAATTCAGACATAAATGATGATTCTTCTTGTAGTAGTGAACCACCTGAAGATCTTGAGAAAATTGAAAATGTTGACAATAGTGAAGCATCAACTTCAGAGCAAAACCATGAGATGTGTACTTTGAATGCTTCTTTTGTTTCAATTGGTGAATCACCCATAAAAAAGAGAAAGCTTGTAGAGCAAAAGTCATATGGAGCTAAAAAACTAAGCAAGGTGACAGAGACAGTTAAGAAGAGAATGGAAACAGTTGCAGGAAGAGAGATTTCTGACTCACAATTTAAGGAGCCATCTGAAGATGTAGACTGTTTAGAAATAATAAATCAACTCAAGGAAAAATTCAAAAATGAAAATACTAAAAGAAGTGATAAAATAAAAATCCTCACTGTATTGCCCAAACAATTACCCGGAAAGGTTATTGATAAATGTTTTGTACCTGTCGAGACAATGTAGAACCCCTCAAAATTGTCGGGAAACATTCTAGGCTGAAAAGTAACTAATACCATGGTTACTGAATAGAAGAAATTAGGGGTGCTATAAAAGAAAAGATCCAAAACTACCGATCCCTACATTTTAGTTGCCTTCTTTGTAGCCTCGATTTTACTACCTAAAACGAAAGCTCGCCAATCCTTTTGTAATATTTGTTAAACAAGCCTATATAATTAAACAGAACCTCGATAGGCCCGAGTGGCTTCAGGTTTTCCAAATGAAATTTAGCTACCTCTGTGTAACTTACCTGAAGATATTTGACAATTAATTTAAGATCCCTCAATAAAGAACTATTTTCCATTTCCATAACAGACTAAACGTACTTGGCGACAGGTTGGTATTGAGTTTAACTTAATCTTCAATAAATATATATATCACAGGGTAAGTATCTACACAAAAAATCATCGTTACAGCAAATATACTTTCAGCGGACGCGGAAAACTATTTGAAACAGCGAGCAGCTGCCCAGCAGGGCTGCCAAAAGCAAGAGTCCACTCTACCCTAGACCGAAGCCAACATTACCCTAAGTCCTTATTTTTTACCCTTGACTTGTGCGTGTGTCTGGCAAAATACAGGGCGTTCATAAAAGATCTGAACAATTTGATTCGTTAATATTTTTCATATTAAATAAGCTATAAAGCATGAAGCATATGTAAGTGATTGAGCAACTAATAAAGGTTTTTTTTGTACAAGACCAAGGTTGTCAACATCCATGAACTAAGAATAAGGATCAGGGATGCAATAACGATGGTCGATGCTGGCATGCTTGAAAGTACATGGCAAGAAATTGAATATCGATTGGATGTTGTACGGCGACCAATGGCACACACATGTTTAAGTTTATTAAACATGTAAAACTTTTAGCTGTGCGGAGTCACATGGAGAAACTTGTTTCTTGTATGTTATTGGGTTATCACATTAATGAAGATTGAAATCGTTTAGATTTTTTATGAACACCCTAAACATGAGGAAGAGAGAAAATAAATTGTAAAACACTGCAAGGTATACTGTACGTTTGAGAATTATAAGCACCATGGCAATTTGCATTAAATTTGCAGTTAATTTCTGAAGTTGTAGGATTTCATCAAAAAGGAATGCCAAAGATGGAGGACTCAAAGTTGAAGCAGAACGAGGATTTACAGAAGCCGCTACGTTATGAATATTGTTATCTAGATCAAGTCTAGTCTAAATTTCAGTACAAACTGAAATGTGGCAACATCTAGCTGAAAACATGACAGTTTTTTTTCAATTTCCTCAACAAATTGTGTTAAAGTTGTTTTGGTTAATATTCGTTTTAGCACATGACCTGGACTTTGGGATGACAATAAGTTTTTCTTATGTAGAATTTAAATCTGAATCTATTTTCTTATATGGTATTTCTTGTAAAAATTTATATTAACGGAGATATAGGCAATTTTTAGAGCGATTAAAATCGATTGAAATCGTATGTTTGAGGATTGTGAGTTTCTTTGTACATGCGTATATGCATTTTCCGGGAAGAAAACGACGTTGAGCTCCAAATTCAATTTCATCATGACCGTTGTGTGTACCGGTTATGACATCTCCTATTACAACGCCATTAAGCAAGTCTAGGCTAACGTGGTTTTTGGCATGAAAATTGGTTCTTCCGGTGTATTTCACTTATTTGTGCATTTCTGACCTTCAAATATTCCCACAGGGGGTCCGGCTTCGCCCCCGGCTAGGAGCATGGTGTTAGGTCTAGGTTAGGTTAGGTTAGATAGTTAGGTTTGGTAGTGCCACTATAGCTAGATGCACGCTCTCTTTTACCCCATAATTTTCCTTTACTTCAAAGCCCTGCCCACTTCCAGGGACTTCAAAATCGTGGGGGGGGGGGGGGGGGGGGCATATCTCCACACCTGCTCATTTGCACAAGAAATGAAGGTCAGATTCGCACGAAACAGTGAAATACACAAGAAAACCAATTTTCATGCCAATATTTACCATTGTTTTAATAAATTTTATAATTATATTAAACGCGAGGAGGCTTTGATTACCCTAGATTCTGCATATTTTTCTTTACCCAAGAACCGGGCGTAGGGTTCACAATTTACAACCATAAATGTTATTGTATGTATATGTATATATATATATATATATATATATATATATATATATATATATATATATATACAATAACATTTATGGTTGTAAATTGTGACTTGGTCCGCAAGTGATATGGACCGTGATTTATTTTTGGTTGGCAAGGTACTGGTATTGATGGATACCCTAATGAAATTGACTGGATTCTTTGGATCTGATATATTTGCATGTCGGTTATAAATAGATATAGAGTGTAACATATTTGTGGATCGTAGTCTACTATGACTTGATCCTCTGGATCCAGAGATTCTATCTTTAGTTTTAAATTGATAATTAATTAGTTTTAAATTGATAATTATTTAGTTTTGTAAAAATTGGTTGTTGCCAATGTACAGGCAATTTTTACCTCGATGGGCCGAAGTGTATATATATATATATATATATATATATATATATATATGTTCGCGTAACGGTAATTTTGCGTATAGTATGTTAGGGAAGGAGTTAACAAGCGTAGAGCAAGAAAAAGATTTAGGAGTTATAGTCACTGGTGATTTAAAAGTAGCGAAACAAAGTACAGCAACGGTCAATAAAGCGAACAAAGTGTTAGGTTTTATAGCTCGGAATTTTGAGTACAAATCGCGCGATATTATAGTTCCTCTTTATAAATCATTAGTTAGACCCCATTTGGAGTACGCGATCCAATTTTGGAATCCGCATATAGGAAAAGATATAGACAAACTCGAAAGAGTTCAAAGACGAGCAACTAAGATGATTCCGTCGCTTAGGTCAAAGTCGTACGAGGATAGGCTTGAGGAGTTAAAATTGACTACACTCGAGACTAGAAGCTAAGGGGTGATCTAATCCAGGTTTTCAAAATTATGAATGGGTTCGATAACGTAGATAGAGATAGCTTTTTCGAAATATCTCAATATAATAGGACTAGAAATAACGGGTGTAAGTTGACAAGTAGAAGGTTCGAGACAGCAGTTGCCAAAAACTTTTTTACGCATAGAATAATAAATAGCTGGAATAGTTTGCCGGTAGAAGTAATTAGCAGCACGTCTATAAACATGTTTAAAAATCGATTAGACGCATATGTTGATAGATTGGGTATAGTTTAAGGTAGTAAAATTAAGGCTTTGTGGTTCGGAACCCACGTAAAATTGTAGGTCCCCTCCGCCACCACGGAGGACATACACAATACGCAATTACGAACACAGTTAGGTAGACCAGCCATGAGTGGATCCTAGGGTCTTTGTTGGTCTGAAACATTATAACATTATAACATATATATATATATATATATATATATATATATATATATATATATATCAACAAACAAACAAAACATCTTTATTGCGGATCACTCACAATCCATAGCCACTTAACCTAACATACAAGTACAATCTTATGTATTATACACTGAAGTTAATACAAAAATAGGGCCAACATAGCCACTTAACCTGGCACACTGGCATACTGTTTGATTAATTATCTGGCAATTTTATGTATATTGTTATTACCCGAGACTGTGAAAGGGGGCATAACACTAGGTAACAAAATTTGAAAATTTTTCTGTTTATTGTGATTTTTCTGTCGTTTCTTAATGATTTCGGGGCGCTGATTCCAAAAATGATATTGGTTTTGCTCTATTATCAACCGTTTCAAAAATATAGGTTATCACACTTTTCATATGGCAAAGTATATAAAAAAGGCTAACATAAATATTTTCTGAAAATAAAAACACTATTGGAAATTAATGTTTATTGAGCCAAAATTGTTTGACAAACCCAAAATGGTGCAAAGGATATAATATATATCATGAGGAGAACCGATAAGAGAATAACAAGCCTCGTTATGCAGTGTGCGTTCCTTAAAAATGCACTGAAGAACGCGACTTCCGCGTATGAACATTCTTATCCTTTCTGATCAGCGACCATACGTAGTCTCCCATCATGGAAGCATCCCAATGGCTCTGGTACCTTTTCTCCATCGTTTGAATATCTTGATGGAATCTTTCGCCATGTTCTTCACTCACATCGCCCAGGTTATCACGAAAAAAGTCTAGATGTGAATGCAGATAGTGTAATTTTAAAGACATACGACACCCCATTTTGCCATAGCACTTAATGAAGTTTGACACTAACTCCTTATAGTTTGGTGCTTTATGGTTGCCTAAAAACCCACGAACCACATCACGGAAAGCACACCAAGCCTCTTTTTCGATCGCAGTCATCTTGGCTTCAAGGTTCTTTGAATTCAACAGCGCCTTGACTTGTGGTCCTACAAAGATGCCAGCCTTGACTTTGGCCTCAGAGAGTTTAGGGAACATGACCCGAATCTGTTGGAAAACTTCCCCTCCAAAATCTAACGCAGTTACAAACTGCTTAATTAGACCCAACTTAATATGGAGAGGTGGTAGCAGAACTATGTCAGGCTTCACAAGAGGTTCCCTGAATACATTGTACTTTCCTGGTTGCAGTCCTTCACGCGGAGGCCACTGAACTGTTTTATAGTGCTCAGTTGAAGCCCTGCTATCCCACAGGCAAAGAAAACATGAATATTTAGTAAACCCTCCTTGTAAACCTAACAGGAAACCAATCATTTTGAAATCACCACACATGTCCCAGTTATATTGTTCATACCTGATTTGAGTGAGCAGTTGTTTGACATTTTCATAGTCCTCTTTCATTTGAACAGAATGTGCAACTGGTATAGATGGATATTTGTTCCCATTGTGGAGTAGAACAGCTTTTAAACTCCGAGTTGAACTGTCAATAAACAGGCGCCACTCTGAGGGTATATGTGTTAACCCAATAGCTGTGAATAGACCATTAACCTCGCTGCAATAACAGAGAGAGCCATTGACATCGTAGAACCTTGCAAACTCTTCATGCCGCTTTCGGTATACAGTGCTCTTGCAGTCTTCTCCAAGCAAATTCTATTCTTTGAGTCTGGAGGTCAGAAGCTCAGACCCTGATTTCGTCAGACCCAAATCTCTAATTAAGTCGTCCAATTCTCTCTGATTTGGAAAGTGAGGGTTTGTACTGAAAGTTACTGTATATTCTTCATCATGACTGTCCTCACCAGCCGACATCTCAGATGAGCTAGCTGCATCCTCATTTTCAACCTGCAAAGCAAAGAAACAAAATATAGGCATAGCTATATATGTAGAAGAGCATCAGCACTAAGAAAAATCGACACATAATGACCCACAGTCTGTAAATACAGAAGGTAAAATAATGGATAGATACCTGTTCTGGTGGACGTGGTATTCGAAAACCTTCGCCATGTGGTACAGGAGCTATGGACGACGCTATGCTTGGATACTGAAGAGTCTGCCTTCCTTTAACTTTCCTCTACTTAGAAACATCTACCATGCAGTAGTAACAATCGTCGTGGTGGCTCTTTGGTTCTCTCCATATTCTGGGTACCGCAAAGGGCATTGCCTTGCGTACTCCCCGCAGCCACCCTTCAAGTGTGGAGCGGCAGGTTCCACAGATCACATGGGGTGCCCAGGGCTTATCTTGGTCACCCATAATCATACCAAAATAGAGCCGATACGCGATCCAGAACTTGGTGCCTTTCACAATCTTGTGCGATACTTGCTTGGGGCCTATGTAATACCCACAAACGTAGCAGAATATATCCGGCGAGTGTTTACAAGCTCTAGTTGTCATTCTCTTTACCAAACTGTACTACATTAATCATAACCTGCAGATATAGAGAGAAGAGTTATTAAATCTGCAACAGATTACAGATTCCAGAAAAAAGATGTATTCACAACACTGAAATAATGTTCGTAATAAAAAAGGATCGATAACACTCAAATCGTCAGCACAGAGAAGCACAGAAACACAGTACCTCAGTGCTGGTAACCATCAGACAAACAACCTGCTTTCTTTGTGTGCTCACACTTACTGACTTCTCAGATTCTGCGCTCTTCTTTATATAGCACAGTGGAAGTTTCGGGCAATTTCTAGAGCAAGAAACTGTCAACGAACATCCGGATTGTTCTCAACAATTCCTGATTATTCTGATATTGCTGCGCCCATAATAACATTATACTGGTAAAACATGAAAAATGGATTATCTCTGAAACCATTGATGATACACACAAACCAAGGCCAGATTTGGACTCAGCGCCCACAAATGCATATAAAAACATAAAAAATTCTATATAAACAATCAGTGTTACACATTGTAATAGTAGGAGCCCGTTTGGTTGGTGTCTCAATATTAAAAGTCGCGTGATTGTCCCTGCACCTTGAAGAACGGTCCCATAGTTATGAATACATGGAAAGAAATTAAACTACACCACATAAACACAGAATTGTTCCCATTATTTTCTCCAACTCCAAATTCATTAGAACTTTGGTACTGGTTGGTGTTAAAATAGGCTTTACTATAGTCCTCATAACATAGTTATGAGGACTTTGCGGACTATTGTTAAATTTTTAACAAAAAAGTTTTGATGCAGCAGTCTTTGATTGATTCTTCACGGCTCATAATTATCATATAAGGTTCTTCTGTCGCATTCTGTCAGTGTTGCTTTACGCTCACTATATTCCTTATTTGATGTTCTTTTTTTAATTATTTTTGCATGTATTCATAACCTTGAGGACTGTTCCTCGAGATACAGGAGCAATTATGTGACTTTTATTACTGAAACACCAACCAAACGGGCTCCTACTATCATGCCCCTTTCACAGGCAGTAACATCTTTTCCAAGCGCTATATTTTTATTTATTTTAAAAGAACATGAAAAACCAATATAAACATATTAAAATAGAAGATGTTCTCAATATTATATGCAGTTATATATTAATTTAATAAAGTACATAACGCCATTAATGATATCAGAAAATACAGCACCGAAAATGCGAGTGTTTCCATTATTCTGTCCATATATATATATATATATATATATATATATATATATATATATACAGTATCTATATTATAATAAGAGAGCTGTCCGTCTGTCTGTCTGTCCGTCTGTCCGTCACACTTTCAGAAATTGTGAGAAAAAAGTGTGAGAAAAAACTCAGAAATTGTAAAAAAAATTCAGAAATTGTATTACGGGCGGCAATGTGAAGCTCAAGATTTTCATGACTGTGTTCTTTTCTGTAGTTTAGCAATGGGTGAAGGTGGGGGTGGGGTAATCGGGGATGGGTGGGGTAATGGGAGGGGTGGGGGTAATGGGGGAGGGGGTTAGCCCCCAAGTTGTATGAATGGGGGTGAGGAGGTTTTGGGAGATACCAGATTCAGAAATGTTGACACAATGTGAAGCTCAAAATTTTCACGGCTGGGTTCTTTTTTTGTAGTTTAGCCTGTCTAACCGTCAGCGAAGCGGCGGGAACTGTACTAGTACTGTATATATAAATAAAGAACGATGCTTGTGTAGAAGAGCGTTCCGCACAAGATGAGGAGGGAGAACGAACAAATGGAAAATGAGGTACCTCCCCGGAATCGAACCCGCGATCATCCGATTGCCGGTCAGATATGCTATCCATTACACCAAGGACCTCGATCAATCAGAAGTCGTAATTCTCCTACATACGAGCAGAAACCAATGCCCTGAGGGGGCACCTTCGCATGCCGTACAAATATACATTTTAACTGCAAACAACACACAGTATAATTAATGTAAAGAACGACGCATGTGTAGAAGAGCTTTCCGTACAAGATGAGGAGGGAGAACGAACAAATGAAAAATGAGGTACCTCCCGGGAATCGAACCCGGAATCATCCGATTGTGCGGAACGCTCTTCTACACAAGCGTCGTTCTTTACATTAATTATACTGTGTGTTGTTTGCAGTTTATATATATATATATATATTATATATATATATATAGATTGGTAAAAAAATACGTATATTATCCATTTATTTCAGAAGAAATAATATGAAAAGGTAGGCATACATGGTAGGTTTTCTCTAAAATTCAATGTGGGCTCCAACTCTTTCCACCAGCTTCTGGAGCCGCCCAGGAATGGCGTCTACTGACTTTAGCAGGAACTCCGGCGGGATGGAGGACATGACTTCCCGAATTCGGTCCTCCAGTTCTTCCAATGTCCTCGGTTTGGTGCGGTAGACTTCTTCCTTTACCCACCCCCAAAGAAAGAAGTCGCACGGGTGTCAAGTCGGGGCTCCTGGCTGGCCATTGATGTGGACCACGACGACCCATCCAACGCCCAGGGAAGTGGGCATCCAGCCACTCACGGACAACAAGAGCGAAGTGCGGAGGGGCGCCATCTTGCATAAATATCAGATCGTCGATGTTCTCCCATGTGCTGACAACCGGCCAGACCTCGTTTCGCAACATAGCAAGGTACCGCTCAGCATTCATGGTGTTGCGCAGAAGGAACGGGCCCACAACCTGATCTGAGGTCATACCACACCACACCGTTACACTGAACCGATTTTGCCGTTTTTCAGCGGTAACCGTGCGACTTCTTTCTTTGGGGGTGGGTAAAGGAAGAAGTCTACCTACCGCACCAAACCGAGGACATTGGAAGAACTGGAGGACCGAATTCGGGAAGTCATGTCCTCCATCCCGCCGGAGTTCCTGCTAAAGTCAGTGGACGCCATTCCTGGGCGGCTCCAGAAGCTGGTGGAAAGAGTTGGAGCCCACATTGAATTTTAGAGAAAACCTACCATATATGCCTACCTTTTCATTATTTTTTCTGAAATAAATGAATAATATACGTATTTTTTACCAATCCAAAATAGGGAGCTACTTTCCGCCCACCCTGTATATATATATATATATATATAATATATATATATATATATATATATATATGATCTTTTCCAAATGGACGACCCCACGGGATTTAGCTGAAAATTTGTATATTAATAAATTTTTATATTCTAATAACGAAAGTGACGTTATTTTTCTGGAGAATTATGCGCAACATATGAAAAAAATTGCATTCATATGCGCACTAGTTTGCATGGCGCATGACCATTATCTAGTTTACACCGCTCATGACGCCCGGACACGAGGTTGCTGCGTGGCACCCGGTTAACTGAATGCCCGGTTAGGTCAATTGAATGTCCGGTTAGGTCAAATGTACGTCCTTGACGATTGGTTAGGTTAAGTAGTGATATTTTCGTTAAAACTAACGAAAATATTATGACTTAACCTAACCAATCGTCAAGGGCGTACAGTTGACTTAACCGGGCATTCATTTGACCTGACTGGGCATTCAATTGACCGGGGCAAGTCGCAAGTAGATAGATCACAGCACTACATTATCATATGATCACACTACAACAATAATATTCAGACTAAACTAGGTCAAAGCATGCAACAAATAAACATTAATAACAACAATAAAAATTACTGTTTATGCGAGTTCATATGGAGAAAAAGGTATGAAAATGAAGATTTAGTTATTAAAATATTATTAAATATTGCAAATTTTAATAAATAAAGGATATTACAGTATCTGCGTTTTATTTTATAAAACCCACTGCATAACACTACATAATTTAAATAACGGTCATGCGCCATGCAAACTAGTGAGCATATAAATGCAACTTTTTTCGTATGTTGCGCATATTTTCCAGGAAAATAACGTCATTTTCATTATTAGAATATAAAAATTTATTAATATACAAATTTTCAGCTAAATCCCGTGGGGTCGTCCATTTGAAAAATATCCTTTATATATATACAGGGCGTCCCAAAAAATGTATACACACTTTAAATAATTATAAAGGCAGTGTTTATTAAAATACATTTCATTTTCAAAATGTAATAGAATCTACAGACATTATTTAATTGTTTTGTCAACGCCTGTTTTCAAACTGACGTCCGTTCTGGTCCAGGCACTGCTGATAACGCGAAGCAATGGAATCGCAAACATCACGAAACATTTCGTTTGGTATTTGTGTGCATTCTCGTTCAATGGCTGCTCTCAATTCAGCGACTGTTGCAGGTTTTATAGATAGCGTAGACTTTGTCTTTTAAGTATCCCCATAAAAAAAAGTCTAGTGGTGTGAGGTCTGGTGAACGCGGAGGGTATTCTACGAAACCCCTTCGTCCAATCCACATCCACATCGTGCCAAGTACCACTCGCAATACTCCACTCTTCGGTCCGGATCATCTTCATTAATAGCATGGACTAATCTTGGAATGTAACTTTTGCATTGACAGCGCTTCAAAATGCGTTGGACAGACGATTCGGAAATTCCTACCTCACGACTCGCTTGCCGCACAGATTTTCTTGGACTTTGGTGATACGTTTCCAGTACTCTTTCTTGCTTTGTGGGGCTTGTCGATGTCCGTGGTCTTCCGGAACGCTTCTTGTGGACATTCTGAACAGTTCCATCGGCTTCAAACTTATCTCTAATTCGAGTGATGGTACGTCGCGTTGGTGGATCTGTTTGAAACTCCCTCCTAAACTGTCTTTGCACTTCAACTGCGTTTTCACACTTCCAGTAGCATTTTAGAATGAATTTCCTTTGTTCAAAGCTTAGTCTGACTGCCATTATTAATTCTAATGGGTTTAACTTGGAAAGAAAGAAACATCAATTGAGCTATCAGCTGTTAAAGTGTGTATACATTTTTTTGGGACGCCCTGTATATAACTGTAAAAATGAACAATGAACAATTCCTATATAATCATTATATGGATTCATTGTCTTCATGCAGTACTTATGTTTGTATGGTTTTTATGTTTGAATGTTCATTTTTACATAAGAAACCAAAATCGCCTAAGCGAGTTTTGGACAGAATTTCGATTTATACTTCTTTATTCATTACTGTATTTCTCTAATTCATCTTTTCTAATAATGACTTATACTGTACGAGTGTACGTATGACATAATGTGAATAACTATGACGTCATAAAGTAACTTAATTCTCTTCACGTTTTTCATACCGAGAATACTGAATCACCCATTTGGTTTGTGGATATCTTTCATGTACAATGTATGGAAATTCTTTAACATAATAATAAAAACTGTACACTCTATACGTCATTATTTATATGTTGTTCATTCATACATCCATGCCCTATCTTGACCATTATCCTATATCAATTTTATTAAATATTCATTTTTACTCGTGTCAGTCTACGAAATGGTACGAGACTTTATGCCTCCGTACCTGTTCGTTCAAAATCGTCCAAATACGTTCGCATGTATTATTTTTTTTTATTATTTTTTTTCAACTGCGTTCACCCCTCGCAAGATATTCACAAATGCTCAGGCAAGTGATCAAATTCGATGATCACAGCATGAACTGAACATCTGAAAACGAAAAATCTCCTCTCGCTCTAATTTCAATTTATAACATATTATCATGCGTTATGTTAAATCATGTGTGTCATGTATATATAAATATATATCGTATGTGCCCATGTACTTTGTGTTGTACTAATAAGTAATAACCATATATAAATATAGAAAACACTGTAAGAATTGTAAACGACGTAATGTACTTTAATGAAACTTTAATTAAACGATCATAATTTAATATATAATGTAGTAATGTACTTTACTGAAACTGTAATTAATGATAATAACTTGTAATGTACTTTAAATGGAAGTGTAATTAAACGATACTAAGTGAATATGAATTAATCCATAATTATAATCATAATTGTTGTAAACCCGAAATTACAATGTACTCAGAGTGTATTTGGATTGTACCTAATGTACTACAAAATTATGTCGCCCGTTAGAAATGCATACTTGGCGAAAATACGATTATTTTTATTTTTTTTTTTTAAATTTTTATTTGGAATCTTTCATCTGATCATGTGTTTAAAAGGGGGGAAACTTAACCTTCAAACTGCATTCCCCCCAAAATTTAGATTGTATATAAATCATGTAATTGTAAAATAATATCACTTCTTCACTCCGACTTCGATTACTTCGAATCACTCCCTTGCTAGCAGCCTCGCTGCGAGGAGGGGGCAGAGGCCCCTTGCCTCCTTAACTTTTAGATTCCGGCCTGAGACATGGTCGAAAGAGGTCGAACCTCTAACCCTGTAAATTCAGAGCACTACCTGTACATTTTAGAAGTAAACTACAGTCAAAGGAAGTTTTTTTTACCTTTTCCTTCGAGCTTTATTCTCTTCAGGAATTTAGTTAGTAAAATTTCCCGATACGTTATAAGAAGCATCCGGGAATCTTCAGAAAATGTAGTAAGTTTTCCCGGAATCCTTCGAACCCACCCAGTGGCATAGAAAGAGAAGAAGTAGCAGTCTGTCGACCCTACAGCGAGAGAAACAAAATTAGAATGTTATAGAAGAAACTATCGCGAGAAATATCCGTTGCTGCCTCCCAACCAGAACCCCCGTCGATTCGAACCAACCCAGGGCCATAGACGGAGGGGTTAACATATATATATATATATATATATATATATATATATACACACACACACCCTTTTTTTATTACGTGTCCCCAGAAATTTTTCTATTCCGAAATAAATGTTCTCAACTGAAATAAAGGAATCTAGACACAAAGACAAACGCAATAGGTACGTAAAACATAATAGTTTATTAACTTTAGTTAAACAGCATGTTCAGTGTAATCGCCATTTTTCTAGCATAATATTCAACCTTACACAAATGTTCGACATAATTTTTGGAAATAGCTCAGCTGGGATGTTGTTGATCACCTCACAGACTTTGGTGTTTAGGTCTTCAAGTGCCTTAGGCTTGGTAGAATGTTATGTAACCGCACAAAATAATATCACGGGGTGTGAAGTCAGGTGAGTATGATGGTCATTCTACTGGTTCATAACGTGAGATTAGTCTCCCGGAAAAAATGTCTCCTCAAAAAGTTGCAAGTTTCACAAGCAGTGTATGGAGGTGCTCCATCCTGTTGAAACCACTGTGAATCTGGGGTAATGCAGTTATTTCTTTTACAGGACAAACTAATTAGTTGTGGTAAATCTACTAGTAGCAGTATCAGCTTTTCCTAATTTCATAGCAGTAAAAAAATGCGTTCTGGGACGAACTGGGTGAGTGTTTGGGTAATTTTGATGCGAGGGACCGAGTTCTCGTGCTAGGAACTTGAATGCGAGAGTGGGAGATGTGCCAATTGACGGTATAGTTGGGGCGTACAGGGTGCCTGGTGTGAATGGAAGTGGGAAAAGATTAGTTGAGCTGTGTGCTGAAAGAGAATTGATGATTGGAAATACATGGTTTCGTAAAAGAGATGTACATAAGTACATGTGGGTGAGTGGTGTCCGAGGTGATAGGGCACTGATGGATTATGTGTTGATGACGAGATCTGCTGGGGGAAGTTGTTAGATGTGAATTTTTTGAGAGGAGTTGCAGGTGGAATGTCGGACCACTTCTTGCTGGAGGCGAAAGTGAAGGTTTGTGGTGGATGTGGAGTAAGGGGAGCGGGTAGGGTGCCTGTGAGAAATGTAGTGAAAGTGAGTAAACTGAGGAAAAGGGAGTGTGAACGGATGTATCAGGAGAGACTGAATGAGGAATGATGCAGGGTGGGAGAGAGTGAAATAAGGGGTATGGAAGAGGAGTGGCAGATATTTAGTGAAGCGGTGCTGAAGTGTGCGACGGAAGTGTGTGGGATACCTTAAATTGGGATGACTTCGGACAAAATCTGCGTAAAAAGTTTTACTATTAAATAGCTCCTAAATTAAATAATAAGAATAAGAAATACCAGGGGAATGTTCTGATGCAAAGAGAGTTTTGTTTACATATTTCATTTAAGAGCTATTTAATAGTAAAACTTTTTACTCAGCTTTTGTCCGAAGTCATCCCGGTTTACGGTACGGAAGATTGGGGTTGGACATAAACAATGGGGTAGTGAATGGTGGAATGTGGAGGCTGAAATGTTGGTGAAGCAAAAGAGGGAAGTATATCGGTACTTGCAGAGCAGAAGTGTGGGTGATTGGGAAGAGTGTGAGAGGAAGAGGCAAGAAGTAAAGAGAAAAGTGCGAGATCTGAAAGAAAGCAAATGAGAGATGGAGTATGAGCAGAGCTGGGCAGTATTTAAATACATTTGTATTTAAATACGTATTTAAATACATTTGTGTATTTATAACTGTATTTATAAATACATTGTTTTTCATGTATTTAAATACTTTAATGAGTATTTAAATACAATGTATTTAAATACTCAAAATATAAAAATGTAAATACTTTTACTGGTTTAATACACGTTCTGTACTAGCACAGTACGACGCGTCGACAGTGTAGTACAGCATGGTTCATGTTTCAACGTGTCAGTTCAATCAGTTGTGTGCCACTCTTAGTCGAAAGCGGTTGATTTCTTTATCGTGTGCGTGTCATGGCTTCAACAAGCAAATTTGTATGTATTTAAAATGTATTTACAAATGTATTTAAATACAATTGATGTATTTTGTATTTAATATCTAAATACATTCGTAAAATGTATTTAGTATTTAGTATTTAAATACATTTCTCCCATGTATTTAGTATTTAGTATTTAAATACATTCAATGTATTTATTGCCCAGCTCTGAGTATGAGAGTGTCAGAAAATTTCAGGGAGAACAAGATATTTTAGAGAGAAGTGAATAGTGTGAGGAAAATAAGAGGGCAGATGAGCATGACCGAAAAGAGTCGATGGGGAAGTGATGACAGAGAGAGAAGATGTGAAGACAGGGTGAAGCGAGTATTTTGAAGGGCATTTTTGGATGGGAAGGCTGAGTGAGTATTTTTGGATGAGATCGCTGTGGAGCTCTTGAAAAAAGGCGGTGATTGTAGTGTTCATTGGTTGGTGCGTGTTTAATGTGTGTATGGACAAGGCGAGATGCCGCAGGACTGCGGGGACAAAAATGTACAGTATGTTCGAATTATAGAGGAATTAGTCTGTTGAGTGTGCCATGTAAGGTGTATGGGAGAGTAGTGATTGAAAAGGTGGTGGCTTGCACGGAGCAATAAATTGGGGAGGAACAAGGGAGTTTTAGAATAGATAGAGGGTGTGTGGACCTGGTGTTTGGGTTGAAGATGCTGTGTGAGAAATACTTGGAGAAAGAAAGGGATTTGTAAGTGGCATTCATGGATCTTGAAAAAGCGTATGATAGAGTTGACAGAAAGGCGTTGTGGCAAGTGCTGTCAGCTGTATAGGGTGCATGGGTCGTTGTTGAATACGATGAAAAGTTTTTACCAAGTGTTATTATTATTTTTTTTATTGGGTTCAGAATCCCAGCTGAGCCGTGAACGGCCAAGCTCTGAAGGGTCAGTTTAACCTACAGCCCAAGTTAAGCTAGACTAAAAACTTACGGACTTGGAGGTCCTATTAGGTCCTACCTCAGGGTTGCTGACTCGATGTGGGCCTACCTTAGGCCTCAGTTCCATAAAATTAAGATAAAAAATAAAAGGGGCACTATTTATGGTCTTCTTTCTAAACCTTGCAACAACAACACAACCTGCACCATTGCACGATGCAACAATCTTGTATCTAAACAACCAAACTGAATTGCAAGAGAGCTCTCTATAAGACCACGCCCTGTAAGTGCCGCATTCAACAAACGAGTAGAAAAGACGCGCAGCGCCCCAAAAATATGATGCCACAAGAGTGCCCAAACAATGATGCCACAAAAGCCCAAAAATGCTAGCTCTAAATTAAGTGAATTTTTCACTAACCTTACAATTATGAGATGGATATATATACACCTTAACTTAGTATATACAAGCAAAGCTGCATCAGTCAGCTTATTCATCATATCGCCTTGGGACAACAATGGCTCTTCCTCTTCTAGATTTCTAACACTCCCCACCGAAGAGGCATTGTTATCATTACCTTCTGCAAATGACATGAGGCTGTAACTCAAATGTTTAATTTTGACTATCCGTGTTTTTGCTGATTTCTAAAGCATAGAGTTTTTGTATAGGTCTCTTTAATTTTCCTCCTGAAGTCTTTACCAGTGCAGACCTAACTAAATTGTCTTTGCCAACAAACAACTCTTCAATTATGCCAAGCTTCCAGCATTGCCTTGGTCTTTCATCCCCAATCATTACCACTTCTCCCACCTTGATACAATTTTCATTGGAGCCCTTTACATTGCCTGATGGGTAATAAGTGAGTTCTGGCAAGTATTCCATCTGCCACCTCTTCCATAACTGATCTTGTTAACTCTCCTTGAGTGCTCTGGATAGGCTGAAAGTCTTCTGGCAAACTGGGGCTTGATGTTAATCGTTTACTACAGAGAAAATGATTTGGTGTCAATGGCTCTGCATCCTGCATACTGTTGTAAACAAAAGTGATAGGCCTACTGTTCACCATTGCTTCTACTTCACAAAAAACAGTGCAGAATTCTTCTTTGCTCAAATGAGCATTAGCTAAAAGTTTCTTTAATGGACACTTTACACTTCTCACTAGCCTTTCCCAAAATCCTCCCCACCATGGTGCTCTCTCAACAATAAACTCCCACTGTACCCCATGGTGTGAAAAATAGGATTGGAATCCTTCCTCTTTTAGCAAGGACCAAACTTCTTGGAGTTCCTTTGCAGCTTTTTTGAAAGTTTTTGCATTATCCGATATGATTTTATTTGGGAAACCCCTTCTGTTCACAAACCTTTTAAAGGCCAAAAGAAATACATCGCTACTTAAGTTGCTTACCAACTCCAAATGGATTGCTCTGGTGGTAGCACATGTGAAAAGACATATAACCTTTGTTAGACTCCCCTTGCTCATACACATAGACTGGACCTGTGAAGTCTACTCCCACTACATCAAATGGGGCAGTATAGACACACCGTTCTCTTGGAAGTGGAGCCACCTTTTCATAATAAGGCTTTTCACTCCAACGCTTGCAAACCACACATTTATGCAAGACCTTTTTACTACTTGTCTAATTTGGGGAATCCAAAACTGTTGTCTGATCTCTATTATCACTTCTCTAACTCCAGCATATAACAACTTATGATGCGTATTCAGGATCAAAAGTTCCACAAAGTGCCCCCGAGAAGGTAGCAAAATTGGATGTCTTTTCTCCTCTGGAAGCCCAGAAAACTGTAGTCTACCTCCTACTCTCAATAAGTCCTGATCCAAAAACACATCCAAACCCTTGAGAGCAGAATGTGTTGGCAGAACCTGTAATAGACTGCTGGTGAGCAATTCCCTCTCTTCACCAAATTTTTCCTTCTGCACACATACCACCCAGTATTGCCTGGCTTGCAATGTTCCCCCTAAGGTGTGCGCGTGTGCGCGCGCACACGCGTTGTGAAACCTGCGTACACAGCAAAATAAAATGCGCACAGGCTCAAGCGTTTCATGAGTCACGACAGTAAATGAAGTAATTTCAAAAATATACCGTCACACAAGGTCTGACCATTTGCATCAACATACTCTATAGTCGCTCTTTTAAGTATTAACCCCTTCCGCCCGACTTCGCCGACGTCCGCGCAATTACGCAATACAGATTTTTTTTACTCTATGTATTTGCATTTTTTTCTTTTATACATTAACGCATTGAATATAAACCTTCTCTTTCTTATTTTTGCATAAAAACGAATAGTAATTATCTCATAATTCATAAAAAATGAAATTATTTTTATTTTATTCCTATTTTGTGAATGGATAAAATCATGTATTAATCTTGATAGTCTATTTTAAATTGCTAAATGCTAAAAATTGTTTTGAGAAATGATAACTAAAATAGTCATTTTCAATTAGTTATTTTTATTTTATTTTTTATTTTGTTGAATTTTATTTTACTATTTTTTATTTTATTCATATTTTTAGAATGGATAAAATGTTTTCTTTTTTAAGAATAGATAATATTGTAAACAGTTTTTTAATATCCATTTAATAGTATCGTAATGATCAAGCTATCACATTATGGAAATAATATTTATTAAGTATTTAATATTTATATATATTTCACTTTGAAGATAATAGCGCTCAGAAAAGTTTGCACAATTTTTCACCATGAATCTAAATGTATGCACAACGAAAATTTCTTGCGCACACGAACTAAAAAAAATTAGAGGGAACATTGCTGGCTTGCTGAATCTCCTTAGTGTTCAGAATTCCTTCCCTTCTTGTTTCTCCCTTAATGTTGTTTGTAAATCTATATACCCATGCTGTCACTCTTAACAACCTTTTCAGGCTGCTAATGTCCTCAAGCCTTAATATGGGGTTCTGCTGCATAACTTGACAACTTTTCACAGTGCATTTTCTCATCTCACTCACCCATTCTTCTTGAGCCCGGCATTCTCCTCCAATAGGCTGATTAGAAGGCCAGTTTCCACTTCCAAGTTTTAGCCACTCTGGCCCATTCCACCACAAACTTGACTGTGCAAGATCTTTCACTGAAATTTCTCGTGTTGGTAAATCAGCTGGGTTTTGGGTGCCTGGACAATGTTTCCATTGCTTAGGATCTGTGTGTGCTTGAATTTCCTCCACCCTATTGGCAACAAATGGTTTCCATTTCCTTGCCTGGCTTCTTAACCAGTACCAAACTATAGTGGAGTCTGTCCAATAATAGCTCGGAATTTCATAGAGGGCCAGAGACTTTTGCACTGTAACTGCAAGCCGACTAGCAATAACTTCACCCATCAATTCCAACTTTGGAATAGCAAGCCTTTTCAAAGGTGTTACTCTGCTCTTTGCAGCAACCAACCTGCAACTTACTTCCTCTTTGAATGTGCCTCTTATATAAATACAAGTTGCATAGGCTTCCTCACTTGCATCACAAAAGATGTGCAGCTCCAAATTATCTGGACTATTGTTCAACTCTCCAAAGTACCATCTTGGGATTTCAATGTCTCCAAGATGTGCCAATTCTTTGAACCAATATTTCCACCTTACCACCATATGATCAGATAACTCTTGTTCCCAACCAAGTCCAATTTCCCAGAGGCTCTGAAACCAATTTTTTTACTTTATCACAAATGGAGCCAGGAATCCAAGAGGATCAAAGACCTTCGAAGCCAAACTAAAAGCTGTACGTTTTGTCCACCTTGTCTCATTCTCAGCCAGCTCTACTAAAGATTTCCCATTGAAGGTAAACAAATCCTCTCCTTGCTGCCAAACCATGCCTAGCACCTTTGTGTCTATTGCCTACAACTCCTTAATACCAGAATCCTCAATACTTTCTGCTGCATCAGGTCCTACACAGGACTGACTCATAAACTCTTGTAATTGAGAATGATTGGTCTGCCATTTTCTAAGCTCCATGCCAGCCTCCCTCATTATAGCTCTAGCCTCCATGAATATCTGTTTAGCCATTTCTGTATTATCCACGGAACACAGCAAATCATCAACATAAAAATTTTTCCTTATGTGTTCAATAGTGTTAGGATAGACTTCAGAATATTTCTTAAAATGGTACTGCATAGTAGCTGCCAACAGAAATGGACTAGAGCTGAGGCCAAACAACACTGACTTCATTCTATATGCTTGAACCTTAGGTTCATTTTCCAACAAGTCTTTCGTATCCACCCACAGATACCTTATTACATCTCTGTCCTCTGGTTTTAACTTTATCCGCAAAAAGGCTTGCTTCACATATGTAGTCAATGCTACTCTACCAAACCTGAATCTCAGTAACAAGGAAAATAAATCTGCATTTAAATTTGGCCCAGCATCCAAACAGTCGTTCAAGGACACACCACCTTTGTCCTTGGCTGAGCCATCAAAAACTACCCTCAGTTTGGTGGTAGTTTTGTCTCGCCGTACCACTGCATGGTGTGGCAGATAATGTGCCTCCTGGCTCACCAGCTCACCTTGCACCCTTTCAGCATAGCCCTCCCTTATATAGCTTGGGATGGCCTCATTGTATTCAACTAACAACTCCTCATTTTTTCTTAGCCTGTACAATGAAGTCTCCAACGGTCCAACCTCCTATTAGCTAGCTGAAGGTATGAACTGGGTTTGCAAGAATCCCTCCAAGGGAGGCCAACTTCATAGCAACCATCTCTAAACCCAAATCCCTTTTTCAAATTGCTCTAAAACATCACTGTTCACTGGACTCGCCTGCTTCTCCTGTTTGTCCTTTATGCCAATAGATTCAAGTTCCCAAAAGGCTTTCAAATGCCTTTCCAAACTATGGCTGTTCTCCTCAATCTTAACAAAAAGAGCTTTAACCTCCATTTCATTGCAATAGCTCCCATGTACCATCCAGCCTAGCTTACTTTCAATAGCTACCGGGCCTCGAGATGTGCGGACAATATTACCAGAGATGAAGTCCCAATAATAGTCAGCTCCAATCAAACGACTAATATCTTCTGTTCCTTCAAACTTATTATTGCCCAAATTAATTCCTTTAACTCGCAATTCTTGGACACATGCCATATCTAAACAAGTAGTGACTGGAGCACAAAGTTCCTCAATCTCTACAGCTTGGACCTTAATGCTGCAGCTGTTTGCAATAATCCCCCTTTACTTTTACTCCCTTTCATAGCAGTGGCATGTGCCACAATAATAGCGATGCCGGCCATGGCATTTTTTGCACAAAATTTTAAACTTACAAAACCTTGTTCTGTGACCTTTCAAAAAACATTAAAACATGCTGTGGACTTAGTTACCCTGTCCTTTCTCTCCTCAACAGGTAAAGCCTCAGCCACCTCACATTTATATGACTTGTGGTTGCCTTCGCAAAATATGCATTCCTTGATTCCCTTTAATTTATTCTCAGAGGATGCATGTAGAGCTGACACTGTACCTGGGCTATTCCTTTTTGTAGAAACTTTGGTGCTGTGCCTGCCTTTGTCCCCTTGTTTAACATCCCACTGTGCAAACTCAGTTCCCTCTGGTCTTGTTAATTCTGTGCTTAAAAGACTTAACATCTGCTGAAGGGGGATGTACACATGTTCTGTAGAGTGTCCCCTACTTAATTCAAGCAAAATTGAGCTAGGCAATTTAGACTCCAGTAAAGTGACCACCATTACATCATACCTTTCCATTCCTACACCTAAGTTGTCCAGGGATCTAGTTCTAACTTCAAATTCATCATATAACTGCCGTAACTCCTTGACACTATTAGGATTATTAACAGGAGGTATAGCTAAAAGTTCGCGGAGGTGGCTTTTAATTAAGGTCTCTGGCTTACCAAACCGTTTCTTTAATATATCCCAAGCTACATTATAATTAGCCTCTGTTAATGCTAATCCTGCTATTGTCTTTGCTGCCTCCCCTTCCAAGAGGGACTGCAAATAATTAAACTTCTCCACCGCACTTAACAATTGACTAGAATGAACTGTTGATTGAAAACTGTCTGCCCATCCTTGCCATTCCTGAATACTCCCAGAAAATGTTCTGAGTACAAGCCTCGGTAATTGAACTGCAGATCTGTTAACCTTAACTTCACAAGCACCATTTGTTGAAGGTTGTGTTTCATTATTAGACCTGGTCTCTAAATGTATTGAGCTGCTAAACTCTTTTGCTCTGTGGCATACTTTAATTATATCATCAATAATCTCTTCAAAGTAAATTATGTTATTTTCTATTTCATCCTCTTCTATAAGATCCTCAATTTTAACATTTACTTCGCTAAGAGCAACCTTTTTAGTTTCTAATATGGAAAGCTGTGCAGTCACTAAGCTTAAATCCTCTTGCTCTATGGCAGAATCTATGGTGGCAATGACCTTTGTAATTAGACCTTTGTAGGCGCTTCTCCTTTTTTTAAACTTGTTCAATTCAACTGCACTCATCTTCAATGCAAACAACAATTGGGCTCAATACCAAATAAGCTGAAATGGCAAAAATACTAAACCAAACTGATCAAACTAATACCAAATTTTCCACCCAAGTAACTGCCGCACTGAAGTCTGCAACCTTCGCCTACGAATAATAAACCAAAATTAACCAAACCGGTAAAAATGTAGGCCTAAAACAACGACAGACGAATGGCCAAGTTTCGCAATTGGGCGACCAAACTTTCTACCCTGGGACCTTAACTCAATTATGCTCAACCCGTCTAGGCCTAACTTGGGTTACAATTTGCACAATCAGAACTTTGCCGGAAAATAGTTACTGACTCAGTCGTGGGCTAGAATCCGGTTCGAAGGACCATGTTATTTTTTTTATATTTTTATTGGGTTCAGAATCCCAGCTGAGCCGTGAACGGCCAAGTTCTGAAGGGCCAGTTTAACCTACAACCCAAGTTAAGCTAGACTAAAAACTTACGGATTTGGAGGTCCTATTAGGTCCTACCTCAGGGTTGCTGACTCGATGTGGGCCTACATTAGGCCTCAGTTGCATAAAATTAAGATAAAAAACAAAAGGGGCACTATTTATTGTCTTCTTTCTAAACCTTGCAACAACAACACAACCTGCGCCATTGCACGATGCAACAATCTTGTATTTAAACAACCAAACTGAATTGCAAGAGAGCTCTCTATAAGACCACGCCCTGTAAGTGCCGCATTCAACAAACGAGTAGAAAAGACGCGCAGCGCCCCAAAAATATGATGCCACAAGAGTGCCCAAACAATGATGCCACAAGAGCCCAAAAATGCTAGCTCTAAATTAAGTGAATTTTTCACTAACCTTACAATTATGAGATGGATATATATACACCTTAACTTAATATATACAAGCAATGCTGCATCAGTCAGCTTATTCATCATAACGCCTTGGGACAACAATGGCTCTTCCTCTTCTAGATTTTCTAACACCAAGTGAGTAGAGCATGTGTGCGTGTGGGAAGAGAGGAGGGTGAGTGGTTTCCGGTGAAAGTGGGTCTACGGCAGGGTTGTGTGATGTCTTCATGGTTGTTTAATGTGTTTATAGACGATGTGGTGAAAGAGGTAAATGCAAAGGTCATGGGGAGGGGAGCGGGGATGAAACATTTTGCGGGGCTAGGTGTTTGGGAAGTGAAATAGTTGTTGTATGCGGATGATAAGGCTCTGGTGGCGGACTCTAGAGAAAAGCTACAGAAACTGGTAACTGAGTTCGGGTGGGTGTGTGAAAGAAGGAAGCTAACAGTAAATGTGAATAAGAGTAAAATTATGTGGTGCTGTAAAAAGGAGGTTATTGAGAGACTGAGTGTAAGTTTGTAGGGGGGTAAATGGAAGAAGTGGCATGTTTCAGGTACTTAGCTGTGGATGTGGCAAGGAATGGGACTATGGAGACATAGGTGGGTCACAAGGTAAAAGAAGGGGCAAAAGTACTGGGTGTCCTAAGAAGTGTTTGGAAGGAGAGGTCGTTGTCTATGGGTTCGAAGATGGGTATGTATGAAGGTATAGTAGTGCCAACGGTGTTGTATAGATGTGAGGCATGGCCCCGCGTGGGTGCGAATGCGAAGGAAAGGAAAAGAGCGGATGTACTGGAAGTGAAATCCTTGAGGACGATCTTTGGGGTGATGCGGACTGGTCATGTGAGAAACACTATTATCCGTGAGAGGTGTGGGAGTCGAAGGAGTCTTGTAGAGAGAGCAGATGAGGGGGTGTTAAAATGGTTTGGGGATATGGAGAGGATGAGTGAGGAGAGGTTGCTAAAGAGAATTTACGTGTCAGAGGTGGAGGGGGAAAGGGGGAGGGGTAGACCGAGGAGGAGATGGGAGGATGGGATGAGAGAGGCTTTGGGTCAGCTGGGCCTGGACATCTGGGAGGGTGAAAGATGCGTGCTAGATAGAAAAAAGTGGAGTGATGTGGTATATGGGAGCCGACAGGCTGGCAATGTGCCGACTCAGGGTGTATGAAGCGGTCTGGGTAAACCGTAGAATAGTCTGCAGGGCTGGGTTGTGGATAATGTTGCCCTGAGGCAGGTATCATACATTATTATCGTGCCAGCTGATGAAGTGAATGTGAGGGATTGAGGATTGTTCCTGACGCGACCTCACTGCGGTGGGAGAGTGTTTAGATATATAAAAAAGTATTTATTTATTTAATGTATTTAATTTTTTAGCTAATTTTATAAAATGAAATATTATAATCATGCAACTCGGCCGGTGGATAATTTTGCAGCCAATCAAAGATGGTAAAGGTTGATGACAAAATGTAAAATTAAAACTGATGGAATCATATTCAATGGTTTCAAAATTAATTAAAGTTTGTTTGTAAATAAATAAAAAATGCCTTTAAAATACGTTTCGGTATTTGATCTGTAACGATGTAGAAATTTACACAAGCAGTATAATTTTTTTTTTTTAAATTTCCCTGAAAATGAAGATCTTTTTAAATATCTGGGCTTCTAATTGTGGAAGAGTGAACCTAAAATTTATCCTTTACATATATAGTGACAGAGACACCTTCAGATACTTTTTCGATTTTCACCTGACAATAAGCCCACTGTTCCATCGACACAACCACAACCAAGATTATAAAGGCCCATAGCCAGGAGGGGAAGGCGAGGGTGGCGTCCTCCCCCTACACACACAGAACACCGAGTTCCGCCAAAGTACACTGCATTTTTAGCTGTTAGGAGTGACCATCTTTGACAATATAGGGAAAATGGCCTCTGGCTTTTACCTGCTTCCTAAAAGGATATTATTTATGCATGTATACTTTAGTTAAGTAAGCATGAATAACCTGGCAACATTTATCTATTATTTCAACAAATTTACTTATTGTGCTATAAAAACATGACCGATGATGCGAAATTCGAAACAGAAAATCAGATAGCGATAAACAAGGCAAAAAGAGTCTCGGGACAAGTACTAAGAACGTTCAAAAGAAGGGACAAGACAGTAATAATTCCCCTGCTGGAAACACTGATCATACCAAAACTTGAATACTGCTCAGTCTTGACGTCCCCATATAAAAAGGAAGAAACTAATAAACTAGAGGAAACTCAGAGACATTTCACAGCTAAGACTGATGGCTGCAAAGAACTCAACTACTGGGAAAGACTACGTAAACTAAATCTGTACTCCTTGGAAAGAAGAAGAGAGAGGTACACCATAATCTACATATGGAAAATGATCGTAAAACTGGTACCAAACTTCAAACTAAACCCAATTACCATTAGGGTGACCAAGTGTACTACATTTGGCAGGGCAGTCCTGCTTTTTGGGGGTTTGTCCTGGAAAAAAATGGAGTACTAAAAAACATAAAATTATATATTATATATCCTTTTCAGACATTTTCGAACACTGTATAGTATATATTTGTCGTGCATCTGGAAGGTGTGTGCGCATCATTATTTTGGAAGTAAAATATGAAATCATGAATAATTTCTCTCTTTCGTTCGGTTTCATTGCCGAAAAAACTGTGCACTTATTATCGAACGCTCCCAGTGATTTTTGTCTTTGTGGTAAGTGCATATGCATTGTGTAGTGTAGTGACTGCTGTTTATTGTGTGAATAAGTGCGTGTGTATCCTATAACGAGTGTGTATTTATCGTGTAATGAGTAAAGCAGTTTTCTTGAAAAAGCCACGTAGATTATGTTCAAGACAAACACGTTATTTTCATAATATAAAACTTGATTCTTTTGGCGGTTAAATCATCATCGGTTTTGTGTATGTTTTTTTTTTTTTCTCATTCTACAGTACAATTCTGGAGTGCGTGACACTGGCGTTGCGTTCATTGTCCACAAGTGTAAAAACATCTTTTGGGATATTTATAGGTAGGTCTTTTTTATTAAGTAGCCTTAAAATTGTTGTTACTTTTTATTCTATGATTCTTAAAAAATACAATAGTATTATGATTATGTGAAATAAATAAATGAATTTAGTTTTTTTTTAGTTCAGTAAAGTTTATGACTTAAAAATTTGTTTTGTTGTCCTGCTTTTTTATTTCTTGGACCTGGTCACCCAAATCCAAACAACGCTGGAAAATAGGAAATACAGACTGTGTTGTGTTCCGAAATTAAAAGCCTGACAAAGGACCTCTTTGACACCAAAGGAAAATAGCTTGGTTGTGAGGGGACCAAGACTTTTTAACCAGCTTCCAAAGGATCTCAGAAACGTTACAGGAGTCAAAGTTGAAGTCTTCAAAACAAGACGATGCCTGGCTCAGGACGGTACCAGATAAACAGGGTGTACCTGGCTATGTGTGGTGGAGAGCGCAAGAAAGCAACTCGCTCCTCCATCAAGTCAGGCCTAGAGGCGGAGCCACCAGCTTGACCTTCGTGTGAAGAGAGACCAACACACGAAACATCAACGAGGTTATTATCTAGCCTGATGATGAGCGTATTGCTCGAAACGTTGCGCATTAAAGAAGACTTTTCATGGCATTTACATTCCTCCTTGTCATTGGATTTCTCCTAAATATTAAATTGAAGCTTTGTAGAAGCAAACCGCATGACTATATATATATATATATATATATATATATATATATATATATATATATATATGTGTGTGTGTGTGTGTGTGTGTGTAAAAATGAACAATGAATAATCAATATTCATTTTTCCATGAGAAACCAAAATCGCCTGAGCGAGTTTGGATAGAATTTCGATTTTTGCTTTCTATTTTTTTTTTCAGTGTCACAACCATGCGACCTACCATTTCTATGGTTTAGTCGTATCCATATTTCCATTTTTCATTTGTTAGAGAATTTATTATAATTAATTATGGTTGTCTTGCATCTAACCCTCATCCCTAAATTTTATTATATTATGCATAAACACTGCATATGGCATGATTGGAACCCTTGTTTGTACTTCTTTATTCATTACTGTAT
The DNA here is from genome assembly GCA_023014485.1 of Bathynomus jamesi. Taxonomy (NCBI): domain Eukaryota; kingdom Metazoa; phylum Arthropoda; class Malacostraca; order Isopoda; family Cirolanidae; genus Bathynomus; species Bathynomus jamesi. The sequence continues at coordinate 854,732 of JAJOZX010001327.1, forward strand.
TCCTCTAATTCATCTTTTTCTAAATTCTCCCAATAATGACTTGTACTGTACGTACAAATTAAATAACTATGGCGTATTAATTATGAATTGACGTATGGCATAATTTGAATAACTATGACGTCATAAAGTAGCTTAATTCCCTTCACATTTTCCCGTCATTAATTTCCCTTCATCATATCTCTAGTATACAATGCATGGAAATTCTTTAACATAATAATAAAAACTGTACACTCTATACGTCATTATCCTCTATCAATTTTATTAAATATTCATTTTACTCGTGTCAGTCTATGAAATGTGTACAAAACTTTATGCATCCGTACCTGTTCGTTGAAAGTCGTGCAAATATGTTCACCTGTATTATTTTTGTATTATTTTTTATTATTTTTTTATTTATTTCGCCTCGTGCATTGAACTCGAAAATGCTTATGCAAGTGTACGCAATTCGATGATCACAGCATAAATTAACATCTAAAGACGTAAAATCTCCTCTCGCTCTGATTCCAATTTATAACACATTATCATGCGTTATGTTATATCGTGTGTGTCATGTATATAAATACAGTATATACTGTATGTGCCCATGTACTTTGTGTTCTACTAATAACCATGTATAAATATAAAAATACTGTAAGAATTGTAAGTGACTAATGTACTTAATAATGTAATTGATGTACCGTATTTTAATGAAACTGTAATTAATGATAATAATTTATAATGTAATTAATGTACTTTAAGTAACGATAATAATTTAATATAAAGTAATTAATGTATTTTAATAACGATAATAAGCGAATGTGAATTGGTAATTATAATCATAATTGTAATAAACCAAAATTACAACGTACTCATGTACTACTCCGAAATTATGTCGCCCTTTAGAAATATATACTCGGCGAAAATACGATTATTTTTTATTTATTTTTTAAAATTTTTATTTGGAATCTTTAAAAAACCTGATCATGTGTTTAAATGGGGGAACTTAACCTTCAACTGCACTCCCCCAACATTTAGACTTATATGATACTTGCATCTGTAAATTAAGAATCACTCCCTTGTTAGCAGCTCTCAGCGAGGAGGGGGCAGAGGCCCCTTGCCCAGTGCCGGATTAACTCGAAGGCTAAAAGGCTGAAAGCCTTGGCCTACGAAAAAGTGTGGCCTACGAAAAAAAAAAAATTTTCAACACTAGCAGATTTTCTGGCAGTTCTCATCTGACCTTGAAGTAGAGGTGTTTGTTTAGTTGTTTGCCACTTTATTTGTGTAGACTGTAGAGTACACCTAGGGAGCCTAAATTTATTATTTTATATCATATAAAATAATAAATTTATGTTTATTATGTTTATATGTTTGTTATACAGGGTGAGCGAAAAGTCCCTGTGCAGTGACGTGCACCCACAAGAAGTGTAGTGAACCCGTACCTGCACTGTGTTGGAAGTGGACAGGTGCACAGGGACTTCTCGCTCACCCTGTATTTATATCAGGAGCGGCTCGCAGGTAGGCACTGTGGAACTGCAGCACCCCCATGATCTTATGATCTTTATATTTAAATATTTAAAATAGCCTCTCTGATTGTTTTTTTCAATAAACTTTGAGTTTTTAAATCAGATTATATCCTTTTTTCCTTAAACTATTTCAATGCCGAATGAATGAATCACGAAAGTAGCTTCAGCCTTCCCGTGGAACTGCGTACTTAACAGTTCCAGATTTTGTTCGAAACGCTTGAAACCTCGGTGGCGGACGTACGAAGAGCGAGTCAAAATCGCGGGTTTAAGAGGATCCAAAGCACTGTGGACAGAGCAGTGCCGATTTGTTTGTTTGACGTGGTAGTTGTGTTGCTGTATCGTTTGCTAATTCGAAATTTAATTTCCGAATTGCATTTATCAATGATTCGTTATCATTTATTTTTTGTCGTGAGATTGAAGTTAATTACATAATAATTGGATTATTTACAATATATAGCTTTCATTTCTTAGAATATTTTTTCGCTCAGAATAAAAACAAGAATGGAATTTGTTTATAAATACAATTTTTGGCAAATTCGAAATTACCCGTTAAGCGTAAGTACCCTATAATTGATTTTATGATACTATTTTACTTATTTTTATGACTGAGTAGTGAGTAGTTATCTATTTATCTATTCGACTTTCTCTCTCTCTCTCATATATATATATATATAATCGACACAATTGTTCGTAATTTCTGAGGCAGCACCCCCATAACTGAAAGTCACGAGCCGCCACTGATTTATATGTTGTTATTTCTCTTTCGAGTGATGTGTATTTTTCTTTTACAGAAATTTTTACAATTTTATGCATAAATCAAATATCATAGACATATATGGCAATACTGTCAGTGCATGTTCTCCCAAAAGAAAGCCAGAAAGATAAGGTCACTTAGGTTAAACCGTTAGATGTTTTCAATGTCCAGCTTTTTGCTCGGTTTACTGTGTGTAATTTACTTTACGTTTGTTTGCTTTACAATTTACTTTACTGTGTGCAATTTATATATATATATTGGTGAAATATCTTTTTTATGTAGGCCTATCGTATTTAATCTCTTAAAATTATCTATATTATACTCAATTATAAATTAAACATATGTAATCTCATTTAATAAAGCATTTATATTTGTCGAGTACTTTTTCTAATACCAATATATTGGAAAGATTTGTTGAAGTCCACGCAGTCCAGCCTTGGCCTACGAAACCCTTAATCCGGCCCTGCCCTTGCCTCCTTCATTTTTTTAGATTTCGGCCTGAGCCATGGTTGAAAGAGGTCGAACCTCTACCCCTGTAAATTCAGAGCACTACCTGTATATTTTTAGAAGTAAATTACAGTAAAAGAAAGTTTTTTTTATCTTTTCCTTCGAGCCGTGCTCTCGTCCGAGAACTCAGTCAATAAAGTAGAAAAAAATAATTTCCTGATATGTTATAAGAAGCATCAGGGAATCTTCAGAGAATTTAGTAAGTTTTCACGGAATCCTCCAAACCACTACAGAAGAACTCGGAGAGTATTATAGAAGAAACTATCGCGAGAAATATCCGTTGCTGCCTCCCAACCAGAACCCCTGTCGATTTCGAACCACCCGAGGCCATAGACGAAGGGGTTAACATATATATATATATATATATATATATATATATATATACTGTATATAATCACCGATGAGCCGGGCGTACCTGGCTATGTGACGTGGAGAGCGCAAGAATCCAACTCACTACTTCACCAGGCCAACTCGAGAGGAAGGGCGACAAGCTTGACCTTCGCGAAATGAGAAATCATCGAGCGGAACCTTTGTAAGGTAAGGTGTATATATATATATATATATATATATATATATATATAAGAGGTTCAAAAAAACCTTAGCCCCCCCCCCCCCCCCATTTGCAGCTTACATGTTTACTTATATCGAAATAGTTTTTAGTGATTATAAAAATATATAAAATTCTTTATTTATTGCAGGTATTAAAATTACTCTAGCTGATAAAGTGATAATATAATGGCTTCCCAATTAATTGGTGATTCGGAGAGGCAACGTGTGATAGATCGCATACGAGCAATAACATTTCGGGAAGCTCGTGATGCTGGAGCCGCCTTTATAACACGTTCATGGGTTGCCAAAAAGTTGCGAAGAAGTGAGGACTTCGTCAAAAGAAATTGGAATAAAACTTTGGACGAATGTGAAATGGATACAACCAAATCTGGGCGCCCAAATTTGCCACTCTCTCAGGAAACAAAGGACATCGTTGAAAGCGGTACGCGTAAGCGGAAAAACAGCTGTGCTAAACTTTCTAGAGAGATCGAAGTGTTAAGAGGAACGATCGTTAGTGGTGAGATCATTCGACTGTACCGTCATAGGCAAGGTTTAAAGCCTTGACATGAACTTCCAAAGCCAAGAAAAACTCAACTTAACATCGATGACAGAATGTGGTTTGCCCATTATCTTGAAGATTGGGATGTAGATGATTTCATGCATTTAGCTGTCTCCGATGAATTTTTTGTTTACGTAACACGTCGGCCTAACTACCAAAATGATCGAGTGTGGGCCACAACACCAGATGAAATCGATGACAATGAACATTATCGCGAATTATTAAAAAGTCCAAACTGTGTTGGTGCGTTTGTTTTGTTCACTGCAAAGAAGTTCATGTGGGTGCTGAAGCCAAATGGTCAGAGTTGGGATAGACAGTATTTTCGTGATATTATTCTATCCCAGCATGTCATTCCTTTTCTAAGAAACCCAAACAATGTTATGGATGTCGATCAGGTCACACTTCTGCACGATAAGGCCCCCTGCTTTAAGGCATTAGCTACTCAACAGTTGTTGCGGAACCATGAGATCGATTTCTTTGGAAATGAAGAATGGCCAGGAAATTCTCCTGACCTGAACGTCTGTGAACACATTGGATCAGTTATAAAGGACAAGGTTGAATGTCTCTTGTTTCAAGAACCTGCAGCAAATCGATTTTCGAAGGATACAATGACGCAACACATTGAAACTGTTTTAGCAAATTTGCGTAACGATCAAGATCTATTCACGTCACTTTTGGCAAGCTACCCAAAGCGAATTCAGGCTGTCTTGGAAGCCAATGGCGGGAACATCAAGTCTTAATTGTTTCTCATTAAATGCAAGATTAAATTCTCTTTTGTAAGGTATGTTTAGTTTTACTGTACCTCTAATGGTTTAAGCCATGGGCGTGGGGGACTAAGGTTTATTGGAGCCCCGTATATATATATATATATATATATGTTACAGGTAAAGTATGAAATTAGGCATTGTGTAAAAAGCCTACAAGCTTTAGGCAAAGTATGAAATATAAAGATTTTTATACTTTTCCTTGGTAGTCTATATAATTGCTGACGTCATACCGGCAATGTGTCGAATCGAATTACCTGCACTGGTGAAATGAGGATCGACAGTTCGAATGTGTTCCTGATAGTCCGGTTGCACGGGGTGGGAACCCTGTATTGTTTGTTATAAAGCAAATCTTGACATATTTTGAAAGCTTATACCACCCCATTCAAGATTCCATCGGGTGTACACCTGACCCCCGCTTGGCTTTTTTAATATGGCCGCCATTTTCCAAGATGGCCGGCGAAACTGAAAAATCCCATATTCTGGTCAATACTTGATGGATTTTGATGATCTTGGTGTCATTTCTAGGGTTTTTTAGGATGATGAGTCGATTTGGAGGGGTTGCAGATACTTTGGGAGTCATTTTGGCCCACATTCGTCAATACTCAAGGTCATTGGAGGTCAAACGCCCCCCGAAATAAGGAATATCCCATATCCTGGGTAGTCGTGGAGATATTTTGGTGATCTTACTATCGTTTTTATGGTTTTTGGCGAGACTGAGTAGTTCTATAGGCACATGATAACAGTAGGATATCATTTTGCAATTCCATGGGTCAAGTCAAGGTCATTTGAGGTTAAAGTTTGGCCTTGAAATATGATAATGCCACAGTTGACATCACTGTATTTGCTTTATTTCAGTGACAATTTCTACAATCTAGCTAACTGCTAAGCACTTAACATCTTTTCTGCAGATAAAACCAGATCATAATGCTTAAATGACATAACCCACATTATATGGATATGGATATTCGGATATAAACCACAATTTATGCTGAAGTGCAGGGCACATGCATTCTATGGAAGGTTGAAAAGCTACAAGATATGACCTTGTAAGCAAAACAAAGCTCACACCTAGCTGGGGGATTGGCATTGACAACTTTGATGCAGTTATTCACATTAGGTAACCATTTATTGGGGGCAAATATCAAAAGACATGGTTGTGTCAGGATCGTCAGGGTCATCAGTCTGCTCTTCGTTTGCGTTTTGGGTCAATGGATTGTTGCAATCCAAGCCGCTGCCACATGCAAGAACATTGTGCAAAGGATTCCGCGTCTCATGCAGCCGCAGCGACTCCCCCTGCATAATGATTGTGATTCACACCCACATCTGATTAGCTTCAGAACTTCATCTGGTGCTAATCACACTCCTTCACCAACTGTTTTTAGGATGAGAACTTTGTTTGTTTTGTCTCTCTCCCACCCATAATGCACAGGATCAAGGGTGGTGGGTCACACTTTAGTGCATCGAGCTAGTTCGCCACAGTGTAGTGGGCTCTGAGCACATTTTGATGGAAAGCTTCAGTTGTTGGTGGTAGAGAACATAGTTTGGGTGCAGCAGTTCCCGACTTCCCTGTCTTCTGAGCCCATGCTCACTGACGACACTCAGTAAGAGATGAGGATTTCTTATCCCCATAGCATGTAACAATGAACGCTGTTGCCTCTTTCTCGATATGGTCAAAACATGCATCAAGGGACCCCAGCTTGTCTAGCTTCCGACCCTTCTTGGCTGTGGCAATGGCAGTGGCTTTGCCGATGCCATGTATTGCTGCAACTGTGTCACAACCACTCAAAGCGTGTAGTTTGAGGATTTGTGGGATGATGTCTTTGTGCTGGGTTACAGTTGCTCGGATGTCCACTGATTTTCTGCCACGCACTGGAGACTCCATAATCATGGGACAGCCTAGTTTCTTAAATTCATAGAAGTGAGTTCAGCATGGGCCCAGTGATGGGCAGTATCTAGATACATGTATCGTCGATACGTATCGATCGATACTTTTGTATCGGTATCGGTATCGCTTTAGCTACTTGACAAAAGTATCGATTTATCAGTATCGCTAAGGTCAATTTTCTTAAATGTATCGAAAAAAATCGATACTTCGATACATTAATAAGAATTTTTAAATATTTAAATACCAGATGTTTAGCCAGCTGGTATTTTTGAAGGGTAATAGTAATTACTTTTAATTGTTAGTGTAATATTTTCAGTCATTCATGTATCCTACAAAATTAAAACATACTTTCATTAAATAAAGCAATTGTTTTTATTTACATCTATAAAACCCATTAAAATGTCGTTGATTTTACTTACAGTGCGTACAAATTACTAGTATAAACAATAATATCTAATACCTACATATTAAATGAATAATTATAAAAATGTACCGGCGATGCATGTATCGGTATCGGTATCGCTTAAGACATCTAGAAAGTATCGGCGTATCGGTATCGCCTAAGACGTTCTTCATGTATCGATGTATCGGTATCACTTTAGCGATTTTCATGTATCGATGCCCATCACTGAGCATGGCAAACACGTCTGTGTCATCACAAATGATGGAGATGCGGGCATCAGAATCTTTCTCAGCTTGTGCGATAGCGTGTTGCGTTATTATCACATCAGCCTCTTCATGAGATGATGAGAGCTCCAATGCTGCTCGACTCCTGCCTCGCACAATGGAAGTCGGTATGGTCTGCCATCCTGCAAGCACTAGCTCATGGTCTTGGTTTACAGTTGCGAGATACTCACTGTCAGCAAGGATTTGCTCACAGAGCAGCCTGTTTAGTTGCTCCTTGTTCGCGGTGCACGTGAGAACAGCGTCTCTTGTAGGCAATGGGGTGTTGAGGTCCAGCTGTGAACTCTGCTGGTCTTGCTTCTCATTACCCGAGTGCTTGATTTCGGAGAGAAATCATAGTAGCGATCAAAAGCTAGTACTACAGATGCATGAGAAAGATGTTTCGGTAGCCATACTTTGAAGGTTTGGATAAATGTAGCAACTGTGTCACTAGCAGGCCAGTCGACTGTCCACAAAACAGCTAACACATCCATGATAACAACTGTTGGTCGACCCCATGTTCGAGAGGATGTTTCCACTCCCAAGTTCTGCTTCAATGCGAACTTAGCTGCAGTTCTCATTAAGCCATCTGGTTGGAACAGTGCGGGTGGGTATGCCGCAAGTTCTGTTGAGAATACATGGATCAAGTCAAGTTCGCGTTCGCTCATCAGCAAACCGATGACGCGTGCATAAATCGCTTCTTGGTCCATAACCAAGTGGGCACCCACCTTGATATGTTTCGTTTTACTTGCAAAGGTGATGACATGTTTGGAAATGGTGCCATAAAAGCCTTGTGGCCATGATGACTCGTACTGTGCCAGTTGCGTCTTTCCAATACTAACAGCTCTATCGGCATTGCCATCTGGAGATGCAAGCTGCCCTGTCTGAATATTGTGTAAGTTGCCTCCTGGATGTGACTCTGGATCCAGTGAGTCCATGCACTTAGAAAGGGAATCATGAAGCTTATCGGTCATAAACCTAGATGCTGGAATGCGGTATTGCACCGGAACTTTGATGTCATATTTCTCGGGTAATATACACTCACTGACTTTCAAACAAAAGAGACTGTTTTTTAGGGTCATATACTGGGCCTTCACTGAGAACAGCACTACGTAGTCTTTTTGGTTCCACTGTAGGGGTATCACATTCTCTCTCTTTCATGAATGCTGATAAATTCCGCTTGGACACATAAGTGGAAATACAGTTCTCGTGACAACAAAGGATTTTTGCTCCATCTTCCAAGAGAGGCTCTAGTCTCGCTCGAACATCTGGCTGCCCTCTGATGTCGCTGCTCTCTATGATTTTCTGAATCCTCCCACAATTTGAAAGACCTTTCTGACTTCCAGGACAGCTACGCAGAAAATCCTTGAAGAAACATTCGTCTGCAACTTTTGTAGAACGTGAAAAATAAGAATTTTGTTTACCCATTCTTCAGAGTACAAATCGCATTGAAATAATTTATCCTCAGCAAATGAAAACTAAACAATTCTCACCTGGTATATTCTCCATATTCAGCAGTCAGAAAACAATTTTGGAATCAGCACAACCAAGACATCAAACCACCAGGTGGGCAGCACCATCAGCAATAATCTCAACAACCTGAAAAAAATAAGAGGAATAATTAGACATATTGGAATTCACCTTACCATGGGGAAAATAATCACTGATTTCATTTTAAACCCTATAGAACTACTCAGTCTCGCCAAAAACCATAAAAACGACAGTAAGATCACCAAAATATCTCCACGACTGCCCGGGATATGGGATATTCCTTATTTCGGGGGGCGTTTGACCTCCAATGACCTTGAGTATTGACGAATGTGGGTCAAAACGACTCCCAAAGTATCTGCAACCCCTCCAGATCGACTCATTATCCTAAAAAACCCTAGAAATGACACCAAGATCATCAAAATCCATCAAGTATTGACCAGGATATGGGATTTTTCAGTTTCGCCGGCCATCTTGGAAAATGGCGGCCATATTGAAAACGCCAAGCGGGGGTCAGGTGTACACCCGATGGATTCTTGAATGGGGTGGTATAAGCTTTCAAAATATGTAAAAATTTGCTTTATAACAAACAATGCAGGGTTCCAGTAAAATCAGGGTCTCTGCTACCAGACTATGAAGTTGATAGAGGCCGAGGAAATGCTCGTAATATATTAGCTGTTGTTTTAGAGGTTCCTATCGCTTAGGAACAAGAGATAGTGTTTTAAAGTAATTGTACTCCAGATCGCAGTTCTCGGCGTGCAGAAGCAGTCTACTGAGTTCAGAAAACGTTCTGAAAGATTAGGAAATATCATTTCGATCTGTTGCTACTCAACAATCAATTGGAACAGGACAAGGATTTGTGAAATGCTCTTGCAAAACTAAAAAATGTTTTTGCGTTAAAAACAGTTTTGTGTTAATCTAAATGCCATTCGAGTTTATCATGTAACAATTAATGAATCTGATTTTGAATATGAATTTCAATTGTAATATTAAATATATTTAATTATAAATGCAGTATTTTAATATTTTTAATATTTTAGTATTTTAATATGAATTTCAATATAAAAAATATTTTGTGTTTCTATTGTGTTTGTTTATACCAGTCTCTAATATCCCATACTTTGCCTGAAACTTGTAGGCATTTTACACAATGGCTAGGAATTGTATACAATACCTCGATTATATGCTTTACCTGTAACATATTATACAGTATATATACAGTATATATATATATATATATATATATATATATATATAATATATAGTACAGTATATATTATATATATATATAAGCAAACAACCACAAGGAAAAGGAAACACAGTCCGAGCGCTTTCGTGATATATTCACATTATCAAGGAATATATGAATATATCACGAAAGCGCTCGGACTTTGTGTTTCCTTTTCCTTGTGGTTGTTTGCTTATTAATAAGGTCACGTGTTATTTTGTGATTCTAGTGCATATATATATATATATATATATATATATATATATATATACACAGGGTGTCCCAGAATTAACTATCTATTTCAATGAAATCGGACAAATTTTTTAAAAACACACTTTTATTTATGTTTATCATGTTTAATATGTGTTAAAAATGTATAAATTTCTAAATTTTTTTCATAATTTTATTTTCATAATTTTTTCATTATCTGGTCCAATGAAAGACCGTCTGAAGTCATAGAATGGCAAAGAGACTCTCCAAAAGTTAACGTGTGGCTTGGAATGACCATATTGACCATATTGAAGTTGTCCATATTGAAGGCTATACTACTTTGGGCGGCTTGCATTATACGTCCTAATATATATTCTACATCTTCAGCCGCCAAACGTCTAAATGGCACTATCACCCAATAATCGTCTACATCACCGTCATCTGACCCGAATCCAAAGGACAGACTCGTCCTGACTTCACGCTCGTCGCGATTCTGAAGAGCAAACTCTATAATACGCTCTACAACCCGGCGTAGTCCGCGCTCAATACCATTGCTATACATGACTCTAGGGTCGACCCTGACTCTATACCGATTTCTAGTCAAGGCTGGGGTGGGGGCTGCGGAGCGCACCAATTCGAGCGTTATATCTTCCTCAACAGAACGGGGGGCGGCGGATGAATTAGGGGGTATATTAACGGAAGGTGCTGCTGATGGGGGGCCTGTTGCGTAGGAGGTTGATGGTTGGGGCTCTATTATTGTAGACTTAACAGAACGGGGGGCGGCGGATGAATAAGGGGATATATTAGGTGCTGCTGGGGGGGGTTGTTGCGTAAGAGGTTGAGGGTTGGGGATCTATTACTGGTGCAACAGGCGCGTATTTCGGTCGCTTTATACCTGACGTGGGTATCTCATACCTCCGCTTTGGCCATGTTACCGGTATCGCTGGTGAGGGTTCAGGGGAGGAGATCACAACTACACTGTCGTCGAGGTCATCCGTAATGATGGGCTGCTCTACCTCATCGTCATTCACGGTTCTGTGGGAGAAGAAATATAAGGAACAGCACTCAAAATTTGTAATATTTTGTAAATGACCCACTTAGGAGTGTGACGTGTTAGAAATGGATTCTGTAGAAAAATTCAGATTCACGAGTACATCCACATGTATTATATCTGGACCTACAGGATGTGGTAAAACTGTATTTATGCTTAAAATCATTAAAGAAAAGGGAGAGATGTTCTCGAAATTTGTGCATAAAGTTATATGGTGCTATTCGACGTATCAATCAGTGTTCAACGAGTACCAAGATGATATTTTGTTCCACAAAGGCGTATATGACGTTAATTCGTTAAAGGGAAATGAACATACAATCATTGTAATTGACGATCTCATGTTGGAGATGGATAAAACGTTTGCCGAGACATTTACAGTATTCTCCCACCATCTTAACATAAGCGTGTTTTTCATCAACCAGAATCTATTTTTCAAAAATAGATACATGCGCGATGTGTCGTTAAATACGCAATATCTAGTCTTATTCGCGCAACGTAGAGATGTATCACAAATTGGGGTATTAGCCAATCAAATGTTCCCGAATCAGCGTAAGGAGTTTTTGGAAGTTTATAAAGAAGCTACAAGCACGCGTTACGGATATTTGCTTTGCGACCTTCATCCGCGAAACACGTTTAGAGTGCTTCTGCGAACGAATATATTTCCAAACGAGCCTGAAACGGTGTTTATTCCAGAATGACAAAGAGACTAAAGAAATACCGTGAATTAATAAAAATCTATCATCGACTGCCCCGGGCAATGCAGCAGATGTTTATTAAAAATATCGATGCCGACTTTTTAAAATGCATCTGTGAAATCTGTCTTAACGTTATAAATTGCAATGTATCAATGAAAACCCATCAGAAGGCTCGCCTACGCCGCTACAAGAACATAATACGTGCACTCGCTCGTAAAAGCCAAACTGTAGCGAAGAAAAAACGAATTATTGTACAAACAGGAGGGTCATTTCTCCCCATCTTATTTTCAGTTTGGGTCCTTTACTGACTAGATTAATATAATGAAGAAAGTGGTAGTGATTCCCCACGAGGTGTACGCCTCACTGCAAAGGAATCCAGACACGTATCTAGATCCCCGTAAAAGCAGACTTAAAAGAATGGAAAGCGAATTGTTAGCCCTATTAAACAGTGAAAAAACACCTGATGAGAAAAGAATCTTATACCAAGAAGCTCTGCAGAAATTTCTTCACGAGTACGAAAATTATAAGAGCCCTACAGAGATTCCTGTGGTTATTAGGCACAGCACGGGGGACGATGGCGACATAGGATCTGAGCCCGACGATACAGCTGACCAACCAAAAAGATTAGCCACACAACATATCGAACATGTATTAAAAAATACCCTCCCACTTACATTGAGCAGTAAAGGCTTAAGTCTTTATAATCTATTGAATGAAGATCCCGCCGTACAATGGACCGATACAGGGGAGATCATTGTGGAAGGATCAAAGGTGCGAAAAATGCTCTGTATGATTTGGTCCACAATTAACCCACCCCTTATATCTCCAGTCTAACTATAGAGTAGATCAAGTCTAGCCTAGAGGGGTCAGCCTAGAGATTCCGGAAATGGTCCAGAGCGGGCAGATAAATTGAGGTCCACAGTAGGATTCCTCACAAGATTAGGTTAGGGCAATCTACCTTCACCTTTGTTAAGCTATGAGTTGATGCTGGGTCTTAGGTCACAATGTAGGCCTAACTTGTTTGACCCAGCTTAATTTAATGTTCTTAACTGTTTGGTGTTAAAACTCATATTAGTCACTTACTTTTAGTTATTACAGTCTCTCCCTTCTCCGGTTGTCTCATTCGAGAGCGTACTTTGCTGGTACGTCCTCTCGCCCCGTTCTTCGTTTTCGTTCTCCCTTTGTTCTCTTCTTCGCGGGGCTTCTTCTACCAGCGTTGTCTTGGTTTATTCCTCGGTTGGTTTAGCGGTAATGTATCTCCATTACCGAGCACGCTCCTCCCACACAGTATATAAATACTAGTGTGGAGAATAACTCTGGTGAGCAACCAATTGGTTTTCTTCCACCCAGTTATTGACATAAAAGGAATTTAATGATTGTTAGATTAACTACCTACCTACTCAGTGAACCATTTTCGTTACCTCCCAACTACCCACTCATCAGTTTTCCATATACTGGGGGCCCCGGGAGATAAAAATTTTGGTGTCATTGTCACCAATTTTTGTCTGAGTGTAGACTAGCTAACTATTTAACTGTAAATGCCTGTTAATCTGATTAACAGTGCCTATCCTCACCTTCTCATGGAGAAGGTGTAGCATTTAATTAGAAGAGAAAATATACATCCATAGGATGAAACTGTCTATGGTCTTTACCATAAGAAAAGAAAAAATGAAAGTTAGAAGATAAAATTACAATTCCCCAGCATCTATTTTTTGTTGTAAAAAGTCGCGCCTTTAATGCTGTTTGTCGCTGAGGTCTTGTGTCTGTCAATGTTGTAGTAGGATGCGTTACCACTCCTACTGTCAAAGGAATAGTTACTGGAAGTTCAGTGTCTCCAGTTGTTACTGTCAGTGGAGAAGGTTCTCCAAAGTCCATTGTTTTGGGTCCAGACTCTAAAGGGTACAAAAGAGAAATGTCTCTTGTTGTGTCACCCGTTGAAGTCCTTAATTTGACCACTCTTGTTACCCCGTCTGCCCCTGGTCTGAGTTCTGAAACTCTAGCCAGAGGCCAGTATTGTCTTGGAGTACTGTCATGTATGAGAACAAGGTCCCCTACCTTAATTGTGTCAGACCAATCCTTCTTAGTCATTTGTTTATGTCTCTCCCTTAGACCCATCAAGTACTCAGTTTTCCACTGTTTAATGAAATGAGCTTTAACTCTAGTTAAATGTTGTAACTTAGTCTGGAGCTCATCATGTCGTTGAGTCCAGTTTGGGTCTTCTGAAGAGTCTATATTGTAGTCCGGCAGGAGACTAACTTGTTCTCCCCGAATCAAATGATTTGGAGTTAATGGTTCTGGGTCATTAATGTTGTCACTCACATAAGTGAGTGGTCTATTGTTAATGATGTTCTCAATCTCAGCCAGGAGAGTGAGTAACCCAAATAGTTTTCCCTATGGCCAAGGTAGGCCATAAGACACTTGTAATAGTTTTCCCTATGGCCAAGGTAGGCCATAAGAAAATGTTTAGCCCATGGCCAAGGTAGGCCATAAGACATTTAATGTTTGGCCCATAGCCAAGGTAGGCCAAAAGACCAAGGCTCATTGTTTTGGCCCATGGCTGAGGTAGGCCATAAGACCCTTGTAATTGTTTTCCCTATGGCCAAGGTAGGCCATAAGAAAATGTTTAGCCCATGGCCAAGGTAGGCCATAAGAAAATGTTTAGCCCATGGCCAAGGTAGGCCATAAGACATTTAATGTTTGGCCCATGGCCAAGGTAGGCCAAAAGACCAAGGCTCATTGTTTTGGCCCATGGCTGAGGTAGGCCATAAGACCTTTATTGTTGGCCCATGGCCAAGGTAGGCCATAAGACCAAGGCTCAGTTGTTTGGGCTATGGCCAAAGTAGGCCACAAGACCAAGGTTCAGTGTTTGGGCTATGGCCAAAGTAGGCCATAAGACCCTTTTGAGTAACCCATGCAATCATTGCTTATGTTCAGATAGGTTGAGTGTATTTGTGGCACATGTAAAGAGTACAGTGTATATATACATATATATACACAGATTGCAAGGAATGCATGTGCCTGTTGAAAAAATCTGTTGAGTGATTCTTCCTTAAAAGAAGAATTGGATGCTTGGAGTTGTATGCATTTTAAATGCTTGTTCACTAATGTTGTTTAACTGGGGATCGTAATGAAATATTGGGGACAAGAAGAAATTACCAGAGAAGAGAGAGAACAGACAAAACAGTCAAGTTTAAATTTGGTTTAATCCCCACCAAGTACTTATGTGTCACTCAGGTCTAAGCTTATAAGAGAATGAGACTCCTTTTCTGTAAATGTTTCCTAGTTAGGCCCTAGGTTGTAGACCTAATTAGGCTTGCTCAGGTTAGGCTTAGGCTAGACCATTTAGCCTAATTCTGCAATTTTTGTTAAGTAAGGTTAAGGTTTGTAAATTCCCCACCACGGACCACCAATGCGAAAAATGCTCTGTATGAATTGGTCCACAATTAACCCACCCCTTATATCTCCAGTCTAACTATAGAGTAGATCAAGTCTAGCCTAGAGGGGTCAGCCTAGAGATTCCGGAAATGGTCCAGAGCGGGCAGATAAATTGAGGTCCACAGTAGGATTCCTCACAAGATTAGGTTAGGGCAATCTACCTTCACCTTTGTTAAGCTATGAGTTGATGCTGGGTCTTAGGTCACAATGTAGGCCTAACTTGTTTGACCCAGCTTAATTTAATGTTCTTAACTGTTTGGTGTTAAAACTCATGTTAGTCACTTACTTTTAGTTATTACAGTCTCTCCCTTCTCCGGTTGACTCATTCGAGAGCGTACTTTGCTGGTACGTCCTCTCGCCCCGTTCTTCGTTTTCGTTCTCCCTTTGTTCTCTTCTTCGCGGGGCTTCTTCTACCAGCGTTGTCTTGGTTTATTCCTCGGTTGGTTTAGCGGTAATGTATCTCCATTACCGAGCACGCTCCTCCCACACAGTATATAAATACTAGTGTGGAGAATAACTCTGGTGAGCAACCAATTGGTTTCTTCCACCCAGTTATTGACATAAAAGGAATTTAATGATTGTTAGATTAACTACCTACCTACTCAGTGAACCATTTTCGTTACCTCCCAACTACCCACTCATCAGTTTTCCATAAAAGGTACAGGGATCGAATATCGTAGACATTGTCCATGATCTGGTGAGAAAGTGGGATAGGCCATCACCATCAGGATGGAAGCATATTAAAGCAAGACTACAACAAATAAATGTCCCTAAAACGTTGATAGGAAATCTGAACAGGTTAAAAGACTTGGAACATGCAACGCCTGTGACACAATTGAAGGCGCCGTCACCCCCGGCGGTAACACCTTTGAAGAGGAGCAAGAAGAGGTTAAACCAACCCTACCCACGTGCCTCTAAAATACGCAAATGGCTAACGTATTAACTAAACGCTATTATGACATTTCTACCCCATCCTCTTACGGCGGCGTAGATAGACTGTACAGAAGTGTTTACGGAGTAGGAAAAAAAGATGTTGAAAGATTTTTGAGGGAGCAGGACGCTTATACGCTTCATAAGCCTGTGAGAAAAGGGTTTAAAACAGCCAAGACAACGGCTTCCTCGATTGATTCTATTTGGCAAGCAGATTTAACAGACATGCAAAGATATTCTGTGTATAACGATGGTTACCGCTACATTCTATTCATAATAGACGTATTCTCTAGATATCTGTGGCTAGTTCCTCTGAAAAATAAATCACCTGAAACAGTTGCTAAAGCCACCAAAACGCTAATGTTAAAAGAAAACAGGGTTCCTGGCTATTTTTGTACGGATATGGGGAAGGAATTTATAGGCCGTGCTTTTCAGAACATGTTGACAGAGTTTAATATCAGCTATTACACAACCAATTCTATACATAAGGCTTCTTTAGCTGAAAGAGTTCAGCGCACCATAAAGGAACGCATGCACCGTTATTTTACACATAAAAACACATACAGATTTCTAGACATTCTGGAATCATTGGCATCATCCTACAACCGCTCACACCATCGCACGATTGGGGCAACACCTAACGAAGTTTTAGAAAGAGGTACGCTCCCGAGAAGAGATGGATCACCACCACCACCACACTCTGCGCGCTTCAAAATCAATGATTATGTAAGGCTGTCGCGTTCGGGGAATAAATTCGCAAAGGGTTTTGAGCAAGGATGGACACGCGAGATTTTTAAAGTTAGGGCTGTGAGACCTAAAGGTGAGATAATGATGTATTACATTGAAGATTTGAATGGGGAAGAAATCTCAGGAGGCTTTTACCGCGAGGAATTGCAGAAAGTTGCGTTTGATTTAGAAAAAAATGTGTTTAAAATTGAGAAAATTTTAGGAAGCAAAGGTTCAGGAAGGAGAAAAATGTACCTGGTGAAATGGCTAGGGTACCCTGAAAGCTTCAACACCTATATAAAAGCTGATGCAATAATTAAGCTTAAATAGTATGCAACATGGCTCCTAACCATTTCTACGTCACACTCCCGTCCTCCTCATCCCTCTCTGTACACCCTAACAACACACTAGCCAACTTTGTAACAGAACTCCATAGGCACATTGAATTGGGTCGTGATTCGTATGAGGTGGGGATATGCGAAATTCAGCTGGACACCGTCTTTTTAAATATTGAACATAAAGAAACCGTTTTTACGATTCTTAGAGACATTGACGAGTGTGAAAAAGCTGGGGTAGCTATGGATGAAACTATGCGCATCGCTCGGACTAAGATTGCACGGTATTACAGTACAGAAGTAAGACTAGGGCCGGGTCAATATGGTTCGGCCGAGGATGTTGTGAGAGGCTTAAACGTAAGTTTAAGAAACCCAAACCTTACGAATGATTTAGTATACGAAGTCGTAAACAGCCCTGCACATACACTAATCCTAAAATCAAAGACTAACAGACGTATTAAAGACCATAGAAAGTTCCAAATTCTAGCCAATGGCCGCTATAGCGCAGCCTTCCAAAGAGACACATTTCACGAGACAGCATGACTTGTCCAGATTAATGTATCAATTGAAGATGGAGAAATTGGCTGAAAGGTCCCCAGACATGTGCTATATTTACAGTAATATAGTGGAGCACCAGTTTGTTGGGGATACCCAGGCACGCCTGCTGCGCATTGCTCACATCCCCAACCATAGAGGAAGGAGTTTGAGTATTACATATGACAGACCCCATTATGTGAATGTCGCAACTAATTTAATAACCAATATCACAATATATATAAGAACGATTGAGGGCGAAAACTTCCCATTCGGTAACGGGAGCTTAACAGTGAAGCTACACTTTCGACGCACTGAGTTATAATGGATAGAAAGCCTTTCACCGTCTATCGAGGGATGCGATACCAGCGCGGTAGTGGACTTGGATCCATTTTTTCATCCATACTACGTACGGCTGTTCCTTTGCTGAAGAGGGGTGCCAGATACCTTGGAAGAAAAGCGCTACAATCAGGCCTTAACACTGCAGAAGACATATTGGCCGGGGCTAAACCTAAAGAAGCTCTAAAAAACATTTAAAGCGTACACGGGACGAAATCATCAAAGATGCAAAGAGAAAAATGCGTGGTGGCGGAAGAAGAAGAAGAGGACTCCCCGGAAGAAGAAGGGGGCACGTGGTATTAAACGTAAAAGGCTATCAAAAAAGAAGTGCTGTAAGCGAATGAAACCTATGGTTGACCACTTTTTTGACTGATATAAGCTAAGGATATTGATCTCATGAATCATAGTTTGTTTACCACTTGTCGAGAGAGGAGTCACTATTTCGCCATGGCACGCTTCATCCACCCATGTAGTTCACAATGCTGTAAATCGGAGCTGTCCCTTTTTGAGCTCCCGCCAACCCAAGTTTCTATTGAGCACAGTGACTTTATTACAATTAACCCTTTAAACACAATTAGTTCCCCGAGTGCACCTATAGAATTCGTGATACCCAGCTCAGGTCCTTACTTTTTTGATCCAAGCTGTGTGCATATGTACGCTAAGCTACGTATAGCCCATTCTGATGGAACGGTCTGCGATGACAAATATGCTGTATACCCTGAAACAAACTTTCTGCACGCCATATTCAACCAGTGTGACGTATATTTAAATCAGACCAACATATCGGCAGGCAGGGGTACTATCATCTACGAGCCTATTTGGAAAATGTCCTCAACTTTTCCAAAGAAGCGAAGGCTACCTTTTTAAGTGCGGAGGGATATTATCAAACTAAAGATGAAATAGTATAAAGGACAAATTTAAAAATTCTAAAAAGAAAATATACGAGTGTTTTGGACGGTTGCACACAGATTTCACTTTCCAGGAGAAGTTGCTTGTGAACGGGGTGGATATGAAAATAAAGCTCACCCGCACGAGTCCTGAGATCTGCTTAAATCTGGATGCGAATCAAGAAGAGGGTGCAAAGTCCGTTGTGGTTCACATTATGGACACATACCTCCGCGTACGGCGAGTGAAATTAAGTTCACCAAAACAACTAGAAATTGAGAAAAATTTACTAAACGCTACAGTGAAATATCCTATTAACAGAGTGCAGATCAAACTATATACGGTTCCTGCAGGGTTGGCATCGAAGCAGATAGAAAATTGCCCTGGGAAATCTTCCTAAAAGGATATTAATCGGCATGCAGGACCACGCTTCGGTGAATGGAAAATATAAAAAGAGTGCCTTTAAATTCGAGAATTTCGGACTTAAAAATATAACTCTATACGTTAATGGCACTGCTTTGGGTGGAACAATGGGTACGGACTATTCATCAGACGCTGTGTTACCTCTTTGTGCCAGAGCCTATAGTAATCTGACCCATATTGCAGGTGATTGTGATGAGCTTGGTAATGGGGTAACGCAGGAAGAATTCATTGATCAATTTAACCTTTACCCGTTTGACATTACACCTGACTTATCTGCTAGCGTAAATACCCATTTAACCCCACAGCAGAGCGGAAACATCTCAGTGCGGCTGGAATTCGCCAAGCCTATAGACGCTCCTATTAGTGTACTAGTATATCTCGAATCGCAAGCCCTAATAGAAGTAGATAGATTTAGAAGCGTTATCGCTGACTTTTAAAATGGATGCTAATACACTTCAGAAAGTAATGGAGCGAGTCACACGTTCCAAATTTATCGGCGTGTTTGCGAAGAATGAAACATTGAGTTTGCCAAGTACGCGAGAATGCGGTAGTCTTATTGTGAACACAGACATCATCGGTAATGAAAGGATTCACTGGATCGCTGTCTATTTTAAAAATAGACAGCGCCTGTACTATTTTGATTCACTCGGTACTCAACCCTGGAGTGACCCTATTATTGTAAAATTTCTCGCTCAGTTACATATTCCCGAAGTTGTGTGGACCCCATTTCGCATGCAAGGATATTTTACTAATGTTTGCGGAATGTACTGCGTCTCATTTCTCATGCATATGTCAAATGATAAAGAATTTATAAATTTTTTAAATTTATTTGACCCGTGTCACACTCGCCGAAACGATGAAATGGTATGCAGACAAATAAAAAACCGTTTTCCAGTTGTACGTACTCGTTGTATATTATAATGTTTTTGTTCGTATATTTGTAACGATATATTCTGTGGTTGTTTATTGTACTGATTTCTTTCATTTAATAAATTTATGAAAATATATTGTGTCTTCTTATCCCAAAAAGATCGAAAAACACTTACATTATTTCGGTGTGACATTGTTGACTGATCAGTATATCCTCCCTATTCCGAGATTCTTCAAAAGATTGTATAACACGTGTCAAATCCTCATCGGACCTTAAAGGAATAATGCTTTTAAAACATATACAGAGTATACAGACAGATCCCCATTATGTGAAGATATCTTTGGTTCGAGGAATAACATTGATGCCATAAAAATTTCGATTTTAGCATAATGGGGATAACCAAATAACATTGATTGACATTTTTGGCGAGTATCTATTTGACGAGATACTACAACTCTCCATATATAAAAACGAATTATAGACACTTACATTTCTATGGTAGCCCCCTGCGTCGGGTTGTAAGGAGCGTCACTGCAAATATCTTCAACGGTTTGCGTTGGAAATAATTCGCCACGGTCAATCGCATTAAAAAGACTAATTGCGGTTAATGCTGCAGTATCACGTTCTTCATACAATTCCGGGGAGACGTACAGGTCCATGGTGGAGGATGTGACATTGTTGACTGTTCAGTATATCCCCCGTATTCCGAGATTCTTCAAAAGATTGTATAACGCGTGTCAAATCCTCATCGGACCTTAAAGGAATAATGCTTTTAAAACATATACAAGTATACAGACAGATCCCCATTATGTGAAGATATCTTTGGTTCGAGGAATAACATTGAATGCCATAAAAATTTCGATTTTAGCATAATGGGGATAACCAAATAACATTGATTGACATTTTTGGCGAGTATCTATTTGACGAGATACTACAACTCTCCATATATAAAAACGAATTATAGACACTTACATTTCTATGGTAGCCCCCTGCGTCGGGTTGTAAGGAGCGTCACTGCAAATATCTTCAACGGTTTGCGTTGGAAATAATTCGCCACGGTCAATCGCATTGAAAAGACTAATTGCGGTTAATGCTGCAGTATCACGTTCTTCATACAATTCCGGGGAGACGTACAGGTCCATGGTGGAGGATGTGACATTGTTGACTGTTCAGTATATCCCCCGTATTCCGAGATTCTTCAAAAGATTGTATAACACGTGTCAAATCCTCATCGGACCTTAAAGGAATAATGCTTTTAAAACATATACAGAGTATACAGACAGATCCCCATTATGTGAAGATATCTTTGGTTCGAGGAATAACATTGAATGCCATAAAATTTCGATTTTAGCATAATGGGGTAACAAAATAACATTGATTGACATTTTTGGCGAGTATCTATTTGACGAGATACTACACCCCATCCATATATATATATAAATTCTAATTATAGACACTTACATTTCTATGGTAGTCCCTTGCGTCGGATTGTAAGAGCGTCACTGCACATGTCTTCTACGGTTTGCGTTGTAAATAATTCATCTCGGTCAACCGCATTACAAAGGCTAATTGTCGTTAATGTTGCAGTATCACTCTCTTCATACAAGTCTGGGGAGACGTACAGGTCCATGGTGGAGGGAATGATTATTCACTGACGCGAAAATAGCTACTGTTACTCCAAACTGAAAAATATCCCCTTTTATAGGCACAATCGCCAAGCTCCGCCCCAAAAGACCAGATGTTCGTAGTGATTGGCTGCCGATGTAGCTGGGTGGAGCTATGACGTGTACCAATCTGCTATAACGGGACCGGACGAGTAACATATATATATTTTCACCAATAGATTTAATGCTCGTATTCTCCTTTGGAAATTATTTGGTGACTCGTATAGAACTTTTGATACTGATTCGAAATATGGTTTCAGAATTTTTCTATCACCCATAGTTTTCGAGAAAATATTTACTCAGATTTTCCCGCATCATTAGTCACTAATGTAGTCGAGAGGGTATAAAGAAATATATCCTAATTATATTTTAAAAGAACATTCGGTTTCAACGTTAAACTGTGGGTCTAAGGTGGGGTGAAAACCTTTCCAATTGCGCTAGGGGACAATTATTTGGTGTTTCTTATAAAACTTTTGGCACTGAGTCAGGTTTCAGAATTTTCTAATGTTAAACTGTGGGTCTAAGGTGGGGTGAAAACCTTTCCAATTGCGCTAGGGGACAATTATTTGGTGTTTCTTATAAAACTTTTGGCATTGAGTCAGGTTTCAGAATTTTCTAATGTTAAACTGTGGGTCTAAGGTGGGGTGAAAACCTTTCCAATTGCGCTAGGGGACAATTATTTGGTTTCTTATAAAACTTTTGGCACTGAGTCAGGTTTCAGAATTTTCTAATGTTAAACTGTGGGTCTAAGGTGGGGTGAAAACCTTTCCAATTGCGCTAGGGGACAATTATTTGGTGTTTCTTATAAAACTTTGGTACAAAGCAATTGATCGGTACAAGGCTGAGCTCACCTACACCGTTCACCCTGAAGAACTATTTCTTTATATAACGCGCAGTTGTCGTAACGATTTAGAAGATTATTTCAATTGCCGCTATGTTGAGTGAGTTCACGATTGAAAAGCTCGAGTCGGTAGAAATAAACCCTCGATTGGAAAAGCGTGTTTATAAACTTGTTTAATAATGTAGCTAACGATGAACTCTTTGTGCTTGCTTTTGATTGTATTCTAGACGTATTTAAAGATGACTTACCAACCGGTTGTAAAGTGGGAACAAAAATAGTACTGAACGATATGAAAGCCCTTCATATCGAGTACAGGTTTCCCTATACTTTAAGCGGTGAAATATTATTAAGCCGCATATACTGCGTAATGCAGAGCAATAATGATGTAATTGTAAACTCGTGCAAGCATATCCCGTTATTTGAACAAAACTCTCTCTCTCTCTCTCTATATATATATATATATATATAATTGTGGGCATATCTAAGAAATGGAGTCGAGAGAGGTTTTGTTCAAGCTGTCTGTGAGAAAGGTCATTTATGGTCGGAAAAAAATCGCCTCTGGCAATAGGTGAACCGATTTGAACAGATTCTGGGAAATGTGTTTTCGTAAATTTTCATCTCGATACAACTTAGATATTATATATATATATATATAATATATATATATATATATATATATATATATATACGGGTTTGGGGGTTGACGATGGTCGAATTGTTTCATAAATTTTCATTTCCGTTCGTTTTTCCCCACTGATATTCGAATGTTTATAATGAAAATTGAGTGTGTAAAATTATTTAATTGATAAACAGAAGGATTCACCCCAACGTCAGACCATTACTTCGGTCTTATATAATTATTTTAGGATTTATTTCTTGTAGTACTTGTGTTACCTTATTTCTATACAATAATGTCTTGAAGTGCTATTTTTGTACGGATATGGGGAAGGAATTTATACGCCGTGCTTTTCAGAACATGTTAAAAGAGTTTAATATCAGCTATTACACAACCAATTCTATACATAAGGCTTCTTTAGCTGAAAGAGTATATATATATATATATATATATATATATATATATATATATATATATATCATAAGCTGTTTAAAAGACTGTATATATATATAATTATAGTAAACGAAATAAACTAGTTAACCATAAAATTAAATATTTTCTATTATGAAGTTTTCGAAGGTAAACTATGTTATTTGTTTCTTTAACTTCAAGTTCAATGAAGTTAATGTTAAATTTGCTTCTAAACTAAAATTAAATGATATAAAAAATAATATATATATATATATATATATATATATTTACCTAACATAAGACGTTTAAAAGAATGTGTGTATATATATATATATATATATATATATATATATATATATATATATATATAGCATAATATATATATCTAGCAATCCGATCATTGCAAAAAAAACTGGAAAGGTAGGCAATTAATAAAGGTGTATTTAAACAGAATTTAATTGGATTCATGGCGTGATCTGACAACTCAGCAACTGCATACATGGTGCGATCTGACAACACAGCACCTGAATACATGGCGTGATCTGACAACTCAGCAACTGAATACATTGCGCTATCTGGCAACTCAGCCAGAATAGAGGCTTATAAAAGACCGCGAAGTTGGTGAAAGACTCACTCCTACCCTTTCTTCTACTACTTCTTTCACCACCTTTCTCTACAAAAAAAAAAAAAAAATGGTGTCAATAATCCAGCAGGGTTGAAAGCACCTTAAACAGAAAAAAAAAAAAAAACAAACAAACATTCAAGCTCGGCTCCCGGCCGAGCAAGGACCTCTGGTCCTTCTCTTTCAGGCCCTTTGGTAAAACCCCTTAGTGGCCTCTTAGGTTAGGAACACGAAAATAACTTGGGGGAGAACTCCTCTCTCTCATCCAGGTGTCTCTCTCTCTCTCTCTCCTACAGGTGTCTCTCTCCTTCAGGCGTCTCTCTCTCCTACAGGTGTCTCTCTCTCCTTCAGGCGTCTCTCTCTCCTACAGGTGTCTCTCTCTCCTTCAGGCGTCTGTCTCTCTCCTCTCATTCAGGCGTCTCTCTCTCCTACAGGTGTCTCTCTCTCCTTCAGGTGTACCCCTCCCCCTTGGCTCAGTCAACTGGCTGATTCAGCCAACTGGCTGATTCTGGCTGATTAGGAGCCTATAAAACAACGCCTACTCGGCTGAAGTCTTAATGTGCACTTGGCTCCTGCCAGGTGAACACCTCTCCTCCTTTCTCTCTGGTCCTTTGGGGGGAATAGCTTGGGGGAGGCCCCCAAGTTGCATGCCCCTTGCAACCTAGGTTGGCAACAAAGGCCAGTATTCTTTTTTTCTTTCTTTTTTCTTTTTTTCTTTTTTTTAATTTTTTTTTTAATTTTTTTGCAACCCCCCACCCCCTTTGCAACAACCCCCACCCCCTTTGCAACATTACATAATAACCTGCAACATTCTTGCACTCTCCCCTTTTTCGGCTATACTACTGACACTTCTGGATTTCTTTGCATGGGGTTTCATAAAAACAAAGGTTTATCGCCAAAAGATCAATAGTTTAGCTGAACTTAAAGAACGCATCCAGTTGGCAGTGCGGGAGATAACACCTGAAATGCTTCAAAATGTGTTTCGCAGTGCTCAGGATAGATTTGAAATTTGCAGAGATACAGACGGTGCACATGTTGAAACTTCTCAATAAAGTTTTGACTTATGATCTATAAATCTATTTGTTTTTGTATCATAATTTAGTAATAAACACAAAATTATGTCAGTTTTTATTAAATTTGTCCGATTTCATTGAAATAGATAGTTAATTCTGGGACACCCTGTTATATATATATATATATATATATATATATATATTTCCCTGCAAGGGGGTTCTAAGCTCGTGCTCTTGAGTGCTCTTTGTGCTCGTTTGTACGTGCTTGTTCCTGGAGGTTTCACGTGCGCCCTCCCGGCCCTAGCACCCAAGGATGATGGGGCTCGACCCTGCAGTCCTTGTCATCCTTGGTCTTTTTCCACTTCGACTGTCCCCTCCACCCTTTCTTTTTCCTCTGTCTTTCCTCTCACTTTTTCTTTGTTTTTCCGCTGAGATATGCCCTTTAAATAGAGGCGAA
This sequence comes from Bathynomus jamesi, assembly GCA_023014485.1. Lineage (NCBI taxonomy): Eukaryota > Metazoa > Arthropoda > Malacostraca > Isopoda > Cirolanidae > Bathynomus > Bathynomus jamesi. The sequence goes on from JAJOZX010001327.1 coordinate 880,692, forward strand.
TCGGTTCTTCCTGAACTAAAAAAAAAAAAAATATATATATATATACATTTAACTGCAAACACGCAGTATAATTAACGTAAAGAACGACGCTTGTATAGGAGATATTCCGCGCAAGACGAGAGAGAGAGAACGAAACAAATGAAAAAATGAGGTAACCACCCGGGAATCGAACCCGGGATCTTCCGATTGCCGGTCAGATGCGATAACCATTACACCATGGGCCTCACTCTTCCAAATGCCGTAATTCTTCTACATACTCGCAGAAACCAATGCCCCAAGGGGGCACCTCCCGCATGCCGTAACATTATATACATTTAACTGCAAACACGCAGTATAATTAACGTAAAGAACGACGCTTGTTAATTATACTGCGTGTTTGCAGTTAAATGTATATAATGTTACGGCATGCGGGAGGTGCCCCCTTGGGGCATTGGTTTCTGCAAGTATGTAGAAGAATTACGGCATTTGGAAGAGTGAGGCCCATGGTGTAATGGTTATCGCATCTGACCGGCAATCGGAAGATCCCGGGTTCGATTCCCGGGTGGTTACCTCATTTTTCATTTGTTTCGTTCTCTCTCTCTCGTCTTGCGCGGAATATCTCCTATACAAGCGTCGTTCTTTACGTTATATACAGGGCGTCCCAAAAAAATGTATACACACTTTAAATACTTATAAAGGCAGTGTTTATTAAAATACATTTCATTTTCAAAATGTAATAGAATCTACAGACATTATTTAATTGTTTTCAAACTGACGTCCGTTCTGGTCCAGGCACTGCTGATAACGCGAAGCAATGGAATCGCAAACATTACGAAACATTTCGTTTGGTATTTGTGTGCATTCTCGTTCAATGGCTGCTCTCAATTCAGCGACTGTTGCAGGTTTTATAGCGTAGACTTTGTCTTTTAAGTATCCCCATAAAAAAAAGTCTAGTGGTGTGAGGTCTGGTGAACGCGGAGGGTATTCTACGAAACCCCTTCGTCCAATCCACATCCACATCGTGCCAAGTACCACTCGCAATACTCCACTCTTCGGTCCGGATCATCTTCATTAATAGCATGGACTAATCTTGGAATGTAACTTTTCCATTGACAGCGCTTCAAAATGCGTTGGACAGACGATTCTGAAATTCCTACCTCACGACTCGCTTGCCGCACAGATTTTCTTGGACTTTGGTGATACGTTTCCAGTACTCTTTCTTGCTTTGTGGGGCTTGTCGATGTCCGTGATCTTCCGGAACGCTTCTTGTGGACATTCTGAACAGTTCCATCGGCTTCAAACTTATCTCTAATTCGAGTGATGGTACGTCGCGTTGGTGGATCTGTTTGAAACTCCCTCCTAAACTGTCTTTGCACTTCAACTGCGTTTTCACACTTCCAGTAGCATTTTAGAATGAATTTCCTTTGTTCAAAGCTTAGTCTGACTGCCATTATTAATTCTAATGGGTTTAACTTGGAAAGAAAGAAACATCAATTGAGCTATCAGCTGTTAAAGTGTGTATACATTTTTTTGGGACGCCCTGTATATATATATATATATATATATATATATATATATATATATATATATATATATATATATATATATATATATATATATATATACTGTATAATAGGGTAATAATAAGATAAGTACTTATTTGCAGACTTATGACGGTCAGTTTGGCTATAGAGTGAAACATGGTATTGACATGTCACATGTGTATTTATATGCTAAAGGAAGCAGTACTAAAGTACAGAATATCAAGCGGCATATACAGTATATTCTTGTTCTTTTTTTATATCGAAAGTATTTGATAGAGTTAAGTGTTAACCCTTACAAACTTTTCAAGAAACTTTTATGTCAAGGGCCACCTAAATACAGTATATAGTGAGGATACTTGTATTCTGGTATACAGAGCAGACTATGTTTGTGCAATGGAAAAGCACTGTATCACAAGGTTTTAAGGTTACTAATGTTGTTAGGCAAAGGGGTACATTATCACCCTATCTTTTCTGCATGTAAATGGATGACCTTACCAATGAACTAAAATCTGCACGTACCAGTTGTGACATTGAAAAGGAAAAAATTAATCATTTAATGTGTGCTGGTGAACTTGTTCTGTTGTCACCCTCTCATTATGGGCTGAGAGTACTATTGGAGATGTGGTATAGAAAATGACATCCTCTACATATAATGGAACAAAGAGCTGTATTCTTCTTTTTAGGTGTAATCTACTGAAACATGTATCATGTGGGTCTTTTAAAAAGAATGGTCAGGCAGTACCTGCAGGTGTAGTGGCAAATTTTAAGGTGCAGGAGCGCTAAGGAATATATAGTAATAATAATAATAATAATAATAATAATAATAATAATAATTCACTTAAACTTGGAATATTAAAATTTTGAAATCACAATTAGAAGCCAGTGCTTTCATCTCAGTCTGTTTGTTCCCAACTTCCAAGTATCATCTAAAAAAAAAAAAAAAAAATTTGGATGAATGAAGGTGCGGGAACAGCACTACACCCCTGAGTACCTGTCAAAGACACATGTAAATATTTAGGCCATGTAATTACTCACGAGCTACGAGATGAACTTGATAGTGAGAGGCAACATAAAAAGCTGAATGTAAGGGTAACATTCTAGTAAGGAAATTTGGTATGTATTCAGAATCAGTAAAACTTATCTGTTTAGAATTTACTGTACTGTATTGTATACAATATACATCCTATCTGTGGTGGAACTATACAAAAAATGCTATGAATAAATTCTCTGTTGCTTATAATATTTTCCGGATGCAATATATAGGGAACCAAAATGGCGCAGTGCCAGTTTTATGTTTACTACACGTAACCTACCTACCAGCCAAATGTTAATGAAGAAGAATATATCCTATATAACTTCATTATTAGGGTGAAAAACAATTCAAATGTGTTGTACAATGTCTGTCTTCAGAAATTGTGTACCTTTCACCTATATAGCATGTGATAGCGTAGGGTAGACACCCCAGTTAGGTTACTTAGGTTCTAGCAAACACTCAAAGGCACTTACTGGTGCGTTGAATTAGATATTCCTTTGGGAGCCTACCATTTGATTCCTGTGTCCCACAAACAGCCTACCTAACTCTCTCTTACATTACCAATTTAGAAGCTAGAGACATTACCCCTAACTATACTTAAGTACGGACAACTTCCTACCCCATTTGTTACCTTAGAAACACCACCTAATTACACTCAGCACCAACGATTATGTCAGATAGGAAAAAACATCTCTAGGCTAGCCCAAAACAATACGAACAGCCGCGTTGGTTCGTTTATGCCTTGCTGTTGCCATTCAGCTTAGCTTTAGTGATATTTCTCCTTTAGTGACTTTTAGACTATATACATATATATACACACACGTCACCTCATAGCAGTCTTGATTCAGACAACTGCTAGTGTACACTCATAGGCGAATTTACGTATAGGGAGAGTAGGCACCTGCCCTGGCCAGCAAATTTTGTCATATTTCTACATAAATAGGGCAAAGAAAATAAAAATAGAAACTAAATAACTTATAAGCAGAGATGTGCAGTAACGCATTACATGTAACGACGTTACGTAACGAACGTTACAAAAGTAATGAGTAACGGTAACGCCTGAAAGATTTTCAAATGTATCACTGTAATGGTAACGCTTTGCAAATTTTTTAGCAATGTAACGGATTTTTTCGTTACTCGTTACTTGTGTAAAGTTTATAAACTCAAGAAAAAGTTGGTACACAGAAATTATGGAAAAACTTTCGATCAAAATTTAACTAACTCGCTTGAAACTGCTGTAAGGAAAATAGTAAGAATTTTTAAATCAAAACGTATCTTCGCCACGTACGCTCAATGTCCAACTGTAAAGAGGTAATAATACTATAGTGCTTTGTGCTGATGTGTTCGGCTTCATAATCATAAATAATGTTGAGCTTCATATTCTCTTATTAAGTTATTACCCTATTGTGTTTGTGATCGATGTTCTGTTTATATGTACCATATATGGTACCATATATATATGTACCATATATGTAACCAGTGGTGTAGTGCTGTGGGAACGCGTGGGAACGGCGTTCCCTTACTTTTTTTGGTAGACGGAACGGCGTTCCCTCACTATTTCAAATAAATTCGAACTTACAAATCTCTAACGTCATGAAATTTTAATTCCCACCCCTAGAAGAAATATGAGAAAGAATCATTAACTGTTTCATTTCTTTTAGCTTCGACTGAGGCAATGCTAGCCTATAAAGATCTGATGAAATAGTTACCACGGCGTACCAGTTGTTAACTTTTTTTTAGTTAATCATTCCAGTTGTTAGCTATTTTTATTGATCGTACTGGATGTCGTATATCTAATGACACTGGAAATACTGCATCTTCAACCTTGGAATATATCCTAATATCCAGTGCATATGACCTCAAAATATCCCTGAAATTGGTCAGATTTCAAAAGATTTCCCGGGGGGCTTACAGTGCCCCCGGACCCCCAGCTGTATGGGCTCGCCTCGCTCGCCATTGTCCCCCCCGCATCTGAGTAACACTTTCAAAATGCGTTCCCTCACTTCTTTATTTAGCACTACACCACTGTATGTAACCCTATGTTCAAGTTAAAATGGCTAACCATAAAAGAAGACATGAATACTGATGAGTACAGAAAAATGGTTAAAAATAGGTTAATCTTAGCCATCAAAGCTGAAAATTCCGAATGTAGAACAAATAATATTGCAGATGAAGATTCATCAAGTAATTTTGACGATTTTTACGGATATGGACACATACCCGCGACTGCATCTAGTAAAGATATGGCCGAGATGGATGTGCTTAAGTTTTTCAGTGATGAAGACTGTTCATTGACAGCATTGTCTCGGTATCCTAGAATTAAAAAGGTATTCTTACGATACAACACTCCATTACTATCATCTGCACCAGTCGAAAGACTTTAGCTTTGCAGGCCACATACATGCTCCAAAGAGGAAATTTATCAGATTGCATGTTTGAGATACTCGTAATGCTAAAAGGCAATTCTGTATATGTTTAAAAAATCGTTTGTTTTTATATAAAAAGCATGTTTGTATTTTAGAATCGAATCTGAAAATGGGATATCTCATTATCGCCCATTATAATTTTTTTGTCAATTCCAGTTATTTTTATTTGTTTAATCAAGCTTATTGTAGCTATATATTGTCAATAAAGTTTATTGTAGATGCATTCAATATTTCATTAATGCTATAAACCTATAATCGTAATACATTACTTTAAAACATTACAGAACTAGCTAGCCTCTAGATAGCAAATTTAGATATTTTTAGTTTGTTATGCCCATGTGTATGATGTAGTCCACATGATGTGGATGTGGATCTGTGGATTGTGGTTGTTAGGCAGTTGTATCATATGTAGCTATTAAATCGTGTTTACAAACTAACAATAATAAATCGATACTTGAATTTGAATTTGATAACATTGCCATTCCATTCATGAGGACTATTAAATGCAATTCACTATTCCGTGTTAGTGGCAACAACTAAATTTATATTTTCTAGGTCTATTCATCTTTCCCAAAAATCATTGGGAGTGCAAATTATTGTGCAATATATCGTTCTTAAGAGAACAACATTTATATAGTCAATAATAGTAGCTATTAGAATTTATGTGGTATGGCTTCCATTTGTAAGTTTATCTGTAGTTTCAAAATACATGTGAAGGCACATAAACAAATATCAAATGTAACTAGTTACTTGTAACGTCGTTACATGTATCGAGTAACGGTAATGCTTTAAGGATTTTCAAAAGTAACGATGTAACGCCAAGTACATTTTCGACGTATAACGAGTAACGGTAACGCCGCCCAATTTAATGTAACGGTGCCCATCGCTGCTTATAAGTAGAGCTCGGATGTTCAAGCAAAATGCTATAAATGCCTTTTATGGAGTTTACAGGAGAAAATGCCTTTTTCGTCATAAAGTGCTTAATTTGCCTGTTTTTAATTATTTTCTAGTATTATTCCATTAGAGTCCCAAAATAGGCCTCTTAGTTTCTGTTATATATATATATCACAAACTCAGAATGCTCCCCTGAGAAACTTATATGTTAAACACAGACCGTGCATGGAAGAAGGAACTCTTCTGGGAAATTACATCCACTATAGTTCGAATAAGTAATGATAAATGACAAATACTATAATTTTTTTCTTTTTCATGATGAAAAGCCCAACGTGGGCACCGGGTTACTCGCACAGAGCCCCCAAAATATAGCTTTCCTCACCAGCTATCTGCAAAGTAGATAAGATCCAGCTTTGGGACAAGATCTATGGTTTACAGCTTACACCTAGCCTACTACATTCAGAACCTCAATATACGCAAGAAACTCGTTGCATTCACGTCAGATTGAATACATCAAAGAAAAAGGGGTAACTATTGTATTTTTAGCCAAAAAACAAAACTTAAACCTCAACCGGGACATTGAGCGTCCACTTTTCAAGGCACATAACACGTCCGTTTAATATACACAAACTCAGAATGGTCCCCTGAGGGAAGCTACATTTTGGGGCTTCTTTGCGAGTAATCCGGTGTCCACGTTGGGCTTTCCATCATGAAAAAGGAAAAAACTATAGTATTTGTCATTTATCATTACTTATTCGAACTATAGTGGATGTAATTTCCCAGAAGAGTTCCTTCTTCCATGCACGGTCTGTGTTTAACACACACATATATATATATATATATATATATATATATATATATATATATATATATATACAGCAGGGGGTGCAGGGCGAGGCTGGTCAATCATTTGGCTGCGTATGCATGTTCGTTTAAAATGGTAGACTCGAGACGCAGAGATTCTTAATACATTAATATAAATGAAAAGGTGTCATCCAGTAACCGGTCGCGAAAAAACTATACACTCGTGCGCATAAAAATGTATCAGGTTGTAACATAAATTCTGCTCGATTAGAAAACGGACGATAGATAATAGAGTAACCTCAAGATAATGTGAAATATTTTAGAAGTGTTGCAAAATACACGTGGCGACAGGTTCGCACATGTTTTATCACGATACAGAATGATACAGAATGACTTAGGCTAGTGTAGGATTAGGCTAATGAATATTTTCTCTGGTGTTTTTCATACAGTTACAACGCCACCCCTACGATATTACAGTAATTGAAAAAAACATGGAACCCACGAAAGAGCATATTCGACATGTGCTGCTCTATGAGTTTCATAAAGGATCTAACGCTAGTGAATCCGCAAGAAACATTCAAAGAGTTTATGGAAATGATGTTGTGAGCGAATGGATGTGTAGGAGATGGTTTGAGAAGTTCAGAAATGGAGACTTCAGTCTGAAAGATTATCAACGAACAGGACGACCAAATGAGTTAGATGAAGAGTTGCTGAAAGCAACAGTGGAGGAAAACCCAACGGTAACTGTAAGAGAACTTGGCCTGCAATTCTGCGTTAGCCATATGACCATTCATCGTCATTTGAAGCTGTTAGGAAAAGTAGTGAAGGTTGGAAAATGGGTTCCGCACATCACTGCATTCTCGGCAACTGCAGGCACCTTTTTTGAATCGGATCGTCACTGGCAGGGGCGTCCGCAGGATTTTTCGCAAGGGGGGGCAAAACTAACTTATTAGTTCTTAGTTCTTATTAGTTCTTAACTTCTTTATTAGGTAGAAAAAAAATGCACTGCGACCACTACGAGTAAAAACCGTCATCTCCCCTTATCATAGGCTGCTTTCGGTGCTAAATTTATGTACTTAGTAATACTAAGTACATAAATTTAGCACCGAAAGCAGGCTATGATAAGGGGAGATGACGGTTTTTACTCGTAGTGGTCGCAGTGCATTTTTTTTTCTACCAGTCAAGTCCATTTTTTATATGTTATATGATACTATGATTAACTATAATCGTGTAAGTTTCAGTGAAATTGACCAAAAGGTTTTCGAGAGAAAAAAATAAATAAAACACTCAATATAATGATCTTTGCAAATAATTCCATTACTATATCTTTCAGTATAGTTTATTTAACACTTCTAAGTTCAACGACACGGCACTTCGGTAAAGTAAAGGTAAAGTAAACGACATTTCCTTGAATGTGGAAACACTGACTGAGCTGCAGTAGAATTATAGAAGTCGTTGCGTGGGCAAACACAAATTTCCAAGGGAGGGCAACTGCCCCCTCTTGCCCCCCCCCCCTCCGGACGCCCATGGACTCACTGGGGATGAAAAATGGGTCCTCTATATTCTATAACAATATTAAGCGTCGACATCAGTGGCTTAGGCGTGAAAGAAAGCCTGAACCTCAGCCAAGAAATGGACCCCATCCAAAGAAAATTTTGCTATGCGTTTGGTGGGATATGCAAGGAATTATCCATTTTGAGGTTCTGCCAGATAACCAAACAATTGCAGCTGAAGTCTACTGCCAACAACTCCAACGATTGACGATGGCATTACAAGAAAAACGTCCTGCATTAATTAATCGCAGAGGTGTTCTATTCCACCAGGATAACGCGCGCCCTCACACTGCTCGAATCACCACTGCCTAATTGGAGGCATTTGGTTGGGAAAAAGTACCTCATCCACCTTATTCTCCGTACATCGCACCTTCAGACTATCATTTATTCAGAAGTCTGCAACACCACCTAGATGGACAAAAGTTGCAATCCAGGGAAGCTATCGAAAACGAAGTGATCGCTTTTTTTAACTCGAAACCAAGGGATTTCTTCGAACGTGGCATAAAAAACTTTTCTACAGGTGGGAGGAGGTTATAGAAAAAGAAGGGAATTATATTGATTAATTTGTCATTATTTCATTTAATTTTTGTTGTGAATAAACTAAAAATTCGAGCAAATTTGTCCTTATAAGTCGTTTAATTTTTGTTCTGAATGAACTAAAAAATCGAGCAGAATATATGTTACAACCTGATATAATGCGTATGCCTAGTTAAGCCACTGTACAAATAAACGAACAAAGTCCAGCAAAATATAATTTTGTAAATAAATTTTATTAGTTTAGGATAAGTAAGATGGATCTGATTATATATATATATATATATATATATATATATATATATATATATATATATATTATATATTATTTCACGAAAGTAACACGTGAATAATATTTATGATGAAAATAACCACGAAGGAAAAAGGAAACAGAATGGTGCTCAAGCGCTTTCGCCTAATCACATCCTCAGGAACACTGAAATAAACAAGTTCGAGACTATATATAGGTCACAAAAAAATTAAATAGGAAAATAAAAATTGTAGGAGGAGCATACAAATCTATAAGGAAAATCTACCAGAGTTTTATCACTTTGCCCTTGTCTAAATCCGTTCTGAACAAATTCAAAACAACAGGATCAAGCGCAAAAAGGCCCTGGCTAATATTGAAATTATCTGTAAGTTGACTGATGGCAGACTCAAGAATATTTCTATTAATTATGTTGCTTCAGTGAAACAAAATTGAAACATTATTCCAATCAATACAGTGGGATAACTGACAAATGGACGAAAAGGGCACTGGACGACTGTCCCATCTAACGGAATATTGATGCTGTTTTACACGCGTATGCAAATCCTTTCCTGTCTGTCCAATGTAAAAGGAATCACATTGTTTACAACCAATTTTATAGATAATGCCTGAATTATTGACAGGGCTATTTTTTACTATGCTATTTTTCACAATATTGTCATATGAAAATACTACATTAATATTCAAACGTTTAAGTACATTCCCAATGCCTAAAAAGCCTGGGAAAAATGGAAGTACTAAAATATTCTTCGATAAAGTGCGAGGGTTATTATTCACACGATAGAAAGTTCGTTTTGCCTTGTTAAGACAAGATTCCAAAAAGCAGGTGGGTAACACAAATCACTTCCAATACTGTTGATTTCTTCTAATTCGGTATCCATGTATTTTGGACTGGCGATCCTAAGAGCGCGGAGAGACATTGAAGAAAATATGACTTTCTTGATGGGGGTGTCATGTCCGCAGTAAAAGTGTACGTAGGACATTTTTTTGTTTTTTTCCGATAAATACTAAACTATTCCGTGAATTTCCGTCAAAACGGGACAGTCGTCCAGGGACCAGTGCCCTTTTCGTCCATTTGTCAGAGCTATCCCACTGTATTGACTGGAATAATGCTTCAATTTTGTTTCACTCAAGCAACATTGTTAATCGAAATATTCTGAGTCTGCCATTATTCAACTTACAAATAATTTCGATATTAGCCAGGGCCTTTTTGAGCTTGATCCTGTTGTTTTGAATTCGTTCAGAACAGATTTAGACAAGAGGGGCAAAGTGCTAAAACTCTGGTAGCTTTTCCTTATAATAGATTTGTATGCTCCTCCTACAATTTTTATTTTTCTAGTTAATTTTTTTTTTGTGACCTATATATAGTCTCGAACTTGTTATTTATTTCAATATTCCTGAAGATGTCATTAGACGAAAGCGCTTGAGCACCATTCTGTGTTTCCTTTTTCCTTCGTGGTTATTTTCATCATAATATATATATTAGAGACTATAGTTACAGGGGTGGCGAACCATTTTACAGTCGCGTACCAAAAAAAAACATGTAAACCCTAAAAAAAATTCGCGTGCCCACCAAAGTTTATATATATTACAGCAAATTATAAACATTAAGTCTATTATTTTATACTCATTTTTTGGATAACAATATCTATGAATATATAAAAACTGCAAATTTCAAATTTGATCGCGTGCCCAAATAGGCTGATGAAATTAGTTTCTTAAATATTTACTTATTATTATTATTATTATTATTATTATTATACATATAAATCAATTATTATTATATAATTACTGTATATAACTTAATTATTATTATTATTATATATCTAACTTAAAAATAGAGACATCTCAGTCATCTTAAGATAATCAAATTTAACTTTATGGTTAATATTTGTTTTAATGCTCCCTGCGTTTTCGATAGAAGGATACATTCTAGCAGGGTTGCCAGATGTAGGAGAATTCTCCAAAAATAGGAAAATGGAATGGGTTGCGGAAAAAAAAATTCTCCTAAAATTAAGTAGGAGAATTTTTTGGAGAATGAAAAATAATTTTAGGAGAATGTAGGAGAACAATTGCATCCGGGTACCTCATTTTTTCATTTGTTTCGTTCTTTCGCTCTCATCTTGCGCGGATAATTCTCCTATACAAAGCGTCGTTCTTTACGTTAATTATACTGCGTGTTTGCAGTTATAATGTATATAATGTTACGGCAAGCGATGGGTGCCCCTTTGGGGGCATTGGTTTCTGCGCGTATGTAGAGGAATTACGACATTTGTTTGGGTGAGGCCTGTGGTGTAGTGGTTATCATATCTGACCGGCAATCGGAAGATCCGGGTTCGATTCCTGGGTGGGTACCTCATTTTTTAATTTGTTTCGTTCTTTCGCTCTCATCTTGCGCGGATAATTCTCCTATACAAAGCGTCGTTCTTTACGATATATATATATATATATATATATATTATATAAAATTGCTTTCAAAATTCTCCATATATATATATATATATAAAATTGCTTTCAAAATTCTCCATATATATATATATATATATATATATATATATATATATATATGATACACACAGACCGTGCATGGAACAAGGAACTCTTCTGGGATAATTAAATCCACTATAGTCCGAATAAGTAATGGTAAATGACAAATACCATAGTTTTTCTTTTTCATGATGCAAACCCGACGTGGGCAACGGGTCTCTCGCAAAGAGGTCCCATAAATATAGCTTCCCTCACCAGCTATCTGCAAAGCAGACAGGATCCAGCTTTGGGACATGGATCTAGGCTTTAAACCCTAGATCCATGTCCCAAAGCTGGATCCTGTCTGCTTTGCAGATAGCTGGTGAGGGAAGCTATATTTATGGGACCTCTTTGCGAGAGACCCGTTGCCCACGTCGGGCTTGCATCATGAAAAAGAAAAACTATGGTATTTGTCATTTACCATTACTTATTCGGACTATAGTGGATTTAATTATCCCAGAAGAGTTCCTTGTTCCATGCACGGTCTGTGTGTATCATAAAAAACTCAGGGAACCATTCTGAGTTCATTCCCAATATATATATATATATATATATATATATATATACATATGGACAGGGCCGGATTTTCCAATAGGCAACATAGGCCATTGGCCTAGGACCCACCAGTAACTGGGGGCCCACTGGGGACCTCCTACAATCCCTTGACACAAACAGTATCATTGACAAATTTGCCATAGAAAAAAGCAGGAAAAAGTCATTTTGAACTTCACATAGTTGTGCTTGCAAAATTTATTATGCTTCAGTTTCATTGTATTTTTCCATTATTCCTATGTGTAAGATGTACATGATATGGAACTTGATTTACTTTGATGTACTTGATATGGAACTAATTTGATTAAAAATTATTAATGTGTAATGTATTACATTATGTTGTAATTCTTATTGCAAAATTTATTATGCTTCAATTTGACTGTATTTTTTTCCATTATTCTTTGTGTAAGAAAGTTGTACATGATATAAAACTAATTTGAATAAAATTATTGATGTGTTACATTATGTTGTAATTCTTTTTTTTTTACATTACAATATTACGATATATATATATATATATATATATATATATATATATAATATTTTGGGGGGGGGCACTGATAAGGTTTGGCCTAGGGCCCATAAGCAAATAAATCCGGCCCTGCATATGGAGAATTTAGGAGAATTTTGAAAGCAATTTAGGAGACAGTATTCATGAAAATCTGGCAACCCTGCATTCTATGACAATTTGACATATAAATTCATATTCAGGACACCTTGAAACCTCAGGGGAACTGATAAAAATCAAGGAAATGTAATAATTACTTCAAAAATTATATTTTCTTGGTCTTTATTCGTTTATTTGTGCAATTATATGCATATGATAAAAATCAAGGAAGTGTAATAATTACTTCAAAAATTATATTTTATTGGTCTTTATTCGTTTATTTGTGCAATTATATGCATAACTTGTCTTCACCACATTTATTTACGACCAGTTCGTGGAATAACCAAATTCTGTACTGTACGTAATTAATTAAATGACTTATGTACGCAGCTTCGTAAATGGAAAGAATTTTTGTGGTTATGACATCAGCTGGCTCATGAGTAATAAGATTATATAAGATTAAAATTATCCAAATGATCTTGAATATTATTCTTTAGAATTCTTTCTTAACCTACTGTAGCTTAGTTCGGATGTAACAGTCACCCGGAATGGCCCAAGTATTAAATGAAATAGGCACAAGAATAACTGAATTTGGAGCTGTTTGAAGAGACCGACAAGTGTAACCAACGTATCTTACCGAACTGGGTGACTGAAGGCTTCACGGCCCAAAATTTTTCTTCTGACCTCGGTCGATTTTTCTTAGTTCTGAGCAGCTCTGAGGGACGAGATTCTGTTAATGTGTGCCTATAAATATCGGGTCCTATTAAGGCTTAACTTGTCTAGTTAAAAAAACCTTTTTATTATCCAGCTTGGATATGGTGAATCCCCCTACCCCCCCCTCCCCCTTCAGAATTCTTGGAGTGGGGTTGTGAGAGGAAGACCAGGCTTGACTATGAAAATGTCCCAGGGGCCAGCTGGGGTGGGGGTGGATGGTCGGGCTGCGGTCCCTGAACCCTCTACTCCTTTTGGACCTATGGATCTGTCATCAGATATCATTGAAGTTCTATGTTTAAGTTTATTCAGCTTCACCCTTCAGAGTGGTAGTAGTCTCTCCAAGAAGACTGTGAGTACTTTATCCAATTTTGTTTATTTAACGACGCTTTTCACACTGATCTCAAAACTGACCAGCTGACAAAATTCCTTGATAAACTGAAACCCAAGCCTACACCCAAACAGAACATCATGTCCAAATTCGTAAACCCAACCACTTAATTTTTCATATCCAAAGGATTCTAATCTCTTGTTTGCTCAGTGGAATGCCCGTAGTCTCCAATCTAACTTATCAGAATTTAAACTTTTCATTTACACCAAAAAAACCCATTTAGAGGCAGTTTGTGAAACCTGGTTAACCTCTAGACTCCAGCCTACTTTTATTAATTATACTCAGATCAGAGCAGATAGGGTTGGCTGAGAGGTGGGGGTTTGCTATTTCTGATTCGTTCAGATTTGTGCTTTTGACCATTACCTCTCCATCCCTTTCCGGCAGGAGTTCTCAAGGTCCTTGTTTTATCTTTAGAAGTAAACAGTGGTACTTTAGATATACTCAGTTTATAATCCACACCATTCTTTAACCACTATAGAAATTGAACACTATGCTGATCAACTCGGTCAACAAGCTTTTATTTGTGGTGATTTTAATGGTAGAGACAGGGCTTGGGATACAGGTATGTCAGGTCTTCCAGCACCAACTGCCTTAAATTTATTTCATTTTATTCTTTCTTCAGATTTTGTGTTATTGACTCCAGTAGATCTCCCTACAAGATTTAATGTTAATAATGGAAGTTGTTCAATGTTGGATCTCTTGCTATGTAGAGGTAGGTTTGCACCTAACTGTACTGTGGCTGTTGGTGGAAGTTTGGGTAGTGACCACTTTCCAGTCCCCACTGATCTGCAAATTTCATGAGTATCCACTCCTTATAAACAACGTCCAACTTGGAAACTACGTGACATAGATTGGAAAATTTGGTCTAGAGCACTTCCTGATGCCCCAGCTATAGAAGGATTCTTAGATGAGAAAATACAACACTTTACAGACTTATTAGTGGAAACAAGTACCTCTACACTGAAGACAACAGGAAATTTTGTTCCTAAATACGACAAATGCTGGTGGACAGAGGATTGCAGTGTGGCAGTGACTAACTGCTGTCGGGCTTGATTTTTATTCTCATCACCCAACTATATAATAAGATCCTCATAAATAAGACAACTGCAATAGCTCGTTGTACTATTCATCAGGCAAAGCGAATTTCATGGAGTTGGTTTTGTTCAAACCTCAGTTTCACTACACCATCCACTGAGGTTTGGACTCAAATTAGGAAAATCATTAAGGGAACAGATTCATACTTCACTTACCCTATTGTTGTAAATGGTTCTATACTAAGTGATGTATGTGACAAAGTGGAAGTTTTGGGGGCCTACTTCCATTTATTTTTTGGGATGGTAGCAGTTATTGAAGATGCAGTCTTCCTTATTTCTTGATTACAATGAAGATTATAACCTGGACTTTACATTGCAGGAATTACAATTCTCATTAAGGCAATATGAGCATACAAGAGGTGGTGCAATGGGACTGGATAATATACATAAATATTTTCTTAGTATCTTTCATTGGAGTACTTGCCATTTCTATTATCAGCATTCAATGATAGTCTGAACACAGGGGTCTATCCTTCATCATGGAAATGGGCAATCATGATTCCTATCCTCAAACCATAGAAAAACCCTTCAAGTCCATCTTCATATCATCCCATATGCTTATCATCCTGCTTGGGTAAAGTACTAGAGAGGATGGTCCATCAGCGGTTGCTATGGATTTTTGAAATGTGTCATATTTTTCAAGATTTGCAGTGTGGTTTCCGTAAGAAGAGAAGCACGGTGGATCAACTTCTGAGGTTGGAAACTTTCATACACCAAGCTCTCCGATGGAAAAAATATGTTCGTTATATTTTTTTTACCTCAGTCAAGCTTTTGATACCATTTCCCATACTGGCCTACTTTATAAGTTAGGCAATTTGGGGATTCATGGTAATTACTAAGATGGTTGGACAACTTCTTGTCCAACCACACATTTCAGGTACTAATTAATGATGTATACTCAACACCTTTCTCCTTTAAAAAGGGTGTACCCCAGGGTTCAGTTCTTAGTCCATTGTTATTCACTGCATATCTCTGATATGTCGAGTATTGATCCAGTTCAATCATCAGAGTTTGCTGATGATACACCTTTCTATGTGGCAGCTGACACCCCTTTAGAAGCCCAACAGATGTTGCAAAAAGCAACTGGTAAGTTTTCATCTTGGTGCAAAACCTGGGGTCTTTCCCTGAATCAAGAAAAATCTAAAATTATGTTCTTTACATATCAAAAGGTTCCAGTGAATCCTATTATCCAAATTAGTAACACCCCAGTAGCTATGGTCATATCCTACCAGTTTTTGGGAGTGGTCCTTGACAGCCCCAGACTGACTTGGTCTTGTCATATTAACTACCTGGTAACATCCTGTGTAGCATTCCAGGACAAATCACCCAAAAATTAAAAAATTTGTCACCACTCCGACCCAGATTTTAATGAAAATTGACATATATGGGGTTCTTCTGGGTGCTGATTTCACTGGTTCAAATAAAAAAGTTCTATGACCCATAGTTTTTGAGATATGGGCCCCAAAATCTTAGGGCTCCACTTTACCACCTAAATTTAATCGGCAATAACTCCCAAACATCTTGTTGTAGATCTATAAAACTATACATTTTTAGAATCAGCATGAAGAGAGCTATTAAATGATACCACATTCAAATGTGTAGAACAATAATGAAAATTTTTACCCCCCCTTTTTTATTTTTTTTTACCCCCACCCCACCCTAGACAGTGAAATCCAAAAAAATTTTTTCATTTATTAAACTTCCATTAATTGTTAAAAGATAAAAACAATAAAAAATGTGGGTATCAAGTTGCAAGATATTTTAAAAATTATTGAAAAAATATGTATATTGACATATGTATATTAAGGAACCATGAGGAGAGGTGAAAAATTGTAAGGTGATAAAAGGAGAAAGTGTATCAGCCCAACACCGGCTTGTAGCTCTGGATTGCGAGGTTAAGGGTACTAAGAGAGGGAAACAACAAGGAATGCCAAAAATCAAATGGTGGAAATTGAAAGATGAACATCTGAAAACTCAGTTTAAAGAACGTGTGATGAGTGAGATAATACCTAAGGAAAATGCAAATGAATGGTGGGAGGAAAATAGTAAAATCATTAGACGTGTAGGGGAGGAACTCCTTGGAAAAACATCAGCTCTTCAAGATAAAGAGTCGTGGTGGTGGAATCAGGAAGTGCAGGAGAAAGTAAAGAAGAAAAAAGAAGCGAAGAAAAAGTCGGATGCATCGGGCAGCGAAGAGGATAAAGTGGCAACAAAAACAGCCAACAAGGAAGTGAAGAAGGCAGTCGCACAGGCAAAGGCGAGCGTATTAAATGAAATTTATGAAGAGTTGGAAACACCGGTGGGAGAGAAAAAGATATATGGGCTGGCGAAAAGGAGGAATAGAGCGACTAAAGACCTAACACAAATAAAACAGATTAAAGATGGAGAAGGACGTGTACTGAGCGATGAGACTGAAATAAAGAATAGGTGGAAAGTGTATTTTGAAAAACTGTTAAACGAGGAAAACGAGAGAAGAGTTTTTGGAGAAGGGACTGCGAATGAGAGGGATACACCAAGGATTAGTAGGGAAGATGTGAAGAGAGCCTTAAAGAAGATGAAGAGTGGAAAGGTGACAGGACCGGATGAAATACCAGGAGAAGTGTGGAAAAGCTTGGGGAGGACGGAGGAAATGTCTTGTGGGATCTACTGAGGAAGGTTTACGATCAGGGAAAGATGCCAGATGTGTGGAGGGACAGTGTAATCGTACCAATATACAAAGAAAAGGGTGACATCCAAGATTGTGGAAACTATCGTGGTATAAAGCTGATGTCACACACAATGAAAATATGGGAAAGAGTTATAGAAAAGAGAATAAGATATGAAACAGAGATTGGTGAACAGCAGTTTGGTTTTATGCCTGGAAGAGGGACAACTGATGCCATCTTTATTGTTCGACAAATGTTGGAAAAGTTTGGAGAAAAACAGAGAAAGCTACACCTGGTTTTTATAGACCTTGAAAAGGCATATGACAGGGTACCAAGAGAGGAGGTGTCGGAGAAGTATGTAAGGTTAGTGAAGGATATGTACAAAGGAGCAAGGACGCAAGTAAGAACATGCGTTGGTCTGATGGAAAAATTTACTGTGAAAGTGGGATTACATCAAGGCTCGTTTCTAAGTCCGTACATCTTTGACCTAATAATGGATGTATTGGGGCAGGGTTTCATCGTACCAGCCCCTTGGGACACGTTATTTGCAGATGATATAGCCCTCATAGACACCACCAGAGAAGGAGTAGAGCAGAAATTGGAACGATGGAGAAGGGCGATGGAGGATAGAGGGCTTAAGATCAGTCGAAAGAAGACGGCATATATGGTTTTTAATGGAGAAGAGGGAATCGGGGATGTAACACTACTCGGCGAGAAGCTTAAAAGGGTAAACACTTAAATATTTAGGTTCCCATATGGCATCAGACGGTACGCTCGACTCTGAAATTAACCATAGAATCCAAGCAGGATGGAGAAATTTGAAGAATGTTTCGGGTGTGTTATGTGACAAAAGGATTAGCGCAAGAGTGAAGGGAAAGGTGTATAAAACGGTGGTGAGACCTGCGATGTTGTACGGAGCAGAGCCTGGCCCATCAAAAGGCCCAGGAGAAAGTTGGAGGTAGCAGAAATGAGGATGTTGAGATGGATGTGTGGAGTTACGAGGTTGGATAGGATTAGAAATGAAAGGATTAGAGGAACGACTAAAGTGGTGGAAATATCAAAGAAAGTTCAAGAGAGAAGGCTACAATGGTACGGCCATGTGATGAGAAGGGAGGAAAATTATGTAGGGAAGAGGTTATGGACATGGAGGTGGAAGGGAGAAGGAGGAGAGGCAGGCCAAGAAGAAGATGGAGAGATTGTTTGGAGGGAGATTTCAGGGAAAAGGGTTTGGTTGGGGATGAATATGAGGACCGGGGCGAATGGAGGCGGATGGTCAGAAATAGCAACCCTGTATTGAGATGGGAAAAGCTACAGAAGAAGAAGAAGAAGAAGAAGATGTATATTGACATTTGTACATATTGTACATTGAAATTTTGACATTTTTATGCAGACTAAAATAGAGAACTACAAATGATATATTTACATTCTATGTATAACTCATATTCACGCAGTCTCTCTCTCTCTCTCTCAAATGTTTGTTAATTATGCTTATTTTTATTACAGATGTGCTTATTTTGAGTCAAATCATATCTTATTTTTGAGATTTACAATTGTGTATTTTTAGTAATGAAAAATGGTTACATACTGTGATGATCCTTTACGAAAACATAAGAAAAAGATACACAAGGATATAAGAACCATCAGCCAATCACTTTATGATCGATGTAAATGGAAACTACAAAGGAATACTGTACTATGTAGCAACTGTCAAAAATTATTGACCCAGAGACCAGAGTTGCTATCAACATCACAAAGTGAAGAGTCTGATCACAATCAGTCTTCTGAGAATGTTATTTCAGAAAGTGATGAATATGATCCAAGTATATCAAGTAATGCCAAAGAAGAGGTTTCTCAAGTTCTAGAAAGTCTTGCTGTGACTCCAGTGAAGAAGCATAGGTATTTAATGATTGGTACTTTTTATATTTATAATTTGTTTATTTATATTATTTATTTATAATGCATTTACTTTCAAGACAGTTTTTCAGCAGTTGCTGAAAAACTTAATGAAATTAATATGTTGACATATTAATTATTATTGTCCATATACAGGGTGGGGCACGGGAATCAAGTGTTTTTTGAATAGCTAGTAATCGGCCATTAGGAATGGGAGGGGCGTGCGGTAGGTAGCATTCCATTCCTGGGTTCATAGCATTTAACTTTAACTAACACTCACCTTTATCTTTCAGGTGCCATCATGGAGCAGTGGACGTTAGAACACCGCATGTTCGCGTATGATCATTTTGTTAGGAGTGGCGAGTCAGTGACAGCAGTTCAGCGTGCGTTTCGCCGCAGATTCAACATTCATTGAAATGACTCTGTTCCGCTCGTGACACAATCTTACGTTGGGTTAACAATCTTCGAACAGGAGCTCAATAATGAAAACAAAACCGAAGGGGCCGCAACGCACTGTGCGTACTCCAGAGAACGTTGAAAGGGTCAGACAAGCGATGTTGCAAAGCCCAGGCCGCTCTGCTCGGAGACATTCAGCTGCACTCGGAATCAGCAATCGTACTGTTAGACGGATTTTGCATGAAGAATTACATTTTCACCCATACAAGTTAGCGATGGTGCAGGAATTGAATGTAAACGATTGCCCCCAATGACTGAATTTTGCACAGGAAATGCTTGCACTTTATGAGCAGAATGAAAACATGATGGTGGTAATGAGTGATGAAGCCCATTTCCACCTTAATAGGGCCGTCAACAATCAAAACTGTCGGTATTGGGCTGCTGAAAATCCGCGACAACTCCATGAAAAACCGCTGCATAGCCCTAAGGTTACAGTTTGGTGCGTGGTGGGAAAGTTTGGCGTCATCGGTCCCTATTTCTTCGAACAAAATGGGGTTACCATTACCATAACATCTGGGCGTTACATTGAGATGGTGAACACCTTTTTCATCCCTGAGTTACGAAGAAGGCGTATTGCTCGTCGACATTTGTGGTTTCAGCAAGATGGGGCCACGCCACACACCGCCAGAGCGTCAATGGCTGTTCTTCACCCCCTGTTTCCCAACCATCTCATTTCGAGATTTGGTGACATTGCATGGCCCCCTCGGTCCCCTGACTTGTCCACATGTGACTTCTTTCTATGGGGGTACCTCAAGTCACGTGTCTACGAGGACAAGCCCCGTACATTAGATGCATTGAAGGAAGCGATCCGTCAACAAATCATCCAAATCAACAGAGACCTGCTGGGAAGAGTGGAGGCCAATTTTCGTAAACGCCTTCAACAATGCGTCGACGGCCAAGGACATCATATGCCAGATATAATTTTCGGTACATGATTATTATGACATGAAATGCTATGTTCTTACGAATGTTGTTCTACCAATATATTTTCTTTACAAAAATAAATATCATTTTCCTGATTATTCCAAAAACTTGGTTCCCGTGCCCCACCCTTATATCAAATGGAGTCAAATATTTATTAATTAAAAAATTTCAGATGGTTTGGGTTCCTCAAGAAAAGAAGCAAAAGCTATTCAAACAATAGAAAAAGCATGTCATTCTTTAAAACAAAAGCTAGAAACAAGTTTAGAAATTGAGATCCCAAGCCCATCAAAAGCTACAAAGTTGGATCATTTTTGTTCAACACATTTGAATGTGGTATCATTTAATAGATCTCTTCATGCTGATTCTAAAAATGTATAGTTTTATAGGTCTACAAGAAGATGTTTGGGAGTTATTGCCCATTAAAGTTAGGTGGTAAAGTGGGGTCCCATATCTCAAAAACTATGGGTCCTAGAACTTTTTTATTTTGACCAGTGAAATCAGCACCTGGAAGAACCCCATATGTCAATTTTCATCAAAATCAGAGTCGGAGTGGTGACATGCATTGGGTGATCTCTCCTGGAGTACCCCCTGTACGAAACATCTAAACTCGTTAAAATCTGTTGCCTCTCATAGATGTGGTGCAGATCGATCCACACTTCTCACTTTTTACCAATCATTTATCTTGGGAAAAATAAAGTGTGCTGATGTTGTTTATGATTCAGCCTCTTTCACCTTAAAGAAGCTGGAAACATTGTATAATTCTGGCATGTGCCTTATTTTGGGTGGCTGCCCATCAATACCTATTATTGCCCTGCAGGGTGAGACTGGTCTCCATGCCCTCCAGTATGATAGAGATATCTCTACACTGCAGAAGTACTTTAATATTCTGGCTTCCCCCTTTTCCCACCCCTTACATCAGTCACTCAAAGTGGATTATCCTTTGATCCTTGCAGTGGACTGGACAGTGGCAAATAAGCCACCTTTCTTCTTTAGAGCTACTGGACTTCTTAATAAGTATCAATTACAGTTTAAATTTTTTACAGTTCCAGTATTCCCAGCTTTCCCACCTTGGAGATTGCATCTGGTACCACCCTGTCTGTCACTCCCATTTTTATATGAACCTCCTGTCCCCAAAGAAGTGATTGTGCAGTGTTTCACAGCATACTTGGAGAAGTATCCAGATCACTTGTATATTTATACTGATGGATCTAAGATGGATGTGCCTGGGCCATCTTGTTCATCAGCTGTTTTCATTTCAAATTATAAAAGGTGTTTTTCCTGGAAACTATCCCCCAATCATAGTATACAGGCAGCAGAGTTATTTGCCATCCAACAGGCATTGTGTTTTTGGTATCCAGCAGTAATGCTTGTAATGTCCTAATAATTACAGACTCCCAGACCTCTCTTCACCTGATCAACTCACCCACACTCACTCCATATCTGGCCCTAACAACCTCTATCCATTCTTTACTGAAGACCCTCTCTGCTTCAGGTATTCTGGTTTCCTTCCAGTGGGTTCTGAGCCATGTTGGAATTACAGGTAATGAGATGGCTGATACACTGGCCAGGGCTGCTCATTCCCTCCCTGCTATAACTCTGTTATATTTCCACCCAGGCGAGGGTTTTGCAGTAGCTAAAGTGGCAGTGCAAAATGATTATAAAACCCAATGGGAGAGATTACGGCACTCGACTCTTTATGGAATGTTTAAGCCTTCTTGGGGCACAAGAAATTGGCCTGTACCATCTTCCCACGATAAAGCTTCTATAATATTTAGATTCCATTCTGGCCATGTAGGCTTTCAGGCTTACTTACACCGGATTGGACTAGCCTTCTCCCCATTATGTGCTAGTTGTATCAGGTCATCCCATAAGTAATGTCATTTTTTAGATCAGAATTTGAAGGACAAAAAAAACTCAACTGAAACTTTTTAATCTAGTATATATTTTCCATCGGAATTAATGACACTCTGCCAACGTCCTACAAGCTTTTCAATGCCATGTTTATAAAATTCAGGTGGTTTTGAGGCAAAAAACGTACAAAGACTGGTGTGCAGGTCATCTAAAGAAGTATACTGTTTCTCGTCAAGATAGTTTTGCAGACTCCTGAAGAGATGATAATCTGAAGGCGCAAGGTCTGGAGGATGTGGAAGTTTTTCCCACCCAAGCTCCTCAAATTTGACAGAAGTGATCTGAGTGATATGAGGATGTGTGTTGTCATGGTGGAACACGATTCCTTTCCAATTAACCAAAGAAGGTCTCATTTCTTTTAGTGCAGTGTTCAATTGATCCAGTTGTTGACAGTAGACTTGAGCGGTGATTGTTTGGTTGTGTGGTAAGGTTTCAAAGTGTATTACACCACCTTTATCCCACCAAACACTAAGCAGCACCTTCTGAGGGTGAAGATTTGATTTTGGCTAGGATGTTGCTGGTTCTCTGGCACAAACCCACTGTCAATGGCGCTTAACATTCTGGTACAGTATCCACTTTTCATCACCAGTCACTAAATGGTGCAAAAATGGATCTTGGAGTTCACAGGAATGAAGAGCTGTGCTAATATTTACCCACACCCTCAGATTGTCAACTGACAATTCATGTGGCACCCATTTTCCTAACTTAGGCACTTTCCTGAGTTGTTGCAAATGTCAATGGATGGTGGATGGGGATGAGTTTCTGGGCCAATTCTTCGACAATTGTTGAACAGTCTTCAAGTGTGGCTAGCAGCAGGTCATCATCGAACTCGGCAGGGCATCCAGAGCGTGCTGCATCTGTCAAACAGCAGTCACCATTCCTAAACTTTTGAAACCATCTTTGACATTTCCTCACATGCAGAATATCATTGCCATAAACTTCCTGAATGTTTCGCATTGCTTCAGTTAGCACTATTCCGTTTTTGGAACTCGTAAAGCGTTATATGCCTGATATGCTCTTCTGATACCACCATGTTTATGAGGGGGTTCACATAAAGCAAAACGCACATCTTCACTGGCCAAGGTCTGTAAAGTATGTAGCGAAACACGATAGATCTCCTCATAGATATAACCTATGGAAAATTTATGCTTAAACCAAGTAGGACTAGTTTAAACTTAATCTATCATAAAAACGACATTACTTATGGGATGACCTGATAATTTACCAGAGACACTGTCCCATTTCTTTCTTTTCTGCCCATGTTATACAAGGCAAAGGAAAAAATTAAGATTCTCTCTATTGCAATATGGTGTCAGGGATTTTACTTTATCAGTTCTATTAGGTGGGGATAGTAATTCTCCCTCATTGATAAACTTCATCATGGACCAAGTATTCAAGTTTGGAGTGGCATCTCAGTGGTTGAAAGAGTTTTAAGTCTTGCATTGTATCATAATAGACCCAGCACTTGATGTAGGAACAGCGGAAGTTCTCCTGTGGAACTTGGTGTTTTGAACTTGGAGGATGTAAATAGCCTTATTGGCTGAGCTCCTCCATATAAAACTTCAAACAATCAATCATCAGAATTATCCAGTACTGTAGACTTAGGCCTTTGTGAAATTCCAGATGCCAGGTCCAATCCATAGGCTCTAATTACTAACCTAAACTAACCAACCTAACCTAGCCTAATCCAACTCAACCTAACAATATATTATTATGAACTTTTGTCATCATGGAAGATTTTTTATTATTGAAAAATGTAGCTCATGACTTGGATTATCTCGATAGGCCTGAGTGGCTTCATGTTTTCCAAATGAAATGTAATGTAATGACAGAGTCCATGGGACCCTCATTACTAACCTAATCATCCTAACCTACACTAACTTAATATGGTATATTACCAAGCTATTATAAACTGTATCTAAACACTGTCTGGATAGTAAAGTTTTGCAGAAATCAGTACTCTAGATTAAAATTTTTGTGGACTAAGTATATAGGTACTGTAACTGATTTTAGAGGTTTCTCAAGTATAAAAAAACAAACAAAACATCTTTATTGCGGATCATTCACAATCCATAGCCACTTAACCTAACATACAAGTACAATCTTACATATGCATTGAACTTAATACAAATATATTATATAAATAAGGCCAATATAGCCACTTAACCTAGCATACTGGCATACTATTTGATTAATTATCTGACAATTTTATGTATATTGTTATTCCCTGAGATATCTTATAACACTTATTATAACACAACTTAATATGCATATATAATCTTTGCTACATTACAAAAATAAGGTATTGTAAACCAGCAGTTGTCTGAACCAAGACTGCCATATAGGTGAGAGGCAGGCCCGTGCACAGGTGGGGGGCTTGGGGTGCTTGAGCCCCTGCCCTTTTTCTTCTTCATATCAAAAGTGCCCATTTAGTCAAAATTCATAAATATATTGATTCAACATAAATTTGAATTAATTAGTTATATTTTTATTTAGTTACTGCTACTTCAACAGATTTTCAAAACTGGAATTACTTTGATCTATGATTTTTTTTATTAGAATAATAAACTTAACATACCGTTACTATTATTTTGTCAATCAGGGAGGGCGTCCCTAGTGGTAACACTGACTGCAGCTGTTCACTGTTGATTGCGTCTCTCGGGTATGTGGGTGTATTGTTTACTGTTTGTTTATTTTACGTTAACCTAAGCTAACTAGTGATTTCTCACTGATAATTATGGTAAGTTGGCATCCAAAGCAGTGTGACATTACTCCAAAAAATATTGTATGACATTACTCGTAAAATTGGTAAAAATGTCCACGTCCCCTTCTAGGCTAGGCCCATCAGTACACCAGTGTGTCAAACGATGGATTTTGGGTTTTAGTACTGGCATGAATTTCATTAAATTAATAAATGATTTATTAAACAACATATCATAACCTTTTCATTTTTAATATGAAATTGATTTTTAAAAACAATACAATTTTCATTAAAAGTGAATAAAAATACCTAGATTATTTATTATAAAACGATGCAATTTTTCCGCAAGGACGACAATTATGGTAGATCCTTCTGCCCTTTATCCTGCTGATTGATACTTATAAAAGTTATAAGTAAAGTAACTATTTAGAAATTGCATGCTATTAAATATTGTGAATTTGGTTAACAAAAGCTTAATTAGGTCTACTGCCTAGATTAGATTAGATTAGGCCTAAGATAATAAAAGTGAAGGGAAATATATTTTTGAAGCAATCTTGCAATAAAAACATGCCTTTTTACAACAAATTTTCATTTATTTTCTTTAATCAGCTTTATATACAAAAATAATGCATTGAATTTAATGGAATTTAAGAATATTTACCACATACAATTTTAAAATTTTTCTTTGTGTGTGTATACCAGTGGCGACTCGTGGTATAAATGTATGGGGGTGCGATTTCATAAAATTGTACGACAACACGGACTCACAATAGGCTAGCGCGAATCCAACTGCCGCTCACAAGAGTACTTGTATTAACATATGCGGCTATGCCAGACGTACAATTCTAGTTAATTACAAATAAGTAATAATTTCAATAAAATATATATAAATGGCTTATATCATTATTACTGAAGTAACTATTAGTAAAAATAAAGTTGTTATTATAAAAAAAATTCGCGATTGTACTTATATTTTCATTACAACAGTAAGATATAATTTATATTTACTTGAGCGAAAAATCTATCGCTCCATTCGGCTGCAATATTATTTTGTATTCAAACAGCGGTATGCTGTTTGAAGCTATGCTATAAGCTTAGAATATTATGTACTGTATGAAGGCTTACTCAAAATGCCTCATGAATCAAGATATGCCACATGAATTTTTAAAATATATTTCAAGAATATTTATTTTAATATCTTAAAATTAATATATTTTTTATCTGTTAAATTAATATTTATTGTTTCAAGCAATGGGGAGCGACCGCTCCATCGCTCCTATACGCCAGTCGCCACTGGTGTATACACATATATAGCCTATATGGCATTGCGGATTTCATTTTTAAAAATGTTAGGGGAGTGCCCTTTTTCAACTGAGCCCCTGCCCTTCTGAAAGTCTGTGCACGTCACTGGTGAGAGGTACACAGTATCTGAAGACAGGACACTGTACATTAACACATTAGAGATGTTTTGGACCCAAGTAATGAAATTATATATATATTCTTCCGGATTAACATTTGGCTGGTAGGTAGGTTACGTAGTAAACATAAAACTGGCACTGCACCATTTTGGTTCCCTACATGGCATACGAAAAATATTATAAGCAACAGAGTTTATTCATAGCAGTTTTTTTATAATTCCACCACAGATGGGATGTATACAATGCAGTACAGTACAGGGTTGGCAAAACCCCAGCAAAAAACCAGTTGGGTTTTGCCAACCCTGGTACAGTAAGTTCTAAAAAGATAAATTTTAACTGATTCTGAACACACACCAAATTTCCTTATTAGCATGTTACCCTGTATATACAGCTTTTTACGTTGCCTCTCAATATTAAGTTCATCTCGCAGCTCGTGAGTAATTACATGACCTAAGTATTTACATGTGTCTTTGACAGGTATAGTCTGACCATTCATTTCAAAAGCCCACATGATACATATTTCAGTAGATTACACCTAAAAATCAAAATACAGCTCTTTGCCCCATTATAGGTGATGTCATTTTCTATACCATATTGTTCACATACCTCTAATAGTACTCTCAGCCCATGGGGGAGAGGGTGACAGAAGAACAAGGTCATCAGCATATATTAAATGATTATTTTTTTTCTTTCCAATGACACAGCCAGTATGTGCAGCTTTTAGTTCATTGGTAAGGTCATCCATGTATATATAGAAAAGATAGGGTGATAATTACCTCCTTGCCTAACACCATTAGTCACCTTAAAACCTGGTGATACAGTGCTTTTCCACCTTAGAAATATGGTCTGCTCTGTATACCAGAATGCAAGTATCCTAAGTATATATTTAGGTACCCCTTGACATAAGAGTTTCTTGAAAAGTTTGTGATGGTTACTGGTAACTCTATCAAATGCTTTTGATGCATCCAAAAAACAGGAATATACATTGCTGTTTGACATCTTGTACTTTAGGATGGCTTCCTTTAGCATATAAATACACATACCAGTACCATGTTTCACTCTAAAGCCAAATTGATTGTCATAAGTCTGCAAGTAAGTGCTTATCCTATTATAAATGACATATTCTAACACTTTAAGGTAAGAACACAAAGAAAGCAGGCTACCCACTTGCAGGTTACCAGGCACTGACAAGCGTCATGAATGTGACCATGCTATCGAGCGCAGCCACACACAGTAGAAGCATGTTTAAACTTGTTGGCACTGGTTGCCTGTGCTGACAAGTTTACTGGAATGAACAAAACATTCTTTTTTCACTTGCCTGTGCGTATAGCACTATTGAGTAAAAGAAAATCTTCATCAGACAATGAGCTGGACCACAACTCGCGGATAAACCTGCGTCTTCTGTGTCTGCCTACCAGCACTGACTGCCAGCCTGGAAACTGGCAAGTGGATAGCCTGCTTTCTTTGTGTTCTTGCCCTTAGAAAGTATACTGGCAAGTGCTATTGGCCTATAATTATTCTTATCACAGATACTAGCACCCTTATTTTTAACAACTGGCAACAAAACAACTGACAAAATGGACTGTGGCAAGTACCCATGTATCATACAGCTTGTGAAACACATTGCAAGCATAGGTATTATATGAGGGCTACAACATTTTAAATGTTCTGCTTGTATGCCATCTAGGCCACAACTTTTGTTATCATCTAACTTCTGAATAGCTTGCCAGATTTCTGAGTCATTAATTAGTAGTTCCTCAGAGCGTTCTAAATTTTAGGTATATATTTAGGCTACCCCCCCCCCCCCCCCCCCTCAAGACAAATAGGGTTTCATAATGATTTTTCCACAGTTCTGCAATGTTTAAGGACTCACCGCCACCGGAAGGTATTGACGTAGATCAAAAAAATTTTACACACTTTATTTTCTCTCCAAATCGCAACTTTTCCGCACTACCCCCAATCAAATATCGAAAAAAGTGTAAAAATGAGCCGCCCTAATGTACACCCTCTATTACATTTGGCAAGGTAAAATTACTATTGTTAATTTTATTAACCTCCTCCTAGAATTCCCTACTAGAAGTATTGCTATTGCCTAATTTCCTGGCTAGAGATTCTCTTCAAAGATTCTCTCCATTTTTCCTTATAAATCTAAGAGCACTCTTGAATCTAGCACAAGTTGTATTTTTCAGTTGGAAGAGTTCCCCCTACCTAGGTTTCCCCATAGCAACCCATTCCACACATTTTTTGCTACATCATACAAATCAGCACAGTATTCTGCCCACCCTGGATTGACATTTACTTTTCCCAATTTTTTTTTCTTAAAGCTACTTCCACTTGCATCCTTAATGGCATGTTCAAGCTCACTGTAATACTTATTTAAGAGATCTATATGGTTTACATCATCACAGGAGGGATTCCTACAAACCAAAGCTTCTGCAGGAATCTTCACAAGCCTTAGTAGTGCGTCAGTCTGCATTGTATAGTAATCTACCTCAAAGTGACTAAGATTTTACCAATTAACCTTATAGTAATCAGCATTATCACAGTCATTTTCTAAGTCAGGTGCTACCATACAATCAAGCCCTACTACAAATGGGATATGATCAGATTCAAATACATCATAAAGTATGGACATGCTATTGATTATATTATAACCATCGTGGGAGGCTATATAGTGGTCTAGCCATGAGTGAGTCTCCCAGGCATCACTAACATATATAAACAAGTCATTAGGGAGTAGCAATTTACTGGCAAGTTTGTAGTTGCATGCCTCACAGTAATTGATAAGAAGCTTAGCAAAATCTGAACCCGGTTTAGTGATATTGCTGTTAAAATCACCAACCACTATAACACATGAAGAGTCCAGCTCCTCTAGCAGTATATTTAGTTTACAGAGTCTATCTAAATATACCTCCTCATTTTCAGCACACTCATAAGGCATATAAACATTGAATATATACAGTATTTTGTTGTCACTTGTTAGTTTTATGGCTACAACCCACTCATATTCATAACTAATTGGCTCTATAAACCTATCCTATAAAAGCAAGAACTCTCTGTATACAAATTTCTTATTAAAAAAAACATATGGTAGGAGCTAAATTTTAAGTGTTTTATTTGAAAGGAACTTTTAAAAAGTCTTGGTAATTTCATTGCGAAATTAAATCTGGGTGCAAGGTCAAGATGGGATAGGGTGAAGTTGCAATGTGAAGTCTTAGAACAGAAAAAGCATAAGGATAGTGGTTACAGTCCAGCTTGGCCCATTTCTCTCACAGCCCATTTCCAACTTGGCCCATTTCTCACTCAGCCCATTTCCAACTTGGCCCATTTCTCATTCAGCCCATTTCCAACTTGGCCCACTCTACCAACCAACTCAGCTGTTAATTAATACCGTAATATTTATGTAGGAAATTAACCTAACCTGGGTTGGTTGGTAGAGTGGGCTGAGTTGGAAATGGGCTGAGATGGACCTATACCAGGATAGCTAATTCAAAGCCCCAAGGGGCTCCTCTAGGTTATCTCTGTCCAAAATAAAACAAAGCCACCCCAAATGCATAGGCCTACTGTAATGTTTTACTTTTTAATATTGTAACTAAGAAAATATATAAATAATTCCAGCTATTTATAAGATTTCTTCAGAATATGCCTCAAATTACTTGCCATAGATTCTCCTTGGTCATAAATTGATCACCCATATCTTGATGATCTGCCTTCATGGTTTTTTGGTGGTCTGTAAACTTCCAGGAGACTTTAATCTCCCAAATTGCACCTGGAACCAGTATGGTGGTATGAAATCAGGGACAAAAAGGTCCAAATCAAAACACCTGGATGAGTTTATGGAAAAACTCCTCCTAGTACAGCATGTTCACCACCCAACTAGAAAAAATAATATCCTAGATTTAGCGTTGACAAATAATGCAACTACAATTGACCACATTGTTATAACACCAACTACACACTCTGACCACAATGTCATGCACATATTCACAAACTTCTCTCCACAAATGTAAGCAGGACCCATGCCAAACGGACTTGCCATACTCTGACCTAAACCTGCACAAGTCAGACTGGACATCAATAAATAACTGTCTGGAGTAGAATACAATACCTGCTATCAGCAGCATTATACAAGCACACCAAAGAAAAATGATAGTGCAAAGAAGCACTGGACAAAAGAACACAGATACAGAAGGACACTTATGAGAAAGAGAACAAAGCTATCTAAACAACTGACAAAGCAATTAAGTGATACAAGACGTAGTAACATCTGGAAACAGATACTGTTGTTAGAACTTAAAATAAAGGAGTCAACCATAAGAGAGAATATTGATAATGAACACAAAGCTATTGGCACTATAAAAGAAAATAGCAAATTATTCTTTAGCTATGCTAAACACAAAGCAGTTATCAAAATGAGCATTGGCCCATTGCTTGCTAAAGATGGACTAACTTTTACATCTAATCCACAGGAAATGACAAACATTCTACAATCTCAATATGCTTTAAGCTGGAGTACCCCTGTAGGCTGTAGTGCTAAGAAAATAAAAACTACAGCATTTTTTGATAGAGAAGAAAATGACCAAGACAGACCATTATTGGAAGGTATACAAATAACCACTAGAGATATACAACAGGCAACAACAGAGCTACCAGGGAGTTCAGCCCCTGATCCAGATGGAATTGGAGCCAAGATTCTTAAGGAATGCAAACATACTTTATCTCTGCCTTTGAAAATCCTGTGGAGATCCTCACTAGACACCAGTAGAATACCACCAATCATGAAACAAGCAAATATTACCCCAATCTACAAAGGAGGCAAAAGAAAGGAAGCCAAGAACTATAGACCCATATTCTTGACTTCCCATATTATCAAAATATTTGAGAAAGTCTTGAAAAGCCACATTGTCAATTTTATAGAAAATGAACATCTCTTAGAAGACTTTCAACATGGCTTCAGACAAAAAAGATCCTGCCTTACTGAACTTACAGACCATTGCAACACAATCTTACAATATTTGGGAGAAAACAACAATAGTGATGTCCATCTATCTAGACTTTGCAAAAGCTTTTGACAAGGTTGACCGTGGAATATTATTCCATAAACTTAAAGAACTTGGAATTTGTGGAAAAATAGGAAAATGGATCCAAGCCTTTCTTTCTAATAGAAAACAAATAACAATTGTAAATGGAGCAAGATCTACAGAAAAAGAAGTGATTAGTGGAGTGCTGCAAGGTACAGTACTGGGACCAATTCATTATAATGCTAAACAATATAAACTGTAACCTAGGAAACTGTCATTCATGGATATACCAGAATACTACTAAGATCAATTACAGAAAAAGGAGACTGTATAGAGTGACATAAAGATCTAAACTATATATGCATGGGCAGATGCAAACAATATGGCCTTCAATGAAGACAAATTTGAACTAATTAAGTACATATGGACCAAATAAATGCCTAAAAGAACAATTCAACTACACTGGACCCACAGGAAAAGATATTGTACAAACTGATCATGTAAGGGATCTAGGGGTTATATTATCTGAAGATGCAACGTTCAACAGGCACATTGACAAAATAACCTCATCATGCAAACAACTAATAGGATATATACTGAGGACATTCAGAACTAGGGACAGTATGACCATGCTTTACCCTGTGGAAATTGCTTGCTGTTCCACGCATCAACTACTGCTCTCAATTATGGTTTCCCCACAAACAATGAATTGCAAAAAATTGAGGGTCAACAAAGAACCTTTACTTCATATATTAAACAACCTGATGAGCAACAGGTGAGTAAAAACAAATTAAACTACTGGGATAGGCTCAGAGACCTTGACCTTTATTCCATAGAGAAGTGGTTTTTAGTTGCCCCCAATACTGAACCAATTGTGCTCACCTTGACAAGAACTGGCAGAATGTGTCAAAAACATCGCCTCCCACCAAACAGCCTGAGAAGGATTCAAACCCTTCAATATAAGAGTATCTCTAGGCAGGGTTCTCGCCTGTTTAACTCCTTGCCCCAGTACCTTAGAGATATAAGTGCAGTCCCAGTAGATACTTTTAAAAAACATTTGGACATGTTTTTAGCCAACATACCCAACCAACCCACAGTGCTAGGGTATTCCTCTGCCAGACCAGCCCTCACAAATTCAATAGTGGACCAAATTGTATGGCAAATCATTGTGGCCCTACCTCAGGAGGTGCTGAGTGGACTTTGTGGGAGCAGCACACCCTTGAGGCAGAAGTGCTTCAAAGTAAATTCTGCATCCAGGAGCAATGCTGCACTCTGGTCCTTTGTCATGTTCATGCTGCATGCATAGTATGCTCATGAGGGCTTGAGGGTTCATGAGTTGCAATCAGCAGCCAATCTAAGCTTTTACTTCACATGAGATCGAGACTGTTTACTTCCAAATATAATGTAGAGCAACCAAGCTTGTCCTTAGAGTCAGAAGGTTGAGGTATAGGGTGAGATTGGAGGAACTGGGCATGTTTGGTATTGGGACATTGAGGGGAAATGTGATGCAGATGTTCAGAATGCTTTCAGGTTTGGACAGTTTAGATGTGGGTGACTTTCTCTTGGAGTTTGACAGAAGAACTCTGGGCATGGTGGGGAAGTTGGAAAGTGGACTCATAGACTGGGTTTATAAAGATGCTTAAATTTTGGTCACAAGTGGTAGAGTTTCGGAATGAGTTGCCATTTAAGGAGGAGATTGTAGACACCAATTGACCAGGGAAGTACTCTTCGGGGGTGGGGGCATGTTAGGCAGGAGACAGGGAGTGCTGGAACTCCCATTTCTCCCATTGCTGTCCTCCTTAGCTGATCTTTTTCCACATCTCAACTAGCCTGTGAGCAGTGCAGCATGCTCTCAAACACAAACTTCTCCCTCTATTCCTCACTGCACATATGCGCATCTTACACACTATACAATCTTTTCAAAATTTGTTGAAAAAAAAATTGCATTATTGACCCTTGGAGACCTCATTTTTGACTCTCCTTCTGCAGAGGGGTCACTTTTGTGGGTGCTTGCCCTTTGCCCCATCCTTCCTGCATAAAAAAAAAAATGTGAGAACCTAGTTTTAAGAAAAATTTATGCTCTTTCATAAATGAAAAGATGGATTTTAAATTCTATAAATAGCTAATGTATATTTTAGCCAAGAGGTATACCATATAGTATAGGTTTGTACAGTAGTTTTGTAAATAGCTTAGGCCTAATAATAATTATTATATAGTTGGTGATATTTTGCAAAATTCTATAAAAAAAAAAAAAAAAAGCTTTAGACCATTTATTGAACTTGATAACCTCAGTAGGCCCAAGTGGCTTCATGTTATTCAGATGTTATTTTATGTAATGAAAGCCAGTTAATAGATCTTGAATCAAGTACCGTATTTTTCGGTGTATAAGACGCACCTTTGTATAAGATGCACCCCTATTTTCAAGGCCTTTTTTCAGGAAAAAATTATGACCAACTGCCTAGTTGTCAGAAAATGTCCGTAATTTTCTACCAGCAAGGCTGACTTTTGTTAAAGCCCTCCATCAAAAGTATGGTGATACATTTTCTTTCACCCATACTCATTATAAGAAAATAGTATTAAGTATATGGGAGACTATACTATATGTTATGAAACATAAAAGTAAATCATTATGCAATACATACTGTTTTTCTTGTTACCAGTGGGTTGGGAAGAGTAGAAACTTAGTGTAAAATTGGCCAAACCAATACAGAGTCAGGAGGGACTAAGAGATGATGAGTTTTTGTAAAAATCCATCAGTTCTTCTAGCCTATATAAAGGTAATATTATGACCTTCAGTGTATAGGATGCAGGGTGATTTTGAGACCCCTTTTTTGGGAAAAAAAGTGCGTTTTATACACTGAAAAATACGGTAACTTATTTTCACAATGTCAGTGCGGATACATAAAACATTTATTTCCTGAGACCACTGTTAACAATAACTGAAGAAATCTATGCAGCAATGAAGAATGAAGAAACAAAGTTTATTGGCATACCAATAATCCATATGACTACCTACTCTCTCTGTTAGACCTCTTTAAGGTTTTTGAAAATAGTAAGTCATGATAAATGTAGACAAATTCTAGTTTGATGAAAATCTTGCAGCAATATGCCAATCCATCAAAATAAAAATTCTATTTCCCCCCGTAAACTAGTCAAATTTGGCATTCCATGAAGTTCAGTCTTGGGTTCTGTCTGTTTCCTTGTTTTTATTAGTGATATTACCAAGTTTGAGTGGTTGTACCTACAATTGCCTTGTAGGCTGGTCTATGCTGATGATGTTCAGCTTCTTCACTGAAGCAAACTGAATGAAGTGGATGAAATAATAAGAACAGAAACATACTTATCTAGCTTGGAATGATTATGATAGTACGATACTCTAGTCTTGAAAATAAATCCAAATAAAATGCAGTGCATATTTGTAGATAAAAGTGATGCAGGAAAGTGATAAATGAAGAAACTCTAATAAAATTTGATACCTGTAACATAAATTTTGAATTACTCAAAAATCTAGGTAGTTATAATCTTTGATGAAAATATCTTGAAGAGCATATACTGTATATGACGCGTTCGGTGGAGAAGGGGCGAACGCAACATTTTCGAATTATGCCACAAAATGCAGTTAAAGTTTGTAAACTTTAAACCTTTGTATTTTTAAGGTTTATTGAAATGTTGTATGAATTTGAACACATATTTGAGTAAAATATTGTTGTGTAATATGTCGATATAATAAAACGCCAAGAAATTTTACATTATTATTTATTGATAGCTTCTGATGTTAACTGGTGTAATCCATTATTTGGTCCTCTTCGTCGAATGTTGTATTACCTGCTTCAACTGTTTCGGTTTCTTCCAGTTCCTTTAACAATCTTGTATAATAGTTCACTGCAGTTGCAGGCATTAGGTCTGATAATTCTTTGAGATCTTTTATTTTTTCCTTAGTTATTGGCAGCAATTGGGAATACTTTGGTTGCAGTGTCTGCTGGGCTAGATTGAATAAACTGACACTGTAGGATTTTTTCCCTTTCTGCAGTCTGACGGGATGGCTATTATCTGGGGTTGTGCGGTATGCAGTAGATATTACGTAGCCTTCTTTGTGTTGAAAGTCAAATATTAACTTTCTTGCATCTGTAAATTTAGTAGTTGTTGATTTCCTAATGACAATGCACGTTTTTAGGACGTCAAAATCGAGAAAATCAGCCTGTTTCATTTCTACAACTAGGAAGCGCTGCGAAACGGCTGTAGTTATGGCCGTAACAATCTTTTTTGGTGTAAATAATATTGCTGTAATTATTTTTTATATTTTGTTCAATTTGGCCAAATTGAGCATCACACGGCATTGTCGAGTGACCAGAAAGTAGATAGATGTGTTCAATGTGAAGCAATGATGCGGACTGAATTTCTCTGAGATACATTAAAACCTAAATTTTACCGTGAAAGAGGGCAGACTAACATCTAATTTTTTGCATAGGTAAAGCAAAGGTTTTAAAGGATAATTATACGACAAAAAACTCATTTTTCGAATTTTGTGGCGTTCGCCCCTTCTCCACCGAACGCGTCATATACACACTGTGTGTAGAAAAGTGAAGGATGCCTTAATTTATATATTTCCAAAATGGAGATAAACTTCAGTGTAGTACATGAAGAGAACGTTGTAAACAGTCTGGTAATGAGTTGCATATTCTACTGTCATCTCATTTGGAGTAGATGTTCCTCGGCTTTACTGAAAAAGATTAAAAAAGTGCAAAATTTTGCAAAGAAAAGAAAAACACTATGCAACTTCTTTTGGATAATATTAAGTTTTACTATGTTATGGGTGCCAATCCTGAATTAACAAAATGTTAAATGGCCCCTAAGTCAATGAGCAAAATGCCAAACTAATTGTTTTGTTATAAAACTTCATATTTTCATTATTCTAATGTATGAGTAATTTTGATATTGTGAATTGATATGGAATTTTTACTTTTTCCAACTCTGCTGAAAGTTTCTGTAGGATAATTTATCTTGTTTTGACAGATATAATCACCTATTATAAGAGCTACCAAGCTATATGCTAATTAATGTATAAGCACTAGTGATGTAGCGGATGTCATTTTTTTAACATCCGCGGATGCGGATGCGGATGTTTGATTTCAACATCCGCGGATGCGGATGCGGATGTCTACATTTTCGTTATTTTTTAGGATATATTCGAGATTTGTTGTGTTTAACGTATATAATAAGTTATTATATAGAGAGAGCTGTAGCTATAATGTAGTATAATTGATTAATTGTACAATAATTGCTGTACTTTTCTCTGAACATATAAAATAATATCAAGCATCTAACTAATATAGAAATCAATTAGTGAATTCGTCTGCAAATAAATTCGTTATATTTTGTTGAGTTTCAGCCACAATTAGAAACCATAATTGTGTTACCAGGATGCGGGACGTGAACCCAACTCAAATGCACCCCCACCGACCTCTTTCCCCAACCTCCACCCTTATAGAAAGAGATCTTTAATTAGCTTGATAACTATTTATATTAAGTTTAAAGTTTTATTAGGCATATTTATAAATGAGTAATTAAAATAAAGTAAACTAAGATGTTCATCGTTTAATGTTCAAACTTAATTATAGGAAGGTTATGCTTAAGGAATCTTAATTTTTCTGCCTTTTCTGCTGCCAGTCTGTTTCTCTTTTCATCATATATTAATCCAGCACTGCTAAATAATCTCTCGCTTGGTACGTTTGTTGGAGGACAGGCTAAATGTTTCCTTGCAAGTTTACTCAAGTATGGATAGATATTCTGCGTATTTTTCCACCAACTAATAGGATTGTCACGTGCAGCCAGGCATTTTTCTTGGTGATAGCTCTCGATCATTTTTACTACATCTTTTGAAATCGCGTAGGTCTCGTCATTGCTGCTTGACTCAAGAAACTGAGACACAGATTCTGTGATAGATTTGCTTGTTGAAGGTGTTGGTTCTGTCACTGAAACTTTTATTCTTTTGGTGGGTGGCGAAACGACAGATTCAAGAGATTGAAGCTCTCCAACTGCTTTGCCAAGTGATGATTTAACTCGTTCTAATGTACTAGGTGAAAATAACTTAGCTTTGTAACGTGGATCTAAGTAGGTTGCAATAGAGTAACTTCATACAAGAACAGCCTCTCATCTTGTCGCTTGCATCACTTTTGCGCACAATGAACTAGTTCTACTAATATAGTAGAATTTGATAATTTCCGCTTATTAATGACGTTTTATCTAACAACGGTCCACATCCGCACGACATCCGCAGTCCAAAGTGAGGATGTGGATGCGAAAAAATGTGCAGATGTTATGCGGATGCGGATGTGACCTACATCACTAATAAGCACCAATACTACTTTTAAATTATTTAATTATAAAGTTTATATCAACTCACCCTGTTACCAGGTGAGTTGATATGGCTTGCCCTTTAAATGGATATACACTGTGTTTCCCAACATTGGGGTGAGTTGATATGCTTAACTGGAGTATGGTACTAGGAATAAGAGTTGAAGTAAAGCACTTGGAGTCAGCATGGGAAGCAAATCTAATATCACTTCACTCTCAGCAGACACTCATTGAAATGACTTTGAAGTTGATGGTGTTGCTTGGCTTGCTATAAAGCTGACACTATGAAATTCTTCTTCAGTTATTGGCATTGTTTCATTTGATGAAAATGATTCCACTTCTTTCCTTTTTGAACATTTACTTGAATAACTTCAAATATACTCAATTTTTCTAATAGTCATTCTATGTCAACTCAGCCACAAAATCATAATTTTTGCATTCATCTTTTCGGATTTTAATGATATTTGGTATATTAGTGTTACATATGGGAGAAACTGAAATCCTCCAATTATTAGAGCTGGCTGACCTTTGGTTGCTGAGATAAAAGGTCACGAAGTTGTGAACTTTGACTTTTTTTTTTTTCTTGTTGAGCCACTTGCTAATTTCAAATTGCCATTGCTACATAACTAATGAAGCTAGAGTACTGATTTTGGTGTCATTTGAAAGCTCTTGAGTAGCTGCTCCTGCTATCTTCCATATCAAAAAATTTTAAAATAAAAAAGTTCTCTATAACCTTAACCTTTGACCTTGAATAAAAAAAATATACCATCTCAATTTTATTCAAGATTTTTATGCATATATAATCTCAGGCAAGTGGAACACATGTTTCAAAAGTTTGAGTGGCCAGTGAATGGTATGATAATGAAGTTATTTTAACTAATGCTACATTGAAATTTTTTTTTTACTGAAATGTCAAATTAATCTAATATCTAGGTACCATACCTAGTAATATTATATACCTACTTATATCAATATTAACATTTCATTATCATTGCACAGGATCATATACATATGTTCCAATTGGACTCAAAAGCCATATGTTCACACTTGGCTAGATATACTAATTCAACAGTCATATCTCCTAAAGAACATTAATTGACCAGCTTGCAAGCTGCATCCTGGCAAAGTGCCAGTTGCATATATAGTCCTTTCTGTTGTGATGGTCTGTGTTGTAAACAAGAGTGTGTGTGTACAATACAATTAAAAATGTGCTGAAGAATAATTAATAATAATTTGTTTTCTTTTGCCTTTTCAGAAATTAATCATGATACAATAATTATGGATCAACTTAAACTAAAACAGCAGTGTGCTGATCCTCTTCAATCTCACAAAGGATGGCACTGAACAAAGAGTCTTATGAATTGTACCTCAGTCCCTAGTCAGTGCTTGAACTCCAGTTAACTGTATCACAGACTTTGTAAGCAGTGTAGGGAAAAGCTAGAATTATTGCCTGAAAAAAACTTTAGATGAAGATGAAAACAGTTCTTGCTCTGAAGAATCTGTAATTGAAAAGAGTGTACACTTGAACCCTGTTAATTTGACACTTTTGGGGCTCTACCCTTGTTGAATAATCTGGAAGGTATGAATTAACTGGACAGTACAAAATTAGTTGGATATTTTGAACTTTTGTACAAAATATAGAAGTATTTGTGTACCAAATTTGTTGGGTATTTTATAGTGATGCACCGATTAATTGGCATTGGTATAATTGGTAGATATTTTGCTTATTGGCATTGCCAAAATTTTGCTGATTACACTGGGCAACAAAAAAAAATGTTTTCGTGTCCCAAGAATGAAAATACCTTATTCTTATAGTATTTTCTGTGCTGAATCCAAATAAGTTTGTAAAATTTCTCTATCAGGTCTGGTTTTTGTGTGACATGCAATTTAATTTTTAAAAACCCATATAGTTACATACTTATTAAAATATGATCGAAAAGACATACCTGTAGTTTAAAAAGTAGCTTGTTTTGATTTTCTGCTGTGCTTTGCCTCAGGCATGTCTCTCTTAAGAGTCCAGCAATAGTCAGCCAGCATACTGGGGCTTCATTTGCCTTGGTAACGGTTTTCCATGGCAGAAATATCCTGATGAAAATGCTCACCATGTTCGTCGCTTACCGCACCCAGGTTTTCCGGAAAAAAGTCCAAGTGAGAGTCCAAGAAATGAACCTTTAATGACATATTGCACCCCATTGCTTGGTAAGACTTAAGAAGATCTACTATTTCAGGATAGTTTTCGGCCTTGTGATTTCCCAAAAAATTTGTGCAGACACTTTTGAAACTCTGCCACGCAGCTTTCTCAACTTCATTCAACTCTCCTTCAAATCTCTCATCTCTTAACAATTCTCTGATCTGAGGGCCTACAAAAATGCCTTCTTTAATCTTGGCATCACTGATCCGGAGAAACTTATTTCTCAAGTATGTGAATCCTGTTTGCGCTTTATCCATCGCTTTAACAAAGTTTTACATAAGTCCAAGCTTGATATGCAAAGGAGGAAGGTACACTTTCTCAGGGTCAACAAGTGAACTATTCACAACATTTTTCTTGCCTGGAACAAGTGAGGTGCGTTTTGGCCAATCCTTCTTAACGTAGTGGTTTTGCTTGTCCCTACTGTCCCACTCACATAAAAAACAACAGTACTTGGTGTAACCTAGCTGCAACCCTAGCAAAAGTGCAATGACCTTCAGATCTCCACAGATATTCCACTTATATTTCTGATACTAAAACTTTTCTAAAAGCAACTTCATGTTGTCGTATGACTCTTTCATGTTTGCAGCATGTGCAATAGGTACAGAAGGAAATTTATTTCCGTTGTGAAGAAGGACTGCTTTCAAGCTGACTTTTGAGGAGTCAATGAACAATCGCCACTCATCCACATTATGTTCATGACCAAGAGCCCCCATGACTGAATTAACATCTTTACAAAACACAAGTCCATCTTCATGGGAGAACCATTCTTTGAATTCATCATGGCGGCTGCGGAAAAAACAAACTTTAGTGTCACGTTGCAGTAGATTCCAACCCTTTAATCTTGAACCTAAAAGTTCAGCCTGCTTCTTAGATAATTTCAAATCACGAACTAGGTCATATAGATCTCCTTGTGACAGTAAATGTGGTTCATTGGAGGAACAGGTAGCCTGGAATGTTGGATCAGAAATGTCTTCATCTTTTTCCTCGTGATATGCTACAGCTATGTTTGATTCCTCATCACTTAAACTTACATGTTCAGGAGGATTTGGTACTGGAAGTTGAGCACTGTGGGGAACTGGTCTCATTGCAGATGGTAGATTAGGGTATTTCATAAGGCTCTTTGTTTTTGAAGTGATCCCCTTTGTATTTACCAGGCAGAAATAGCAGTCTGTTGTGTGATCTTTGGGTTCCCTCCAAATCATTGGAATAGCAAATGGCATGTGACGTGAACCGTTTAGCCATCCTGTAAGTAGTCTTACACATGTCACACAACAAATGTGAGGGGCCCAACTCTTGTCCTGATCGCCTACTTTACATCCGAAATAAAGTTCATAGCATTTTTTTACTAATGGTGTAAAGTTACGTTTCTGGGATTTTAAAGTTAGATCACCACATACATAACAAAAGGAATTAGGATGATTCAGACAGTTCCGCGGCATTACAAAACATCTATATGAATACAACACTGGTGTAAAATTAACAAGAAGCAACAGACACTAGCTGTTAACACTGTGACATTTACAAGCAGACTGACTTGGAGCTGCTCTACACACAGAAACTAGGCTCATGTCTGAACAGGTACAAACATGTTTCAACCTGCACAGTCTGCTGCTCCGACCAAATTTATCCTGCCAGCATTATCAGAACTTTCTCCCCAAAGGAATAAATTGTACTAATTTTACAGAAAAATTAATACAACATATATATTAATATTAATATATTTTATTATAGTTATATTAATTAATATAATATATTATTATATTTATTATTTTTATAATGTTTTATATTATAATATTGTTATATACTTAATTATATAATGTTATTATTTTTTTATCCGGTGATCATGCTAAATGAGGAAAAAATGAACATAGCGTCACAAGTAAACTAAGCCTGATAGAAAAAATCTGATTTCATATTTAGATTCAGCATGAAAAAGTACACTTAGAACACCCATCAAAACCCTTGTGACAAAATTGTTGTTGACCAGTGTTATTTGCTGATTAATATTAAATATTCCAAATTTTATAAATAGATTTTCAATGATTATTTTAAGTTATAATGTCTTAGGTTATTGACTTATTGCATTTTAAATTCAAATTTAAATCATGAAATGAGCATTTTAATTATAGTCACCCTGAAAAACTAAGAAAACAGTAAACAGAAAATGGGATAACCACACTTGTAAAACTGAGTAGTGAGTATAGTGAGTAAACATGATCTTAAATCTGACACAGGATTTTTCCACTTAGATACCCATTACCCATATTATTATTTATGGTAAACCTAAATTTCTTGACAAGAAAATACAAGTAGAACTCGTTATGAAATGGGTACAAGCTAGTAGTCATAGCAAGGCCTAGACTTAGGCTAGCCCAGTTTTTCAAACATTTGTAGCAACTTAGGTTAGCCTACATAATTTAATTTCAGGTTTGTTATTCAGAAGAGCCCAGTACTATTTAATGTGCTGATTTATTATTTTTTGTGTTAAGACCAGATGGTGGACCCATTAAAAATTTAAAATACAGTGAGGCCTTGCATAACAAATTTAATTCGTTCCAGAAGGTCATTCGTTAACTGAAAAATTTGTTATGCAATGCATTAGTTCAATGGGATTTTCAGTAATTCGTTCCAGAGCCCAAATTTTGATCCTTTTTGCGCTTGTTTACCCATTTTTTTCCAGGCAGAGTTCATGCAAATTGTTGAGACTTCTCTCCATGCTCTCACAACATTCTTGGCAGCCTCCAAAATATTGTAATGCTGCTTCCAGAACTGTGTTAAGGTTACAGAATCCTCACTGGAGGTTGCATTATGGCACTGAGCAAACATGAACTTCATGTATAGCTTCTTGAAGTTTGAAATAACCTGCTGGTCCATAGGTTGGAGCAGTGATGTGTTTGGAGGCAGATATTTCACAGTAATGAAGCCGAAACTTGTTGTGACAATTTTGTCCAGATCTGGGTCATGGGCCCTAGCATTGTCAAGAAGCAATAAGACCTTTAAAGGAAGTTTATTGGTCTCCAGGTATTTTTGCACTGTAGGGCCAAAAACTTCCACAATCCACTGATTAAATAGGGTTCTTGTCACCCATGCCTTTTTATTGTGTCGCCAAAACACCCCAAGAGTAGATTTAGCACTAATAATGCTTAAAAGCATTAATTATTATTTACTCACTATATTAATTAATGATATTATAATGATAAATCACTGTAAAGCAAAATTTTAAAAAAAATTTATAGCAATTGTACACAACTGCTCATGACAGCTACCAACCTCCAACTGAACAGAAAATGTGTTACATTTTTCGTTACCAAATTCATTCTGCAAAGTAAAATCGTTATTTAAATCAATGGAGCCTTATGGAGGTAATTCATTAAGCAAAAATTCGCTATTTAAGGCATTCGTTATGCAAGGCCTCACTGTATTAGTAAAATTTAGTGCTTTTCTTTGTGACACTCAAAAATTAATAAAAGTTAGGAAAAGTGGCAAGGGATACTTATGCTCAGCAATTAAATTCAGAATTTGCTACTGATTTAAAGTTTAGATATGTTTGATACTGGAAATGTATTGACAGAAAAGCAAGAGGGCTATACCCTACTTTTAAACAGAACTCTCTTGGAAAATTGCTATATTTTTGCAGTGTTCTTACTAGTCTATAGGCTACTATAAGCTATAGCTATATTGCAAATATATTCCCAGTTTCGTAAATTCCTATATAGTGAAAGAAAATATACTTATGCTATTATTAA
Source organism: Bathynomus jamesi (assembly GCA_023014485.1). NCBI lineage: Eukaryota > Metazoa > Arthropoda > Malacostraca > Isopoda > Cirolanidae > Bathynomus > Bathynomus jamesi. The sequence goes on from JAJOZX010001327.1 coordinate 924,865, forward strand.
TATAGAACAAATCTTTTTCCTAAATTTCATTTATTAGTATTATACAGAAATTATAAACTGAAAAAGGTGAGAAGGAAACAATCCAGAGACCATTAAGAAATTTGCACCTAGGCTAGATCCCATTCCCCCCACCCCAGAAGGGCATTTTTATTAAAGGGTCCCACTTATAAGTAAATTTGCACAAATTAAAACTATCTTCTTGTTCTATACATACAGATTCTATTATTTTGACATTACTGCATTTCTTATTGCATTTACATTTATTGTTATTACCTTTACACTAATTACATTTTATTACCTTTATTATTACATTTATATTTATTTCCACATTTATTACTTCCATTATTACATTTATGTTTATTATTCCATTTACATTTTACTGAGGGGAAAAAAAAAACCTGAATGAACCAAAGTGAGTAAGGAAACAATCCAGAGACCTTTAAAAAATTCACACTTAGGTTAGAACCCATCCACCCAACTCCGTAAGGGATTTTTTGACCAAGAATCTCATTAAAGGGTCCAACTTTTAAGTACCTTCGCACAAATTAAAATTATGTTCTTATTCTATACATACAGATTCTATTTTTTTTTTTTTTACATAATTATTACATTTATAAAAGTACCTTACTTGATTCCCAATCTATAGCATGATTATTTTGGCTGGCATTATTAGTATTACAACTTCTGAAGGCATATTTGTGTTCTTTAATACAGGTTTCAATATTTCTTCCAGTTTCTCCTACGTATACCGTACTAAATCACAACTTTTACAGGGAATGCTGTAGACACTTCCTGTTTTGCAACATTATTCCTAACCAATTTACTTTTCACGGTAGATGAATATTTGAATGCCAGAGCAAACTTAAAATCTTTTGTCAATGGTTTTACTCTTTCTAAGCTGGCAATGTAAGGCAAACTTGCATGTTGTTTTTGGTTAACTGAAGGTTCCAGATGGGCATAAAAAGATTTTCTAGTTTTAAAATATGCCTTTCTGATAAACCACTCAGGATATTTCAAATGCCTTCTCCTTCGGTGAAGAATTTTATTTGCAACATTTTGGTATGGGAATGGGGTCCCCTTTATCCCCAATAACTTGTACATTATACAATACAATGGAATATTATGAGTTGGAATTGTTGCAAACAATATGTCCCAGGAATCTAATTTGGTTTCGTTATGTAGATATTTTCTCATTTTGGCCTGACCACTGGAACAACTTTGACACTTTCTTTCAGTCATTAAATAGTCTTGTTCCCTCAATTAAATTTAAATATGAATGGGAGAATGACAAACAATTACCTTTTCTAGATGTTTTGGTCATTAACAAAAGTGGAAAGCCCAATTTCACAGTATATAGAAAACCTACTCATTGTAATTTGTACATTCATTATTTTTCATATCATGATGAAGGGGTTAAAAGCTCAATTATTTCTTCCATGTTTCTAAGAGCACTCAGGATTTGTAGCCCACATTTGCTGGACCCAGAAAATTCAAAGATTTGGAATATTTTTAAGGATTTGAAATATCCTGAGTGGTTTATCAGAAAGGCATATTTTAAAGCCAGAAAATCTTTTTATGCCCCTCGGGAACCTTCAGTTAACCAAAAACATATGAGAGTTTACCTTACATTGCCAGCTTTCTTAGAAAGAGTAAAACCATTGACAAAAGATTTTAAGTTTGCTCTGGCATTCAAATATTTGTCTACCATGAAAAGTAAATTGGTTAGGAATAACATCGTAAACAGGAACAAGCCTGTGTCCAGGGTTGTGGAGTCGGAGTCGTGGAGTCGCACGTTTCAGGTCGGAGTCGGTAAAAAACTTCCGACTCCGACTCCAATTTCTGTCCTGTGTCACCCTTAATTTCTAAATCCTAAATACTAACATTTAGGTTATTTAGTTTTTTTGGTCAATAAACCTTATTCATTGATAGCCCCTAGATTAAGTTTTTTTAATATTTTTTTTTTACATTTTCAGAATATACAATTAATATTTATTTAAATATAAAATATAAAATTTCACACTTAGTGTGGTGGTGATGAAATGTCTTATTATTATGATAATTATAGAGTGAAACACTAGAGGAGTCGGAGTCGTATATTTAAAATGTGAGGAGTCGGAGTCGAATTTTTGACAATGTGAGGAGTCGGAGTCGAATTTTTGACAATGTGAGGAGTCGGAGTCGAATTTTTGACAATGTGAGGAGTCGGAGTCGAATTTTTGACAATGTGAGGAGTCGGAGTCGAATTTTTGACAATGTGAGGAGTCGGAGTCGAATTTTTGACAATGTGAGGAGTCGGAGTCGAATTTTTGACAATGTGAGGAGTCGGAGTCGAATTTTTGACAATGTGAGGAGTCGGAGTCGAATTTTTGACAATGTGAGGAGTCGGAGTCGAATTTTTGACAATGTGAGGAGTCGGAGTCGAATTTTTGACAATGTGAGGAGTCGGAGTCGAATTTTTGACAATGTGAGGAGTCGGAGTCGAATTTTTGACAATGTGAGGAGTCGGAGTCGAATTTTTGACAATGTGAGGAGTCGGAGTCGAATTTTTGACAATGTGAGGAGTCGGAGTCGAATTTTTGACAATGTGAGGAGTCGGAGTCGAATTTTTGACAATGTGAGGAGTCGGAGTCGAATTTTTGACAATGTGAGGAGTCGGAGTCGAATTTTTGACAATGTGAGGAGTCGGAGTCGAATTTTTGACAATGTGAGGAGTCGGAGTCGAATTTTTGACAATGTGAGGAGTCGGAGTCGAATTTTTGACAATGTGAGGAGTCGGAGTCGAATTTTTGACAATGTGAGGAGTCGGAGTCGAATTTTTGACAATGTGAGGAGTCGGAGTCGAATTTTGACAATGTGAGGAGTCGGAGTCGAATTTTTGACAATGTGAGGAGTCGGAGTCGAATTTTTGACAATGTGAGGAGTCGGAGTCGAATTTTTGACAATGTGAGGAGTCGGAGTCGAATTTTTGACAATGTGAGGAGTCGGAGTCGAATTTTTGACAATGTGAGGAGTCGGAGTCGAATTTTGACAATGTGAGGAGTCGGAGTCGAATTTTTGACAATGTGAGGAGTCGGAGTCGAATTTTTGACAATGTGAGGAGTCGGAGTCGAATTTTTGACAATGTGAGGAGTCGGAGTCGAATTTTTGACAATGTGAGGAGTCGGAGTCGAATTTTTGACAATGTGTGGAGTCGGAGTCGAATTTTTGACAATGTGTGGAGTCGGAGTCGAATTTTTGACAATGTGTGGAGTCGGAGTCGAATTTTTGACAATGTGTGGAGTCGGAGTCGGAAAATTTTGGACCGACTCCACAACCCTGCCTGTGTCTACAGCATTCCCTGTAAAAGTTGTGATTTAGTATACGTAGGAGAAACTGGAAGAAATATTGAAACCTGTATTAAAGAACACAAATATGCCTTCAGAAGTTGTAATACTAATAATGCCATTTTTTATCACACCAGCCAAAATAATCATGCTATAGATTGGGAATCAAGTAAGTTACTTTATAAATGTAATAATTATGTCAAAAGAGAAATAATAGAATCTGTATGTATAGAACAAGAATATAATTTTAATTTGTGCGAAGGTATTTATAAGTTGGACCCTTTTAATGAGATTCTTGGTAAAAAAAAAAAAAAAAAATCCCTTAGTCGGGTGAACGGGTTCTAACCTAAGTGTGAATTTCTTAAAAGTCTCTGAATTGTTTCCTTACTCGCTTTTGGTTCATTTTTTTTCCTCGGTAAGCTGTAAATGGAATAATAAATGTAAATGTAATAATGATAGTAATAAATGTGGAAATAAATATAAATGTAATAATAAAGGTAATAATAAGAAATGTAAATGCAATAATAAATGCAGTAATTATGTCAAAATAATAGAATCTGTATGTATAGAACAAGAAGATAGTTTTAATTTGTGCGAATTTACTTATAAGTGGGACCCTTCAATAAAAATGCCCCTCTGGGGTGGGGGGAATGGGATCTAGCCTAGGTGCAAATTTCTTAATGGTCTCTGGATTGCTTCCTTCTCACCTTTTTCATTCATTTTTTGGTTTATAATTTCTGTATAATAAACAACAATGTAATAATCAATGTAATAATAATTTATAATTTCTGTAATAAATAATAATGCAATATTAAATGTAATAAATTTAACAATAAATGTAATAATTATGTAAAAAAAATAATAGAATCTGTATGTATAGAATAAGAAGATAGTTTTAAATTTGTGCAAATGTACTTCTAAGTGGGTCCCTTTAATAAAAATGCTGCCCTTCCAGTGTTGGGAGAACTGGATGTAACCTAGGTGTGAATTTCTTAATGGTCCCTGGACTGTTTTCCCTCTTGTTTTTGGTTCATTCGTTTTTCTGTATCCACCTGAAGAGGATGCCAGTGGGTATCGAAACTGTTGTGGAAATAAACTCTGTCTATTAGAGTGGGTTTTTATTATATTTCTTAATATTAATAGTAATATTGTACAGTCTTATTACTGTATGATATATACGGTACATTATTAATATTTAGTTAAGTTATTGGTTTTATGATGTGTTGTAGTGGTGGTAACTCTTGTATTCCAAATAGCCACAAATTAATTTCAGATTCCAGGCATGAGCACTAAACATCACATGCAAGTATTTTTTTATATTTTACTGCATATTATTTTGTACATATTAGGAACTGTTAGAGAGAAATAGGGTCATTCTCTGTCAGATCAACCAAAAATTGAAATTAACACCCTCATCTCTCATATTTTGCTGAAATTTGGTTTATAGGGAGTTTGTGAGCCCTGAATCCATTTCTGAAATTATAAGGTCAATCCGACCAACGGTTCAAGAGATATGACCTCGGGCAATTTGAGGTCACTCGTGAGGTTACTAACATTTGGCGAGCCATAACTTGGGTAATAATTGTCATAATTATATAAAGGTATATATATTTAGAATCAGAAAATGACAAGGAATCCAAATATGCAAGTTTTAGAACTCTAGGTTGAAAAATAAAAAAGTTACACTGTAACCAAAATTTGAGGTCACGATTTGACCTCTGGGGTATCAAATGAGAATTTTTTTTTAAATGTAAAAAATGAAGGCATAGGCATTGGCTATTAGAATCAGCAAAAAAAGTTTGTTTATGTTAGTATTTTTCATGTAACTAACATATAAGTGAACACCATATTCATAAGTTGTGCGTCAATTCTACCTATTTTTTCACACTTAAGCTCATAATTTGACCTATAGAAATTAAAATTACATTTTTATAGATATAAAAAACAAAGTCAGAGTTCTTGACTAATAGAAACAATCATAAAAAGTTTGTTTATGTTGGTACTTTTCATGTAACTAACTTATAAGTGAACACCATATTTATAAATTGCTTGTCATTTCAAGGAATTTTATATCTTAGCTATCAATTTGACCTCAAGCTCCAAGAATTTAATAAAAATTGTATTTCACTGCTAATCTACACTGGCAATAATAGTTATAATAGTGAAAGGGGAAGACTAAGCTCACATGTAGCCTAAACAAACCTGTTGAAACATGTTGCTACTTGTCTAAGTGCAGAATCAACACAGATAGTTGCAAAATTCCTTGTCTACAGGTTAGTACAGTTCCAGCCAGCACTGTGGGTGGCTGGTGGGTATGGTGTTTTAATGAGCCTCAGAGACTATCAAGGCCTAAAATATTAAGTGTGTATAGCTATATTTTCTAAAAATATATATTACCTAATTGTAAATCCTATATCTTTACAGATCAAATACAATGGTTCGGCACTTGAAATACTGCCAGGACCTATTCAAAAACACAAGAAAGCATAACAATCAATCTTAGAAAAGTGACTGATGTACTTGTTGAAAATGTGCTGGAAGAGTGAAAAAAGACTCATTGTTGTGTGTGAACTGCTGGACACTGATAATGAAAAACCCCACTATACTTAGTACCACTGAAAACAACGAGTCTGAGCAGGATTCAAATGAATCATCTACTATCAGTGGCTTGAGTAACATCTCTTCAATTCAAGATCTGGACAATGACAGTGATTGCTTGATAAAGGAAATCCTTCAACTTCAGTTGAACCAGTTCTAGCATTTCTGGACCAAACACCAGTTAAAAAAAGTAAGTAATAAATTAATATAATAACTTATACTTTACTACAAGGTCTGTTTGATCTACTATATAGCCAATTATATAGCATTTAAGGTACTATAATTAATATTTAATTACTAATATTCAGGTGTGTGAAACCTTTTTTTCTGTTCTTTTCAGAAGGGCTGTCATTAAGCCAGAAAAAGCGCAAGGCTCGTGGTAAGCTATCATCTGCTCAGAAACACCTGAAGGAGAGGCTAGAACTCAGTTATGGTGTTCAAATTACCGAGGAGGTAAGTGATACTTCAAAACCTGAAACTAAATCTGAAAAACATCGACAAATTAATGAATGAATTGAAACAGTCATTCCTGAGAGCAAATGTCACCATCACAAACTACAAATATTGACACTCTCACCATACACAATTGAAAAAACAGCTAGTTTCTTTCAAACTACAACATAAAATGGTGAAAAGAAGCCGTTCACTTAAATCAGAACATGGAATCCTTCCGAAGATTCCACTAATGAGCAAAGGAAAAGTGATATCTGAAGAACACAAAGATATAGTTAGAAGATTCTATGAGTCAGAAGAGGTTAGTCGTATGTGTCCTGGCCAAAAGGATTGCGTGAAAGTTATCAGTGCTGAAGGTGCAATGAAGGTGCAAAAACGATTGGTCCTCAGGAATTTAAGAGATGTTTGAACTATATAAAATGATGAAAAAATCCCAAAATAGGATTTTCCACATTTGCAAAATTACGGCCATCATATTGTGTGCTTGCCGGTAGTGGTGGGACTCATTCTGTCTGTGTCTGCACATACCATCAAAATCCAAAATTGCAGCTGGCTGCATTGGGAGAAAGAGGTCTTTCATACAAGGATCTTATGGATTACAGTGTCTGCAGTACAGAAAGAGAGACTTGCATGATGCAACTTTGCAATGATTGCCCAAGAGAAGAGGGTGTCCTGGATTTTCTTGAGTTACTTGACAGTGTGAAATCAGCTCCAAATGAAATATCTTACAAGCAATGGGTGACTGTTGACCATTGTACAATGGTTGATAAGGTGGAGCCACTTCATGAATACTTATCATCCCTAAGCATGAAAATATCCCGCATGGTTCGTCATCACTTTGTTGCTCAGCAACAATCACAGTACTTCAAGCAGTTGAAAGAAACACTACCACCTCAGAGCGAGGTAGTTATAGTAGGTGATTTCTCTGAGAATTATTCTTTCATTGTCCAGGATGCTGCCCAAGGTTTCACTGGGACAATTCACAGTGTACAGTTCACCCTTTTGTCATCTATTATAGATCATCTGCAGACCAGGAACTTAGCCATTTTAGTGTCTGTTTCTTATCTGCATCACTAAAACACAACACTATAATGGTTTACTCATTCATATTGAAGCTTATGACATATGTTAAATTCAGATGCCCCAATTGAAGAAGGTACACTATTTCTCAGATGGATGTGCTGGCCAATATAAGAACAGATACAACTTCACAAATCTCTGTTACCATGAAGAGGATTTTGGTCTGTCTTGTGAATGGCACTTCTTTGCTACATCCCATGGCAAAAATGCATGTGATGGGATTGGAGGAACAGTGAAAAGAGCTACTGCTCGTGCCAGTTTGCAGAGAACTACAGAGAGGCAAATTCTTACACCAAAACACATGTTTCAGTTTTGTGAAGAAAACTTGAGCAAGAAGATAAATTTTTTCTTTGTAACTACAGCTGATTTGAAAGATGCAGAAGAACGGTTGGAACATCGATTCAAGGATAGTAGGGCTATTCCTGGAACTCAGAAATATCATAGATTTGTTCCCCTAAACAAGGAAGAACTGATGGTGTATCCCATTTCAAGTGGCATTGGAGAAAAGAAAAGAATAAGGAAAAGTCATTTTACTAATGAACCTGCAATGCTTGGTAACCTAAAATGTGTCAAACCAGGAGAGTATGTTGGCTGCATTTATGACATGCAAGTTGGTATAGAATTGTGGAGGAATATTGTGAAGAGTTTGATGATTTCACTGTGAACTTTCTACATCCCTCTGGGTCATCAGGATCAAGTGCATATTATTATCCATCAAACAAGGATTCATGTGCAGTGCCAGGACATCATATATTAACTGTAATGAGTTGTCCTACCCTAAGAGGAGGCAGCAGAATTCAATACATTTTTCCACAAAAAGAAATTGATGAGACATCGAGCATGCAAAAATTGTATTAGGCTAGCACATGAATCCTCTAAGTAGGTCTTCCCCTTTCACTATTATAACTATTATTGCCAGTGTAGATTAGCAGTGAAATACAATTTTACATTTTTTGCCTTTGTTTTTATATCTATAAAAAAATGTAATTTTAATTTCTATAGGTCAAATTATGAGCTTAAGTGTGAAAAATAGGTAGAATTGACGCACAACTTATGAATATGGTGTTCACTTATATGTTAGTTACATGAAAAATACTAACATAAACAAACTTTTTTTGCTGATTCTAATAGCCAATGCCTATGCCTTCATTTTTTACATTTAAAAAAAAATTCTCATTTGATACCCCAGAGGTCAAATCGTGACCTCAAATTTTGGTTACAGTGTAACTTTTTTATTTTTCAACCTAGAGTTCTAAAACTTGCATATTTGGATTCCTTGTCGTTTTCTGATTCTAAATATATATACTTTTATATAATTGTGACCATTATTACCCAAGTTATGGGTCGCCAAATGTTAGTGACCTCGCAAGTGACCTCAAATTTCCCGAGGTCATATCTCTTGAACCGTTGGTCGGATTGACCTTATAATTTCAGAAATGGATTCAGGGCCACAAACTCCCTATAAACCAAATTTCAGCAAAATCTGAGAGATGAGGGTGTTAGGCACTGCTTGATCTGACAGAGAATGACCAATAGTTAGATATTTTGAAGGGTTGAAGAATGTATGAATTAACCCAAAGTATGAATTAATGGGGGTTTGAGTGTATCTGAATGTGAAGAAATAGATATGACATCAACAAGCACATCACAAGAATATGAAATGTCAACTTTAAATACTTCCTTATGCTTATTAGGAGAAACTCCAATAAAGAAAAGAAAAGCTTCAAGAGGGGAAGGGGTTTGCATCTCAGAAACTAACCAAAATTACAGAGAAAGTTGGGAGAAATTGCTGGAAGAGAGCTATAATACAGGAAAAGAAACAAGCTTGGTCAGAAAAAGATTATGATGAACTAATAAATCAGTTAAAAAAGAAATTGAATAAAGAGGCCAAGAGAAGTGAAAAGATAAAAGTCCTAACTGTATTACCCAAAAGTTGGAGTGAGAGAAAAGTAGTTGCAGAATTCAACACAACAAGGCACACAGCATGTTAAAGAAATGGGTGTCCTTTCAGATCCAAATCCAAAGGCTGGAAAGTTAATTGAACAAAACACTTAGAGATGATATCAAAGCATTTTATCTTTTAGAAGACATCAGTAGAATAATGCCCAGTGAAAAGGACTACCTTAGCATTGTTGACAGAGGAGAGAGGAAGCATTTTTAGAAGCATCTTATAATTATGAACTTTATTTATACTGTATGCATTATAACTTTAAGCCTTTTTTTTTTCCATGACCATAATTTTGGTAAGTGTAAGTGATTAGGCCTAACTTTTTTATGAGTTGGTATTTGTGTAAGTAAAATTTAAATATTGTGTGTACTCATGCATCAGGTCATCCCATAAGTAATGTCATTTTTTTACCTTTATTTCCAAATGAAAATAAAACTACATCAAAATAAATTTTAGTCAATTACAGTAAACCCTTGATTTAATGGACTAATAGGGTGGAAGGGGTGTCTGTTAATGCTGGCAGTCTGTTAAATCTGGATGTTTATTGACAATCTTATGTACTGTATCTTGTAAACCTTATTGTAAATGTTTTACAGTAAAAACTTAAATAATGAGCACCATTAAAGAGTACATATCTAATAGCACAGCAACAAAAAACTAAAATAAAAAATATACTAAACAGAAAAAATACTAACTAATATAAAATAAACATTATAAATATTTTACAGTAACTTCACTTACCTATTGCGGTTGATAGAAGAGTTAATTTTGCTGTGATTGATAGTGGTGACTTGGAACAACTTTTATTCTGAATCTGAGGAGCTAGAAAGCTCCAGTGCCCTCTTTTTACTGGTAGAGGATTGTGGTGGAGGAGGAAGAGAAGGAAAAGCAGCAGCAGCAGGTTTGAAGGAGGAGTCAAGCTTTAATTGAGTTTTATTCTAGTGCTGCTTCCTTATGATCTCCCTAAACGAGTGAAAGTGTTCATAATATGGCTGCACTTCATGGTCTGATGTGCCAATGTAATTGATGATTCCATCCAGGTAGTCTCTTACAATGGAGAGTTTTGGTTTGGTTTGGTTTGGTTGTGGTTCTTGAGGTTCTGCAACATTCATTCCTCTCTCGTATCCTTCTCTTTATCTTCATCCTCCTCCAACACAACCATCACCTCTAAGAAACTTCTGATACAATCTCTTCCAGGCAACAATAATTCCCTGATCCCATGGGCTGGATAAGTGAGATGGTATTAGGTTGCAGGGTCAAACACTTAATTTGCCATCACTGCTGTACAGCTTGTCTGTGTTAGGATGCACAGGCCCATTATTGAGAATGAGAATAGCCCTGATATTCTCAGAGGAGAAATTTTAGCACCTGTGTCTGGTACCTGCAAACCTCAGGAATGAAGTGATTAATGAACCAGCCTTTAAAGATTTCCAAGGTAAACCACACTTTCTTCGAGTTGTAGTAGATCACTGGAAGCTCTCTCATGATGTCCTTTAAAACATGTGGTTGCTGGGATTTATCAACAACAACAGGTTTCAAATGATGAAGTCTATTGGCATTGGCACAAAGTAATGCTGAGATCTTGATTTCATGTTTATAGGCCTGTGTGTTTTCCAGGAGTGAATGCCAAAGAAGACCAGTCTCGTCAGCATTATAAACTTCATAAAATCAGCTGCTCTTTCTTAATGAGATCCTTCACATATTTTCTAAATGGCTCAATCTCCTCAATTGGTGCACTTAAAGATTCACTATATGTCTTATTAACTATTCCAGTGCATTTATGGAAACACCAAAGCCCAACCATCACTAGCCTGAAACTTTATGTTCATGTGTTTTGCTAATGTACTTGCAGCAGAGTGAAGTTCAATGCTACTAGAGCAGGGGTTCCCAAATTGGTGTTCTGCGGAACACTTGTATACCGTGAGAAGTGTTCTGCGGAACACAATTTGGGAACCCCTGCACTAGAGCATTGCTGCACATACCACTTATATACAGCTTCCTCAGGGTTTTTATTCTGTGCCACTTTCATTTGCTTCCTGCCACCAATTGATGAACCACTGGGTGAAGCATTAACATCAAACTTTAATGAAAATTGTTTAAGCTTTTCCTTGCTTTTATGAATATCTGACATTGTTTTTTCATGCCATACTACTCACACATGTGGACAACTGACACAGGCCTGTCGCCACAGGGGGGGGCAATGGGGAGCACTGCCCCCCCCAAGTCAAATAACTATCATCAAAACTAAAGCTGAATGGTTTATGGTTGTGGTTTACAATTCGTCTAATTCAAATTTACTTACATGCTCTCTCTCTCTCCTTGAATATCAATCTACACTCGTACCTAACATTGAGGGAAAAATACGGTCTCACAAGAAGTTGGCATAAACATTATTTTGAATCTGGCACCACATTGGTGCTGCAACCTTGTGGTGGTATTAATAGTTATTGTACATAACATGCTTGACATTCTGAGTAGTGAGTTCGAAATTTAAACTCTTGCCATTGTCCTGTGCCTTTTCATTTGTATCATCTAAAATAGGCGAGTTATGAAGTCCATTGTATCAGTACAAGTAGAAAAGGGTTCTGTGATGCTAGTAAATGCGTGACCGGAAAATTCGCCATAAACATTTTTGCCGTAGGAAAATTCGCCGTAAACATTTTTGCCATAAACATTTTCGCCGTAAGACAAATTCGCCGTAAGGACATTTCACCGTAAATAAAATAAAATTAAAATTAAAAAAAAAGTTTAACTGAACCCTTATAATAGCCGGTGCTGGTTAAGTGTGCGGTCTACCTAGCTTCGAGCAGTCTACCACAATTAAAATTCTTTACACTGTACGGCATTGACGATTGGTTAGGTTAAGTCGTGATAGTTTGGTTAAATAAATTTCTTAAATAAATTCCTTATCTTACTTTGAAACTCACTGTACGGCATTGACGATTGGTTAGGTTAAGTCGTGATAGTTTGGTTAAATAAATTTCTTAAATAAATTCCTTATCTTACTTTGAAACTCACTGTACGGCATTGACAATTGGTTAGGTTAAGTCGTGATAGTTTGGTTAAATAAATTTCTTAAATAATAATCCATTGATTATTTTTAAAAAATTTACGGCGAAATGTCCTTACGGCGAATTTGTCTTACGGCGAAAATGTTTACGGCAAATTTTCCTACGGCGAAAATGTTTGCGGCAAAATTTCCTAGAACCTAGTAAATGAAGTAAATGAAATGAAGGAAGTTCTCGAGTGAAAGCTACCACTATTATGACTACTAGCAGTTGTTTAATTTATTCTGAATAATTGTGTGTAGCCATAGCTAAAGCTAAAGTGTTTTTTGTGTATATATATATATATACAGTGCCCGCGAAAAGTATCCGATCACCCTTGAAATTTGTATTTTTTACATAAAAAACAATGTTTAAATGTATACTAACCTTATATTAGTATTTTGTCATCTGTCCTTTGGTTTGGATGACTTGTTCTAGACGTTTTGGCATGGATTTAATCAAGTTTTGACAAACTTCCACTGATATTTCCTTGCACCATACCTTTTTGATGGCCTCTTGTAATTTTTCGACTGAGCCAGTGTCGTGGCATTCAACCTTATTTTTTATTATTAGCCACAGATTTTCTATCGGATTGAGATCTGGACTATTACCAGGCCAATCCAAAATATCAAATTTATTGTCAGTAATCCATTTTGTCACTATTTTGGCCCTGTGACATGGTGCACCATCATGCATGTATGTTTTTGTCCTTTGGATTGCCATTGCCATTGGAAGTTTATCCTGTAGCATTGCTAAATACCGTGCACCATTCATAGTTGTGTTCTTCGGAAGAAAATATAAGTTTCCACGCCCATAGTAACCGAAACAACCCCAAACCATCACACTTGGAGGGTGTTTCATTGTCTTTAGGGTGTATTTAGGGTCCATCCTATTTGAGCCAATAGGCCGGCGAACCTTTTTTGGACAACTTCTGAATGTCAAAAATGTCGACTCATCGCTAAATAAAACCTTCTTCCAGTCATCAACAGTCCAATGAATGTATTTTTTACAAAATGCGACACGTTTTTTATGCATTTTTTCATTAATGAACGGTTTCTTAGCAGCATGGCGAGATGGTAATCCGAGTTCATTTTGGAGCCGCTCCTGGATAGTTCGTTCAGAAACACCAGATAACAAATTATTCATATTAAATTTTATTTCTTTCGCAGTTATTGTTGGGTTTTTCAATACTAAACGTTTCATAAGTTTGTCTGTTCGCGAATTTGTTTTTCTCGGTCTGCCAGATCGTTTTTTAGGGACTGGCGTGGTTAGGCCACCATTGTTCTTAGCCCGTGAAACCCATAAATTAACGGTACTTTGGGATATGTTTAATTCCTTAGCTATCTGTCTCTGTGATTTCCCACATGCATGCAAAGCAACAATAGCACCTCGACAATCACTCTTAAGTTGTTTTTTAGCACACATTATATATAAATTTTATTTACACCACTTTCTGTAAAAAAAAAAAAAAAATCAAGAAATTTATACAAACAGTGAAATCTGACAAATTTGAGACACAGCCACCCGCAACGAAGGCTACCAGAACACTAATTTGAGAATGCGTTGGATAGCTCTCATATCAGCGAGCAACCTCAAAGTTACCAGATGTCGCTAGAACAAATAGAAAGTGAATTACGTGTCTCTGAATATCAAGGGAAAATATTGTATTTTCTTGAGTGATCGGATACTTTTCGCGGGCACTGTATATATATATATTTATATTTATATTTATATTTTTTTTGTCCCTTATGATTATAGACCTGGTGACGTGCCTGAATTGACACCAGACTCCAGCTTTGGTATTAACTCAAGTTTTTGCGAAACACTTAAACTCAATCACTTTTTTTTTTCACACCACTGTCTTTAGAGGCCATGGTTGATAACTTTCTATTTACTTTTTATGCTAATAAAGAAAACACAAACACTGAATTGAAAGCAAAACTCGAGAGGTAAAGCTGATGCTCTATCACAGAAAGCAGTCAACAATAGAGTGGGCTCATGATGTCTCATGTTGAACTGGAGTGCAAAATGCACAATAAATCAGATGTTTGGAATGTCGGACAGCATCTGTTGTTTCTGAAGTCCGTTGAATGGAGGTCTGTTAAATCGAGGGTTTACTGTGTACATTTTCCTCCACTTTCTAAGACTCTCTGCCACCTCTCTACAAGCATTTCAATACCATGTTGAAAAATTCCTTAGATTTAGAAGCAATGTTGATAGCCTCGAAACTTGAAGTTCTTTCCCATCGAGATAGTTTTGAAGACTTCTGAATAGGTGGTAATCTGATGGTGCAAGGTCTGGTGAATATGGAGGATGCAGAGTTTTTTCCCAACCAAGCTGTTCAATTTTGGCAGTGGTGATTGGTATCAGTATTAGAACAGGCAGGATTTTTACTGACAGGCCTTTGACTCAGTGTGGAGAAAGGGAATGTACCAGTAGGGCATATCATACTCTGGGTTCAGGGTTGAAATTTTGAAAAAACAAAGTGGCTAATATGTATTCCTATGTGAAAATTAATTCTAAGATGGGTTTATTATTTGCAACTTTTCCAAAAAATCTCGTTTTCATGGTCAAAATCGCGATTTTCTGATTTGAAGGCTGCCTAACACAGCCTCAGGGCACCCAAACCAAACTGCGCAGCTGTTCTGCATATGATTTAGTCTAAAAGCTGCTTTTCTGACCTCATCCTTGCTTTCTTGCATGTTTCAACACCTCTGGGTGCTGAAAAATGTTTAGATTTCATGTAAAACTTAAGAATTTTAAGTTTTTCTTCAAAGAATAGGTGCAGCTCACCAGCTCTACTCTGATTGAGTAGCGGGAGACTTGCCACCTCCATGTGTAGGTTTACACGCCTGTTCTTCCTGGATCCCTGAAAAGCGTGGCCTCATAAGATCTTATAGTATGATCTTATGAGGACTTTCAGCTCTTATGAGCATTAACCATGGCTTCAGCCTCTTCATCAGCCACTCGAACTTGAAAAGCTCTTAAGTATGTCCTGCTTCCATCTGAACACTGGGAGCATTTCTCAATGGTCTCTCCTGGCTCTCACCCACCCATCTCTCCTCTCATGACCATACACAGCTTGGGAAGCAGTTGAGACTTCCTGTACAGCTCTCTTGCAAGAGTGAGTATGAACAGAGAAAGTGTCCACTTTGAGTGGAGTTTTCCCAAGATCCTCGAGCTCAGTCAAGGTCATCTTGCAGGTGAAAATAGGCTCGTAAATATTCTCTGACTCCAAGTTGATGAGATCCTCAGGTGAAGTGGCTCGCAGATTGACTTTGGGATTTTTATGGGGCCTCACTGTCGTATCACCAAAGTCTCTTCCTTCTCTGATCTTCTCTATCTGACTCACAGTGACACTCTGATGCTCATCCTCACTGCACAGGAATGAAGCCAGGATGTTCTCAGGATGTGCGTGGTAAGCTCCTCTTATCACTGCAGCAGAGATGATTTTCCTGACCTCGGTAGTCTGGTTCCTCAGCAGCCTCAAGGCTTGAAAAAACGTGTGCAGGACCAAATTTGAGGTGGTGCTTCACTTTGATGTCATAGTACATTTTGAAGTAGAAGTTAAGGCAGAACTTCACAAGGACCTCGAGCCTCCTCAACACCTCCCCTTTCAGTCTGCGCTCCCTCATCCACAACAGCAAGATGGCCTGTGCAGTAGTGAGCCACTTGGATTGGTTCAGAGGTCTGCACTTGAGACCAGCCAACTGTGGACTGAGACTTCCAGACTTGATGGCTTTGATCAGAAGATAGCAGTTGTGCTGGTCTGTGGAGAGAGATTTGACTCTCTCTACTGGCAGTTCAATGATAGCTTCAGTTCCTTCCACTGGTTTGAAGTTGAAGTTGACCTCAAAGTTCATTCACTTTCTCAAGAAGTTTTCCAATAGGCCCACTGAAGCCTGACTGGGGAGTTACAGGGTCGTCCAGCTTGATGATTAAGTGCCTCAGGGCAAGCTCATTCACATGGAGCTGACAGATCATCCAGTGGCACTTGCGACCCAGCATCTTCTCCAATAGGGCTATGGCACCTCCAGACCACCCTGTGTTGGAATGGCTGAGAAACTGGACTTGAAACAACTTGTTCGCACATTTGCCAGAACAAAAGCATGAAAAGTAAAATTTTGATGGAACTGAACTTCATGGGTTATGATATAATTATAATATAATTTTAAGCTTTATTTTGAAGTAGGTAATTAATCAATGAAAAACATAAACATATTGTAATCATGTAGCTAGCTTCTTTAACCTATTATTATTATTTTTACAGTATTAAATAATTTTATTATTGTTATATATAAGCAGTGAAAAAATAATGGGATACAATTTATGATTATATATTATTTTCAAAGAACCTAAAAAAAGTTCCATGTTTGACAGAATTAAATATATTAATCTTTTTTCTTATAGTAAATAACAAATGAGAGCATTGTAAATCATTCTTATTATTTTGTTGTAAATTTATAATTATAGTGTACATAATTTAGGTAAACCTAAATAACGTCTTATGTAGGTTAAGTGTGTACACAGCAGACAAGCATATCCTTAAAAATGACAAAAAAGTCTGAAAACTTGAGTGTAATTCCATCTGTTTCATATGTAACTACAGATGTATGGTAATACAGTTCTCTCATGCCTCGAAAGAGGTAAATTGTAGAAGATATTATTATTATACATATATTATTAACAGAAATTTGTGTTTTATTGACATTTTATTCACTGACTTTTTGGTGATAATTATATGGAATTATTTGCATGAATGAAAATATGAAGCCACAAGATGAAAATGTACATGTTATCAATGGTTTTTCGAGTTGCAGAAACAATATAGTAGCTAATAGAGTTCCTACATTACCTTATCAAAACTTATTGGGTGGGGGTGCACATTGAAGGGCTTGCCTAGGGCGCTGAATACCCTGGTGCTGGCCCTGGGTGGTGGCACTGGCATCAGAAATAATAGAATAGGTAGAGGAGTTTAAATATTTAGGAGTGTGGTTCACACAAAATAGAGATTAATTTAAAGCAGTGCAAGAGAGAATTAAACTGGGGTATGTGGCAATGAATAGACTTGCCAAGATATGGAAAGATGACAATGTCAGCAGAGAGCTAAAGATTAGATTATACCAGTAGGGTGTGTCAATTTTAGGGAGCAAAGTGAAATCTATAGATTTTCAAAGACTACTAGTGACCAAATGATGCATTTTTATATGCTAAATCAAAATATGGCTTTAAAATCCAGATTTGACCACTCCTAGCTACTTATATTTGAAGTTGGTTTATGAAAAATCAGCAATTTTTGCAAGTATTTTTTTATTGTAGATAACTACATTTTACATAGATTACATACAATTAGAGACATTTTGATTGTATTTCAATATTAAAACTTAGAAATATAGATAGGTTTCTTGAACTTTGCCAAGGATGCCATGTCTGTCTTGCTCTTGTTCCTGGACAGGAGCTCCCTACTGGCAACCTGGCCACTGATGTACACCTCCCTCCTCTCTTGTGAGTAAACATGTTATGCTGCTTCAGTTGTCATCCTTACACACCTCTCTACTGACTGTGTGTGTGAAGGCCATGCAGGAACTTCCATTGGTCTAGCCAGAAACTCCTTGATTGCAGCAGTGGTAAGGGAGCAGGTCAGAGGAGGCTCAGTCACGCCAAAGTTCCAGTCAATAAGCTCTGAGAGTTTGGTGGCATCTGGGTTGATGTCAGGAGTCTTCCTGGGTCTGACACTGCAGTCTCCTACCTATGTGTCCTCATCTCCTTCACCTCTGATTTCCATTATCCTCTTCACTGCCTCCCTCCTCTCCTCCTCCACCTCACTGCACAGCATAGCCTAGAGCACAGCCTCAGAGTGTGCATACCAGGCTGATCTCTTCATTGTAGGCATCACTATTCCTATCACCTCCTCCTTCTGACTTCTGAGCAGCTCCAGCTGGTACAGTACATGCCTGGGGCCCTCCACCCAGCTGTGATTTAACTTGATGTTGAACCAGTTTGGCATGTAGACTCCCACTATGAATTCCACAATTATCCTCAGATTCTTCAGGTTCCTACCCTTCAGCCCATGTTTGGAAATCCACAATCTGCAGAACCTTAGAGCCATGGTGAGCCACCTACTGTGACAGACTGGCCCAATCTCCAGGAGAGCTAGACTCTGAGGTACCTCTCCCGATCTGATGGCAATGATGATTCTGTAGCCATATGATTGGTCTGTGCTGAGGTCCTTGACTACCTCCTGACTGAGATGGGGTAGAGGAGGACCAACAGTGCTCATCGTGAAGTTTGGGTTGATCTCCAGCTCAGTGGCAGTATCTAACATCTTCCCTAGGGGCCCAGACCACTTGTTGTTGCTCAATGTCTTGCCATCCAGTGCAGTCACCAGGTGTCTGAGACTCAGCTCCCCAGTGTGCAAGTCACAGACAATCCACATCAACTTCCTGCTAAGCTTGGCCTCCACATAATGCATTACTCCTCCCTCTCAGCCAGTATTCACATTAGTACTGTCACCTCCTATGGCCAAAAGGGTCTGGTCTGCTCCTCTCTCTTAGCCAGTTCACCAGATGATCAGCAATGACCTCAGCATGACTTCTCTCCTCTGCAGCTTCCTCTGGTACAAAATGCCACAAATATTTCCCACCTGGTTCATTGCACACTGTAGTGTTCTTCCTTAATGAGGCCAGGAAACTGCCTGTCACTGCCCTCAGCTTCCATCATCACTTTGGTATCATCTCTTTTCCCATCAAAGAAGATACAGGTGATGCCATTTTCCCTAATCTCTTCATCAAACTTCTTGACCAGCTCTTTAGTCAGTCTCTCCTGAGCCCTCCTCATCTTGTTATGGTCAATCACCAGTGCTGTGTCAAACTCAGTGATAAGACCAGCATCAATCCAGGCAGCAGTGGCAATCTCTGCAGTCTCTCTCAGCTCAGTGTGATGTCTCAAGCTAGCCAGAGCTATGTTGGTGATATCTTCAGTGTTGTATTTCTTCTTAGCCATAGGCAAGGAAGAAGTTGTTGCAGCCTCTGATATGAAGTCTTCATCCTCCTCTCTCCCTCCTCCAGTATATCTCCAGTCTCCTCCAACTCCATCTCCAGCAGTGACTCTTCCCTGAACTCCTCTTCTTTCTTGACTGACTCCTCTGCCTTCCTCCTCCTCTTCTCCTCGGCCTTCCTTCTCTGTTCCTGTCTCCTGGTCTCAGAGTGATTAGCTAGACCATCTGGTGTGCCCCCACACTGCCTCCCTTTTCTCTCTGGCCTTTAATGAAGGCAAGCTCCTGCAGCTGCAGTCAATGTGAACCTCACTGTTGCAGACAGGGTTGCACCCAAGCTCACTGCAGCTCCTGATCACACAGTGACAGGTCAGGATGTCCACCAATTTGTCCAATGTCCAGTTTCATCATTAACCTATTTTTGACCTCTAGCTTCACATTGCCAATGGACACCTTCACTGCCTCATACCACAGTGCCTTCACTTTAGCCCTGATCCTGACCTCAGTGTTGATTACAGGTCCTGTGAATAGAGCATTGGCCTTTCTCCACTGAGTCAGTAGCCCTGGAACAATGCCATTGTTAATCGGGTCATTAACTGGGTAATTCCTCCTGTCTTCCTCACTCATCTCTCTCCTCAACAAACCATACCTCAGCAGGGGAAGTTCCCTCCCAGTCCCCACCAAATGACTTAGGTGACAACTTGATTTGCTTTGGGTTCTGATTTCTTTCTGACTCATCCTGTGGACCTGTGAACAAAAGAAATGTCATTGAAATTTGGATAGGCCTACAGATTATGATTACATAAAATTAAGTTATTGAAATTCTTAATATCTTCCTATAAGCTCAGATAAAAGGTTGTGTTGTTATAGGTACAAGACTTAATTATTCAAAGTAATGACAATTTCATATATCTATCACATGGGTCAGGGAACTTTTTTGGGTATTACCCAAAAATCTATTTGAGTAAAATGAAATTACCCCCAGACTTCAAAGTAAACAAAAACAAGCCAATTGCTCTTAAAATTGTTGCATATGGTGTCTCTCATACCACACGCATTACCCCCAAAATTTTGAAATTTACCCCTGTTCGCCGACCACTGATCTATCATATCAAAATATACAGAAAGTTTGGGTCACACACATCATTTCAAATAATTTGAATTACACAGTATTTACATTACAAAGTAAACAAAGTTGTCAAAAAGGAGGGAAAACACATGCATTCACAATCAAAACTCCAGTATTTGTGACTATGTGAAACTTAGAAACCATACTGCACACCAAAAATAACCAAAGTTGACCACACATATCAATGGCACATTGATATACGATGCTACAGTCACATTTAGGTTATATTTCAAACCTTTATGGTCAAATATAAGTAGGTAAATGGCTTTTCTAAACAACACTAAGGATATTTCTAAGTTTGCTAGATAATATGACATCATTTGAACATTAGTAGTTTTTGAATTGTTGACTTTACTAAAATTGACACACCCTATTATACCAGGCAATAGTGTTACCAACAGTTATATATAGTTCAGAGTGCTGGCCAATGAAGTCAAAAGAAAAAAGAAGTTATTGTTGGAAATGTATTGTCTGTGGCAAATTTCTAACATCTACTGGCGACATAGATGAACAAATGAATATATAAGGGAGCTGACTGGTGTTAAATTCACCATAGTGATAGAGTGGTAGATGCACAGAGATGGTATAGCCATGTGGAGATGATGGCAGAGGACTGACTCCTGAGAAGGCTGTTGTATGGAGGAATAGAGGGATTGAGGCCCTGGGGATGCCCAAAGACAATGTGGCTCAAGAGGGTGGAAAGAGAGAATCTGGGTTTAACCTAGCACCGAAGAATGGATCTGGCTAGAGATGGGGAGCAGTGGCAAGATTACTGATGTGGGTGACACATTGCATGGAAACCAACCTGGAGACTTCCAGATGGGAAGTAAGTCAAGTCAAGTCAAGTCAAGTAAGTTGTACATTAAAACAATTGAATAGACATGACAACAAAATATAATATTAATATACTGTATAAAACTAACCTTTTTGAATGCCCCTGAGGCATCTTTACATACATTGACATCACATAACCTACATATTTCACTGTGATTGGTGCACACTTGGTAGTGTGTGGTGTGCATCAAATGTAAAGAGATGACACAAGAATGAAACACTTTAAACAGACCATTCTTTCTTACTGCTGCATATGCTATGTTCATTCACATTCTCTCAAACTATTGTTCTCTCTCTCCAGTACCATACAGTACATTTAATATTACATATAGTAAACTGTATGTAATATTAAATATGTACCTACTGTACTGTTATAAAACTTTATAAAATGTTCAAAATGGAAAAATTAATTTTTTTTTTACCACTTTTGTTCATTTTACCTTGAAATTTAGTATATTTTTAAAAATTTTAAAATTTTTTCCCAGGAAACCAGTCCCAGAATAGCAAGGGCCTGGATTATAGAATCCTTGATTTGCGGGTTCAGACTGTATATGTAATGAGAAAATGAGGTTCCTGAAGATGGCCTTGGGTACTTTTTGTTTTGTTGAGCCATGACCATTAAAACTTTCAGAATCACAGAGGCCTAACTGTTTGTAGTTTTGATGGCTGAAGACCATGTGTATCATAAATAAATAATGCCTAGAGCTCTGGCCATAAGTGCTTCAGTGTCAATTTGATTGGTTGAATGTGTGTCCAAAGCATTAAATTATAATGAAAGGTTATCCAACCATCCCATTCAGATTTTACTGCATTTGTGGTGAGATCTTAATGTGCTTTTATTATTGTCATTGAAACGGGGGCGATGCCGGTAAGTGTATCTGTGTAAAGATGCGTTTGCGTTACTCACCTACCGGATACTCTGTTAGTGGGGTCATGGCAGCTGCAGCTGGTTGCAGAGATGGGAGATTTAGCTGCCAGTGAGAACCACCCAGAGGGCCTTAATAAAAAATCCTTTGACTTCAGCACCACCTGCACTGCTAAGAATGAGAGAAATGAGGTGAGCAAGTTACCAATTTTAGTGTGGTTGAGATTATGTCAGATAGGCAGCTCCTACCAATCTGAAACTGGGTTCTCACCTTTAAGATCTCTGGGCATAGCCAGTCTGCCTCTTTTAACGACTTACTCTTCGGCTTATGGTGGGAGGATTTAAGAAAAGTAAAATGTCCTTTGCTTAATTTAATCAACGAAACAACAATAACACTTACAAGGTTAACTGCATCAGCAGGCAAGTTTTTACAGGTAACTAAAGAAGATCTGAACAATTTTATTGATCATACACCAATGTGTTTTCAGAACCAACTAAGCACTTGAAAAAAATTACTACTACAAAACAAAAGAAACAAACATCATTAGTCCCATACCACACACAAAAATGTCAACATAAAATAAAACCATTAAATTATTGGCCATCACCAGCCCATTACCACACAAAGGAGACAAGACTTACAGAAAAAAAATAACTTACATAACTAATGCAAAAAACAAAGAATATTAGTTACTAGGGTAAGGTCAATGAGTGTTACCCAAATTGTATAAACCTGATAAGTCCCAGATGTGTCATTTTAAACTCCACTTCATCTCACAATCATTAAATGTATTCTTGGCTCAATCAGTACACACAAAAGCAATGTTTATAACAAAAATATGTGAACACTGGCTTCAGCATTTGTGCAGGCATTGGGGAAGAAAAAGCTTTGTCCAAATTCACTTCAATAAGCAAATGTCCCAGCCAAAAACAAATCCCTGATAAAGAAAAAAAACCAACAACATTTAGAGATTATCCCCCTAGCACTGTCATCAGTGGACTCACAGGAATCCATGAGTGCAATGATGCCAGAAAAGGGAGCAAAACTGACAATGATAATTAATGGTCTAAAATTTTGGGATATGTATTTGCATTAATATGTTGCTCATAAGGCAGTTAAAGGTACAATTTAGTTCACAGCCTGAGAAAGCTCAAAATCCATTGTGATGCATATTGATAACTGAAGTTAGGTTTTTCAACACGGTCTTTATAAAGGAAATCAGGCATTCAGAAATGATTATGATATTTACATGATAATTTTAAGTGATCCAAATATGTGAGACATGGTTCTTATAGCTAATGGTTAAGCAATACAAAACACCAATGGTAAAAACAAGACTGGATCACCTACCACACCATCAAGGAGAAGTGAGATGCTTTCCCGTCTCTTGAAATGGACATATGATTGCCTCAAGCTGCTTCTTGTTCTCTATACTGAGAGAGTTTCAAAGCTTTTATACTGAGGCATATGATTGCCTCAGTTTTTAACATTCTCTATATTGAGAGAATTTCAAATCTGTTATTATCAATTAAAAAGAGAAGAAAAACATTTTTAGTTAACCATACCATCTCACTCCTCCCCACTTGTTGTGGGGTGCACAACACAGGTATTTTTATCTCTAAGTATATAAGTAGTGATGAGTGATAGTATGGGACTTTAATACACTTTACAAATCATATCTTACCTTAACCTAATCAGTAACCTTACTTTTAGTTTTCCTCTCAAGTGGGGAACTTTGTACCCTAAGCAATTCCTGAGATCTGCCCTGTGACCTTGTGAATGGTCGGTTCCCCATCTTCTTGAGGGTACCTACTTGTGTAACAACTGGTAAAGGCAGGTTTTGAGATTCAGGTGAGAACCCTCTAAAATCAATTTTTGAAGGTGTCAATGATGTTTTCTTTACCCACTTTAATACACCAGAGAATGGTTCCAGAGTGAGGGACCCTCGTCGCCTTGCGTGAGTTGGCTGATCAGTTGGACTCAGTCCTCCTCCTAGGCCACTAAGTTCGAACTCACTTGTCATTTCTGAAGATTCTGGAGATTGTGTCACTGCAAAGTCTGTTTCAGGTTCCACAGCCACTAAATATGATTGATTATTGGTAGCAATAAATCGAAAAGACGTTAGGGGACTTTGTTTCACTGGCTCCAATTCAGAGGAAGGTAGTTCCTGCCCTGAATCAAAGGATGAGATTGCTACTGGGCATCCATTCTCTATGTCCCCATTAACTTTATCCTCCCCACTTGTCTTATCTTGTCTCAAAGAATTTCTGCTGGGAGGTGGCTGTTCATGAAATCTCTCTTCCAACTGATACAGGTTGTGGAGAGTCTGATCTAGAGTCTGCTGAATTTTTCTCAGACGCTCCACAGGTAATGGGTTGAAGCGAAAACCCTTAAAGAATGGTTCATCATGGCTTGGTTCTTCAATTAGAGATGGACCCTTACTCATCTCTACAGGTGTAGGTTGTGGTAGGAATTCAACCTCATAATGGGCATCTCCCAAAAGCCTTTGGTAGTAGCGGTTCTGTTGAAGATATGGTGGAGCCACATTCCACTTTTTCAGATGTTTGTGGTGAACTTTATAAATAGTGGGTTCCTGAGGGTTCATTGACTGAACTTGATAAGTAATTTCATTTGGGTTCACTTTAATTATACAATATGGTCCAGCATACCGAGGTTTGAATTTATTGATGCTCAGGTTGCCAGGATAGTGTATTTTCAGCCCCACCAGCTGGTTTAAGTGATAGGGTTTGAACCGTGGATGGCCTTCATCCCGATATTGAAGCTGATGGTGGTCTATCCTAGGGCCCTGAGGGAAGATGTGAGCCTGGGATAAGAGACAGGCTGCTGGGGAAATACCAGTCTCCTGATGCTTGGTATTGTTGTAAATGGATACCACCCTGGGCAGATGGTCATCCCAGGTCTCAACCTGGTTCAAACTCATCCGCAAATATTGGGTTAGTGTCCTGTTTACTCGCTCAACAGCCCCATTGGATGTGGGGCAATAGGGAGAAGTCCTTACATGGAGTATATCCAGTTCAAGCAAGGTATCTTCAAATTCCTGGGCTGTGAACTCAGGCCCATTATCACTGAGTAGCTTTTCAGGCAGCCTGGGCAGAAATGGATATACTCGAGTTTTGAATGCTTGTGCTACAGTAGAGGCCCGTTTATTGGGCAGTGGGACCACGGACAACCACTTAGAGAAATGGTCAACCACCACCAATGCACAAACATTCCCCTTTTGAGAGATAGGGTAGGAGATAAGATCTGCTGCAATCAACTCAAAAGGATGTTGGGTTACAATCTTAAACACAGGTGGTGTGTGGAGAATATTGGTAATCTTTGCTCTCTGACACTCCACACAAGAAGTGACTATCTCAGTCACTATGCGATGCAGCTGTGGGTACCAAAAATGTTCCAATAATAGGGCAAGCAATTTATTTCGCCCTAAGTGAGCAAACTCCTTGTGAAAAATGACAGCCCAATCTATAGCAACACCTTTGGCAACAACACAACGCAAGTGGTGGTCTCTTCCCCTATGGTAAATGATGTCATCAATAACTACCAATTGCTGATGATCTCGTTTATATGGTTGTAGGTTTCCAGTATATCGTTTTGCTGTCCATTGTTGCTTAATCCCCTTTTTAAGGCGACATAGGTGAGGGTCAAGTTTTTGTAAGGTTATGACATCTTCCAGGGACAATGCCCCTCCTTCTTTTGGGAGTTGTTCTCCTTCTCTCAAAGGAATCACTGGACAGATGTCCACCACAACTGATGTCAGTTCCAATTGTGGTGTAAGGTTATCAGGTGGTAGATTCCCCTCCCCACTAGCCTCTGTGTCAGGTGCAAGGTCCTCCTCCATGCTATCATCAAGCAGTGTAAATTCTTCAAAGGGGCTATCAGTTTCCCTATTCACATTTAGAATTTCAGGGGAAGGCTTATCATTTGATTGACCAGGTAGGTGTATAGGGTTTAACCAATTGTAATGGATCCCAGCGAGGCACTGCAGATAACACCGATCATGGTAGTTGTCAGAACCATACTTTAAGGGAGCTCGATCTCCATGATATACCCAAATCTCTACCTTATTCATATCACTATAAACTTGGATCAACCGTGGGGTTGGGATCTGACCAACATGTTTCATCAGATTCAGCTGACGGGTGATAGCTTTATCAGAAGAGATCCCATACTTATTTCGCCTGTTAATTAGTTCTGCTACTGTTGCTTCTCTGATTTCCCTATGATGATCCATTGTGCCACTACTCCACAAGGATAGACAATAAAAGAGGGAATCTCCTCCCCCTGGGACTTCAGTCTTTATGAATCCTTTTGGAGTGGCATTTGATCGGTTGTCATATTGATCCAATGATTCTTGACAATTGTCAATTGGAGACCTGGATAGTGCATCTGCGATACAATTCTGTTTCCCAGGTATGTACACTAGCTCATATTCAATGCTACTCAGCTCTTCCAGTGTGCGAGCAACTCTGTTATTTACTAATGGCATATTGTAAAGGAAGGTTAAAGGTTGATGATCAGTAAAAATTTTAACTTTAATTCCATAAAGGAAGGGTTTTAGGGTCCTCACAGCCCATCGAATAGCAGCTAATTCTCGTTCAGTGGTTGAGTACTTTTGTTCAGCCCTATTGAATGTGGTTGAAACAAAGGCTATGGGCCTATTCTTTCCTTCCTGCTCTTGGGACAAGCAAGCCCCAGCTCCAATGTTAGAAGCATCTACATGGAGCTGTAGGGGTTTAGCTTCCTTTGACCTATCAGGGTATGTCAACAAGATCGGACTAACTAAGGCCTCCTTTAGTTTATCAAACGCAGTCTGGCAACTCGCTGTCCAAGTCAGCGTCTTGCGGCCTGTAAGTTCACTAAGAGGCTTTGCTATCTCTGAGCAATTTTGGATGTGTCGGCGATAGAAATTAACCATCCCTAAGAATTGGCGGAGTCTTCTGATGGTGTTTGGGATTGGAAACTTGGCAATACCTTCTAGGTTCTTTACCAGTGGGACCATCCCCTTGGATGACACCTGATGTCCCAGGAATGTCACTTCCTCTTGGCAAAGCTCAGTCTTTGAGGGTTTGATCTTAAAACCATTAGATTCCAAGGCATGCAAGACCTTTCCCAGAATTTCAAGATGTTCAGGGAAGGTGCGGCTTACTACCATTATATCATCAAGGTAGACCATGCATTGAGTCCATGGGATCCCAGATAATGCCATCATCATGGCTCGTTGAAAGGTAGCTGGACCATTTTTCACCCCAAACGGCATTCTGAGAAATTCCCAATGGGAAAGAGGGGTGGAGAATGCAGTTTTCTCAACACTGGATTCCTCCATCTCAACCTGATAATACCCTTTGACTAAATCAATGGTAGAAAAGTATTGCATTCCATGCAAATTGAAGAGAGTGTCAATCAAATTAGGTAATGGAAAGCAATCTCGTTTTGTTATTTTGTTGAGCTCTCGATAATCAATGCATAACCGTATTGACCCATCACTTTTCTTAATTGGCACGACAGGTGCAGAGTATGGGGAGAAACTTCGTCTGATGATACCATCTTCCTCCAGCTGTTGGCAGTGCTCTTCAATGTCCTGCAGTACAGGTCCTTGGACTCGCCTTACTGGGATATGGACTGGAAGCCTGTGTTCTGTTTCAATCTGATGCTTGATAATGGTTGTGTGGCCAACATCCCCATCACCATGACTAATAGCTCCTTGGTGGCACAGCAACAACTGGACTAACTGGTCCTTTTGTTCTGCTGAGAGAGATGTATTTGTCAACTCAAAAGCATCAACCATCATTTGTGAAGTCCAGTCCTCCTGATTTTTAGAAGTTTTTGAACTGTCAGTGAAGTCCACCAGATGTACTAGTGAGTCCTTACCCTGCAATTTCATAGCCTTCCCAATTAAGTTTCCTCTGGAGATCTTCTGTGAGAAGTCTCCAAGGTTAAACCGCAACCAAAAAGTTGTCTTCTGTGACATTCATTAATCCAGGTTGTATAATCAAATCTTTTACAGAGGAGTTACTTTCCAAATAAGTTAACTCATGATCAGGGTTGTATCCTTGGAGGCGGAAACATGCCTCTATCATTTGACAGGTGCGGGGCGCAACTTCAACATCTTCCACACTTTCACATTCAAGGCTGGTTGGAAGTGGCTGTTGAGCATCTTGGGCAACTGTGATAAGTTGGCTTCCCTTCCGAGTGAGGAGTTCTCGTTTAGCCAAGTCAGGAAGCAAACTATCAGTCTGTAACATGTTTACCCCACAGATCAGATCAAAGTCTGAGACATGGTCTCTCACAACCACAAACTCAATTGGTTGTGTTTCAAAATTGGGAAACATGAGTGTGACTGTACAACCACCCAGAACTGGTACAATGTGTTTACCTATACCCCTAATCCCCTTGAGAGGTACTTCCTTTAGTGGGAATTTATCAGAGGGAAGTTGATGGTAACATGAAGCTGACATCAAACTGACTGCAGCACCTGTATCCACAAGAGCTGACAATGGGCCTGTGTGGGGAGAGCTTTTTATTCTTGGCCGGATGACTAAGGCATTGCTTGATTGCTGCTCTTGTCTCAGGTCCAGAACTTCAGCCAATTCATCTTCAGTGTTCACTGGCTGCTCTTCATCCCTCTCTAGGGTTCCAACTTGTTCAACATCTTCCACTGTCTCATCTTCCGTCTCACTCTGGGGGGCCTCAAGGTAGTTGTGTGCAATCTGACTTGCTAATGGATATGCCTGATGGTGTTGCTTCCTGGGAAGCAATGATGCCTCCAAAAGACCGTTCATTGCTAGCATGCTGGGGTAGCTCTGGCATGCGGCCTTCCATGACAGAGCTATCTAGTTTCCCAATTCTGGTGCTAGTTCTTGTGGTGGTGGGACCAACCCTTGGTCACTCATGCAATCTTGACCCAAATGTGGTCCTCCACAACTTGGGCATTGTGGCCTCTCCATTAAATAGTTCTTCTGAGTAGGACACTGTGCAGGGCTATGTCCATGTTGCTTACAACGTATGCAAATGTTCCTGGCAGTATAGCAATCTTGATGGAGATGACCCCGCTTTCCACACCAATGACATAAAGGACGCGAGGGACATTGACCCTTTGTATGCCCTGACTGCTGACAATGGGTACATGTCCTGTGGTCTCTTGGTGCTGCTGCAACTTGCTGAAAGTTATTGGCTGGTGGGTGAGACTGACCCCTAGGGAAGTTTGCTGCAGTTCTCACTTTTCTTCCATTGGGCCCCCTTAGCCTTCCTTGACTGTTTGTTGCAGTAGACTGAGGGGCAACCATGGGTAGTTCTTGCTTTAATACAACTGGTGGTGAACTCAGATATGGTGTGTGTGTTGACTGGTGTGGGATTTGTTCAATATAGTTAGGTGGCCAATTCCATGAAGAAGGTGGATAAGCACACTGATTCAATGGGGGTGCTGCTTGAGCTGTAGGAAGGGCTGGTGCTAGATGTGCCACATTGGCCATTTCAGATTGGGGCTTCACAGAGGATTGGGATGTCTGCCACTGACCCACTGGTGGGGATGTTTCTTGGGTGCCTCTAGTGGTGGTTCCAGCTTGACCTGCCAAGGGGGACTCTGTGGAATTTAAGTCTGCTAGTGCCACAAGCTTCTCCCACGAGATCTTCATTCCTAGTAAGGTCCTTTGAGTATGGATGATCCTGGTCAGCTCCTGCCTCAACTCTAAGGGCAACCCAGATATAAACCTATCTTTAACTATACGGAGTTGAGTGACATCCATACCAGGGAAGCACTGACAGGCTAGGGTTATTACTCTAAGGGCATAAGCAGAGACAGTCTCATGTGAGTGCTTGGTAGCCTCCATAAAGTCCTGACTCTGACTTTCTTCTTTCTTTCTTTGCTCTTTCTCATACCAGGATATTAAATGAGCCTTCAGTGTCCCATAATCACTAGTAGACTTCCGCATTACTCGATAAATTTCTAAGGCAGAGCCATCGAGGTAATTAGCTAAAAGGGATCCCATCCTTTCAAGGGAACCTGGATATTCTTGCTCAAAATATTTCTCAAAGGTTCTCACAAACTCATGAAAATCATGTCCTTCACTCAGGCAGTATTTTTCCGGTGGAAGAACCTTAGGTGTATGGCTATTAGCCAGTATTTGAGACATCATGGCCATGGTCTGAGCATTCTGCATAACCATTTGCTGAAGAATTGCCAATGATGGTGGTCAATGCCCCCATCCTTAGGAGTTCCTGCCATAGGTGGTGACGGACATGCTGGTCTCTCAGGGTTGTTCCTATTGGCTGTAAAGTAGCAGCTATTTCCCTACTGCCACCCATGTCATGGTTATATGGGAAATTAGTGCCAGAAGTCAAGATGGGACTAGCTATTGTGCTTACAGTGACTGTTGATGAAGCCACAGCAGTGGTGATAGTGGTGGTAAATTGACTGGCAAGACCTGTTGTGTCACCCATTCTCTATTGTTCGCTCTTCGTGTGAATAATTCTGTTTCTCAACTGTTCTTGTGCAGTGTGGTGAGTGCTGGGAATACCGGCAAGAGAATAGGGGCTTCTAGTCAATGCTAATGCTCTCTATTGATGTTTCCCTTCAATCTTCCCGGGTCTGGGCACCAGTGAAACGGGGGCGCGATGCCGGTAAGTGTATCTGTGTAAAGATGCGTTTGCGTTACTCACCTACCGGATACTCTGTTAGTGGGGTCACGGCAGCTGCGGCTGGTTGCGAGATGGGAGATTTAGCTGCCAGTGAGAACCACCCAGAGGGCCTTAATAAAAATCCTTTGACTTCAGCACCACCTGCACTGCTAAGAATGAGAGAAATGAGGTGAGCAAGTTACCAATTTTAGTGTGGTTGAGATTATGTCAGATAGGCAGCTCCTACCAATCTGAAACTGGGTTCTCACCTTTAAGATCTCTGGGCATAGCCAGTCTGCCTCTTTTAACGACTTACTCTTCGGCTTATGGTGGGAGGATTTAAGAAAAGTAAAATGTCCTTTGCTTAATTTAATCAACGAAACAACAATAACACTTACAAGGTTAACTGCATCAGCAGGCAAGTTTTTACAGGTAACTAAAGAAGATCTGAACAATTTTATTGATCATACACCAATGTGTTTTCAGAACCAACTAAGCACTTGAAAAAAATTATACTACAAAACAAAAGAAACAAACATCATTAGTCCCATACCACACACAAAAATGTCAACATAAAATAAAACCATTAAATTATTGGCCATCACCAGCCCATTACCACACAAAGGAGACAAGACTTACAGAAAAAAAATAACTTACATAACTAATGCAAAAACAAAGAATATTAGTTACTAGGGTAAGGTCAATGAGTGTTACCCAAATTGTATAAACCTGATAAGTCCCAGATGTGTCATTTTAAACTCCACTTCATCTCACAATCATTAAATGTATTCTTGGCTCAATCAGTACACACAAAAGCAATGTTTATAACAAAAAAATGTGAACACTGGCTTCAGCATTTGTGCAGGCATTGGGGAAGAAAAAGCTTTGTCCAAATTCACTTCAATAAGCAAATGTCCCAGCCAAAAACAAATCCCTGATAAAGAAAAAAAACCAACAACATTTAGAGATTATCCCCCTAGCACTGTCATCAGTGGACTCACAGGAATCCATGAGTGCAATGATGCCAGAAAAGGGAGCAAAACTGACAATGATAATTAATGGTCTAAAATTTTGGGATATGTATTTGCATTAATATGTTGCTCATAAGGCAGTTAAAGGTACAATTTAGTTCACAGCCTGAGAAAGCTCAAAATCCATTGTGATGCATATTGATAACTGAAGTTAGGTTTTTCAACACGGTCTTTATAAAGGAAATCAGGCATTCAGAAATGATTATGATATTTACATGATAATTTTAAGTGATCCAAATATGTGAGACATGGTTCTTATAGCTAATGGTTAAGCAATACAAAACACCAATGGTAAAAACAAGACTGGATCACCTACCACACCATCAAGGAGAAGTGAGATGCTTTCCCGTCTCTTGAAATGGACATATGATTGCCTCAAGCTGCTTCTTGTTCTCTATACTGAGAGAGTTTCAAAGCTTTTATACTGAGGCATATGATTGCCTCAGTTTTTAACATTCTCTATATTGAGAGAATTTCAAATCTGTTATTATCAATTAAAAAGAGAAGAAAATTTTTAGTTAACCATACCATCTCATCATAACAAAACCACTCTGTGCAATTTAGGTCCTAATAGTCTTTACTAAAGATTAAGAGAAAACTGCAGTGAAACACATTGTGGTTACCTGCATTTTCAAAGTTTTACTCAGAACTTATAGGTTAAATACATGATGGCTTGGCCAAGGTTGAAAGTAAAGATAGTCTCATTTCTTACTGTAGCTGTAGATTAAAAACTACTAGCTAGACCAGGTCTGTTTAAAATCTGGAGGCTAAATCTAGCAACATTCATAGCCCCAATTTCTACTTGAACAATTTTAAAATTAGACTTAGACTAGCTTATTTTTTTATTCTTTTTCATTCCCACCTTGTTTTTTCAGTAGGTCAAGCTAGGCCTATATGACGCCTTAACTTATAGTAGGTTATAAGGTACTTTTTTAAATCATACTATTGATTTTGAAAACTATACCTAAACTTTGTTTGAATCAAAATTTAAACAATGACAAACATTGAATGGACAGTAGAAAATGAAATTCAGTTATTTTATGCTATGATGAATCATAAACCAATTGGTAAGTTCAACAGTTACTTTTTCCTTTAGTCTAAAATCTGATAAGTTTAACTTAACGTTAGCCTGTAGACTAGTTTATTTCTGTTACAGTAGTTGCATTTTGTGGAAATTAAAATGGAATGATATTAAAGACATAACTTAAAAAGTAGTTTCATTGTTTCTCTTAAATTTTATGGTACTGTATTACAGTTGGCTCTATATTAGCCAACTTTAATTTATCTTATTAAAGCTGAATTATGCAAGTGTTTAATACCCAACTCTCAATAAACCTATGGTTACTAGCCCAGACTCAGGTCTGGGCTAGTAACCAACTTTTGTTACAACTTTTTAGTACTTTAGATGTTTGTTGAATTTAATCATTTTCCATTTCTTGAAATATAAAATATTGCCCCATGATATAGGTGGGTACCATAAATCATCACTATATTTTATGATGATAAAATTTTGTAAAATATCATGTGAAGCCAGCTAGTTATCATTAAACACTTTGCAAAACTACTTTAGTAACTTACATATACTTGAGTCTTAGCTAAAGTAACCATTATTTACACAATTTACAATCACAGGGTACCAGTATGCTTAGTTGAAATTTCTATTTGCAGCATCTGATGAAGTATCATTGAAATTATGCATAATTTGAAAGCTTTTGCAATTAGTAGTCTGTGATTTAAAAAAAAAAAAATTTAAGATTTGACTTTCTGTAATATAAACAAGTTTATTACAGTAATGTTTCTTCTTATTTCTTAACTGTAAGTTTAAAGATCAGGTGTTTATTGCACATTCTGAAAGGTTTATAAAAATACTGTAATGTTTGCTTGGGGAACCCATTCTGATAACCTTATAGTTTAAATTTTTGTGTATAAATCGGTTTTATTAATGTTATTTATATAAATGGAATAACTTTAAACAGTAAATTTTATTAATAATAATAATAATCCATACTTTCACATAGAACTAACTAATGCTTTCCCTCATACATAATAAGTTGTAGTAATAACTTTTATTGTTCTTTATGTTGGCAGGAATTAACAAACATTTTCAAATGGTCGTTATTCATGATAAATTAACCTCATCTCTGAATTGTGAACTATATGTGAATGAAATTTGGAAGAAACTAGAAACATTATATGACTTGCAAGCTTTAGTAAGTATTGTAAATTGTTGACATCTACTGAAAATAATCTTCATTTGTTTTTGATAAAACATATAAAATTAGGATTATAGTATAAATTAAAACTGCTTTAGTTTGTAGAAAGAGTGCAAATCCTTTCTGCATAATATATATATAATATATATATATATAAAAATTTTCTTGCATTTCTGTACCATGTGGAACCATAATGAAAAATGCTAGTATTTCTCGGTGTTTTACCTCAGGTAGAGTAAAATTCCTTGTAGAGGGGTTCAGTCACCATTTTATTTTAAATAATACAAAACTGGGTGTAAATAAATTAGCTTATTTTTTAAGTTAGGTCTAGTTCAGTAGGCTTATAGTGTACATAGCCTAACCTATAATACACAATCTCTTGGAAAAATGAGAGTACTACTACTAATAGTCATTAAAGTTGTTGGTAGCAAAGCATTTTTATAATACAGGGTGTACATAAAGTCAGGATCTATTTTTGTGAAGCACTTGGAAATTATATGGAATTCAATCATAAAATGATAAAGTGGTAACATTTATTAAATAATTAAGAATAGGATTCGACGTGACGCCCATCAGTATCCCTGCACAGCTCAAATCGTCCCGCAGCATTTCTAAACACATTCTGGAGCATTTGCGGGGTTATATTATCTGCAGCAGTTTGTATACGTGTACGTAAGTTTTCAAGACTCGTAATCTTCATCTGATAGATGTGCGATTTGATAAAGCCCCATGCAAAGAAATCTAAAGGGGTTAAATCTGGTGATCTCGCTGGCCAAGGTCTGTTGCTTCCGCGTCCGATCCAGCAATTTGGAAAATGTCCATTTAGATAATCCTGAACAATTTTGGCATAGTGACAAGGAGCACCATCATGTTGATAGATGATGGTACTAACAATCCTATCCCCATCGTCTATCAACATGATGGTGCTCCTTGTCACTATGCCAAAATTGTTCAGGATTATCTAAATGGACGTTTTCCAAATCGCTGGATTGGACGCGGAAGCAACAGACCTTGGCCAGCGAGATCACCAGATTTAACCCCTTTAGATTTCTTTGCATGGGGCTTTATCAAATTGCACATCTATCAGATGAAGATTACGAGTCTTGAAAACTTACATACACGTATACAAACCGCTGCAGATAACAACCCCGCAAATGCTCCAGAATGTGTTTAGAAATGCTGGGGAACGATCTGAGCTGTGCAGGGATACTGATGGGTGTCACGTCGAGTCCTACTCTTAATTAATTAATAAATGTTACCACTTTATCATTTTATGATTGAATTCCATATAATTTCCAAGTGCTTCACAAAAATAGATCCTGACTTTATGTACACCCTGTAGTACACCCTAATATTAATTGAATAGACAGTATATTTTTATGCATCTGCCTGTTTTGGTGTGCGTGAGTGAGGGATGTGTAAATTAATTATCATAAGCAAAAGAGCACCTCTACCCATACATTATCAGTATTCTTTTCACTACTCAACCCAGTTTTTGTTGCAGTATTTTAATTATAGTTACCCCATCATAATTCCATGGATTAAATTTTTCTCTCTCCCTCTCCCTTTCCTCTATTTCTCTCTGGATTTGGATTCAGGCTTGAGGATTACTGATTTTGATCATGGGTCAGTATTTTATTGGATTTAAACATTTTCTGATTTCCTTTACAGATTTATGTATTTTTTGCTCTGGTGGTCCTTACTCAATTATCTGTTTTTAACCATCAAGTATAAAATTTTACGTGTTTTGAAGTGAGGATGACCATAACTTTTTAAAAGTTTTAATAATTTATAAATGAAGATGATGGTTTGCTGGTTTGTGTGTGATAAGAAGGGAAGGGAAGACTTTAATGCCAGTGCAAAAGAACAAATCCTTCTTAAGAAATGAGTAAGTGAACAAATTAATGCATTATATGCATAATTTAGGAGAAAAAGAATGCTTACTAGAAAAAGTAAAGGAGTCATTAGTTAGTCCATGGACAGAATTCTCAGAAAGCAAAATTAAAAATTAAAGCAATTGTGACAATGGAACATGGTGGTCCTTTCAAGAAGCTGTAAAGGACTGACCTAGTACTAATTGAGAGACATTTTACTTTTTGCTAAATGTATTCGAGATTCATCTCCCCCCATTATTGGATCCTATGTTATACCTTCTAAACTTCCAGGTCATATCAGAAACAAAAGGGGGCTGGTAGGTCTTTCTGGGGTAGCTAGAATATAAGACACAAACCATAATGAATAAATTTGGATCATCTTAAATGCAAAAAACTTTATTTTTTTACTTGGAGGTTAAAATATGACAATAAAACCCACACTAATAGACAGAGTTTATTTCCACAACAGTTTCAATGCCCACTAGCATCCTCTTCAGGTGGATACCAAAAAATGAATGAACAGAAGCGAGAAAGGAAACAATCCAGAGACCATTAAGAAATTCACACCTAGGCTAAATCCCATTTGCCTGACACTGGAAGGGCATTTTATTAAAGAGTCCCACTTATAAGTACCTTCGCACAATTAA
>JAJOZX010001328.1:0-2500 GCA_023014485.1 Bathynomus jamesi
TAGCATTGTAGTGCCCCATAATGACTGACGATGTGTTTATCAATGAAGACTAGAAGATTTTACTCCTCTCTTTGATGAGAAAAAGCGCATATTGAATAATGGCAGACCGATTCCACATTTGAATTAAGCAAAGGAAAATAAAGGCTTCACTAGGAAATTTAATCTAAGCTGTATGATGATGTTCCTGGTTATGTGGAAATATTTCACAAATAACAAATTGTACTGTTGGTCGTGTTTCCTATTTTCAAGAGATAACTCTGTGTGGAATTCTGTTAGTCGTGATACGAACGATTTAAACAATTTACATACTGCAATTTCTCGCCATGAAAAATCTCTTGCTCAATATGCATTTGTTGATCTTAAACATTTGGAAAGTCAGAAAGAATTGATTTAATACTCGACAAGCAGAAATCAGTTGCCATTTCCAGACATAACGAAGAAGTTAATAAGAATCGAGAAATTTTGAAACGTTTGATTAGGAAACATGTTTTTTAGGTATGCAAGAATTAGCATTTCGCGGTCACAATGAAGAAGAAAACGCTGACAATAGGGGTAACTATATGAATTGGTATTTTGTATGGGAGAATTCGATGAAAAGCTTCAAAAACCATTTAAAAACTGCGACTGTTTTTAAGGGAACATCATCTGCTATTCAGAATGACATAATTCAATCTATTAGTGCAGTTATGTTAGAACAAATAAAACGTGAGCTTATCGACTGCATGTATGTGGCGATTTTATTAGATGAAACCATCTGTGTCAGCTGTTTTTTCTCAACTCTCTACTGTTGTTCGTTTGTTAATAACATGGAGAGATTTGTGAACGATTTATAAAATTCAATGACGTCAGCAATGATAGAAGTGCAGGAGCGATTTCTGATTTATCTATAAGGCAACTAGGTGAACTGGGCTGTTTGAAAAATTAGTTGCTCAAACCTACGACGGTGCTGCTGTTATGGGGAGGCGATCTTAATGGAGTACAAACAAAGATTAGAGAAACTGTACCAGAGGCTATTTTTCTTCACTGCTACGCCCATAACTTAACCTTGTTTTATCCCAAGCTGTCGCTGAAATTTCCGAATGTAATAATTTTTTTCAGTATTAGGAAGTTTGTCATCATTTTCAGCAGTTCAACTAAGCGAACTTCAATGCTTGACAAAGTTGTTGGAAAGCGTTTCCCTAAACTGGCTCAACGCGGTGGAAACTATTCATCTCGTCTAGTTGAAAGAGTTAAGGAAATAAAGAAGATTTAATAGATCTTTTAAAAAGCATTCTTGAAAACCCAAAGAAATTTGATGAAAAAAACAAAAAATAGTGCACGCGGATTGCTTGCTGGTATCGATACTTCCGATTTTAATTTTTTATTAGAAGTATTTTCTTCAATTTTTCCTTTTAACTGAATATCTATTTAATGTGCTGCAAACAAAATCTATGGATATTGTGTATAGCTCAATCACCGTTGAAAGCACTATGAAAAAAATCAAACAAATAAGGGATACAAAATTTGCAGATATGTGGGACTTGATAACAGAAAGATGTGGTGAACCTGTATGTAAAAGGAAACAGAGTCTTCTCCACAAAGAGAAGTATAGTCAACTATTTCATGAAATATTCGATAATATACTTCTTCAAATGAAAGAGCGTTTCAGTCAATGGAAAAATTGGAATTCATTGAGCTTTTAGATTGCAAAAAATTTGAGTTCTATGATGTTACTTTCCAGAGAGAGCTTTGAATCTTTGAAAAGAAGCTACAATTCATTTTTTGAGTTTCCTCGTCTCCGTTCTGAATTGTGTGTTTTATATTCGCACAAATCTTTTGCCAAAAAGAATGTTGCTGAGCTCCTAAAATATCTACTGGAAAGCGAAATGCACAAAGGTCTTAAGGAAATATATAAATTGA
Organism: Bathynomus jamesi; assembly: GCA_023014485.1. Taxonomy (NCBI): domain Eukaryota; kingdom Metazoa; phylum Arthropoda; class Malacostraca; order Isopoda; family Cirolanidae; genus Bathynomus; species Bathynomus jamesi. The sequence continues at coordinate 1,900 of JAJOZX010001328.1, forward strand.
CGAATTTGATTCTAACTATACCAATATCGACAGCAAGTGTTGAGCGATCATTTTTGCTCTTAAAAGAATTAAAAGTTATTTACGGAGTTCCCAAAGTGAAGAAAGGCTATCTAATCTTGCCTTAATTTCAATTGAAAAAAATTTCCTCAAGAAGCTTATGGAGAATCGAGAGTACTTTTACAATTTGGTCATCGAAGAATTTTGCAGGAAAACTAGGAGAGCAGAATTTCAATTCAAATAATGCTTCACAATTATTTAAGGTAAATTTTAAATTTGTATCTTTTTCTTTAGATCAATTCGGTAACTACTATATAAATATGTCTAATTTTTGTTCGCATATTTAAGCCTAACATTAATGAACTTTCCTTCAAAGAGGTCCCCAAAAGTTTGTAAAACACCTTTAACTTGCTAAGTTCTATGTAAACAATATGCAAAGTTTGGGCAAGAGGGTTAGGCGGATGTTTTCTTCCATTCCTAACATTGCATGCCTGAACAAAAAATGTCACGAGTCGCCACTGATATTATATATATATATATATAATATAATATATATATATATATATATATATATATATATATTAGTGATGGGACGATTAATCGG
>JAJOZX010001328.1:7500-50000 GCA_023014485.1 Bathynomus jamesi
ATGATTTTAATTTTCCATTTATAAAATGCAAAAGGATGAAAAGAAATGTGTGTATATATACACCAGGAGAAGGGGTACATAAGTGAAGACCAGGAACAAGCAAAAATGTTGATAGCTTTAACAAATGAATTTTTGTTAAGGCGGGAGACAAAATAACTGCCAGGGTCTGGTATTCACGAATAACACCATCTTAATCAACGATATAAAAATAACATCGACAAATATCTCAGTCCTCAACATTATCGAAGTATCAACTAATATGGGGAGAACACTAAAACAAAATACTCATACGGAAGAGAGAAGATAATTTGAGCTTATTAACCTAAACTCTAACACTATAAATTGGGAAGAAATCACAACCTATATGGCAAAAATAGAGTGGAAAACAGTTTTAGAGGATAAAACAACCGAAGAAAAGACGCTGGAAATCTTAGTAAAATATGTTCCGAAAGTACAGCCAAAGGGAAAGAGGAACTATTTTGAGAGGCAAAAGCGAACATTATTCTGCAAACGAAGGAGAGTAGCTACGAAGTTAATTAATTACACAGAAAACAACACCAGAAAGGTGATACAAGTAAAATTGGAGAGTATAGACAGCGAAATACAAAGTTAAGGGTCATTCAAAGAGGGAAGAAGAAGATGCGATGAAAGCAGTAAAAGATAACCCAAAATACTTCTATAGCTTCGCGAAAGGAAAACAAAAATGCGGGCCACTATCGTACCAAATTATGGGCCCAAACTATTTTTTTATACTTCCTGATATTTAAAAATTTCACTTTTAAGTTCTAACCTAAACTGTATTGTTAAAATGATTCCCAAAAAAGGGACAATGGCCATTAATGGGTTTAGAAAAGAAATTAATGAGCTAACCGATTATCTAAAAAAAAGTAGCTGAAATATTGAGAGACCAATATGAATTAGCTTTCAATTCTCTTTTTTGCAGAGGAATTAAATACAAATGAATACAAAGGACACCAAACAGCAACAGACCGGCTGGTCCCTACGAGGCTGTCTGTTTAAGAAGGAAAGTTAAAGGATGGAAGAAAATAATGATCACTCACCTCTAGAATATATGCCACCCAGCCCACTAAATTCATTTTCTTTTGTTCCTGCTACCTCTACTGAGGTCCAGAATATTATTGGTAAATTAAAAAATACAAAAAGTAACATTCATAACATTCCTGTACCTATATTGAAACTTGTTAAAGATAAGATATCTGTAACTTTGGCTAAAATTATCAATCAAAGTATTTCCAAAGGAATATTCCCATCAATGCTAAAAACTGGTTGTATAACACCCCTTTTTAAAGGGGTGATCCTACACTAGCAACAAATTACAGGCCGGTGTGTTCATTATCTGTGTTCAGCAAAGTTTTCGAAAAAATTGTAAAAAGTAGAATGCAGCGATATTTAGAATCTTACAATTTATTATCTCCAAATCAATATGGCTTCCGTAATAATAGAACAACGGAAATGGCTATTTTAAATCTTATGGAAAATGTAAATATAGCTAAGGAGAACAAAGAAATAATGATATCAATATTTATGGATTTGAGTAAGGCGTTTGATGTCATAGACCATAATATTCTACTTAATAAATTGTATTGTTACGGCTTTAGAGGGGCAATCAGTGATTGGTTTAAAAGTTATTTGTCCGATAGATATAATTTTGTATCAGTAAATAAGGTTTGCTCCACTAAAGCGCTTGTCAAACATGGTGTGCCACAGGGCTCAGTGCTGGGTCCACTGTTATTTTTATTATATATAAATGACCTCCCACGTTCATCTGATATACTGAACTTCATAATGTTTGCAGATGATACAACTCTCTCCTTTTCTTGCAAAGATGTTAATACAGCTAAGAATATATTTCATTCAGAATTCATCAGTGTAATGAAATGGTTGACCACCAATAAACTCCCTAAATACCAGTAAAACAAATTTCATGATTTTTACTAATAAAAGAAATGTATATCTTGATGAACTTAATGTTAATGAAATCACCATAAAGGAGTGTACTGTAACAAAATTTCTTGGTGTAATGCTAGATAAGAATTTTCAGTGGAGTGATCATGTAAATTATATCGCGAAAAAGATTTCAAGGAGCGTTGCTATAATGTTTAAACTTAGAAATGTAGTCCCTAAACAAGTTTATTGACTCTTTATCATACTCTTGTTCTTCCTTATATAACATACTGCACCCTTGTTTGGGGAAACTCCGCTAACAACGCATTAAATGGTATCTTTGTCATCCAAAAACGAGCAATAAGGTTATTATCAGATGCTGATTTCCTTGATCACTCTAGTGCATTATTTAAAGAGCTAAACCTACTAAAGCTCAATGATATAAACAAACTGGCACATTTTATTTTTATTTACAAGTGTAAGAGCAAAATCATTAATTTGCAATGGGTAAATAGATATTTTGTAACTCATCAAGAAATCCACTCGTATCAGACCAGAAATAGATCAAAGCTTGTTATACCTCAATTTCGATTGTCTTCATCTCAAAAACTACCCATTTTCATTGGATTGAAACTATGGAATGACTTGCATGCCGATAAAAAATATTGCGAATGTAAATTTGTTTAAAACCAAGTTGAAATCCCGATTAATAATGGGATACTAACAAAAATCTTGGATTAACGTCCACTAATAATGTTTAATATTGTCCATTAATATTGTTTAATATTGAAATACAGGTTTTAACTATTAATAATACTTATTTACTTATTTATTTATTATTATTATTAATTTATAACAGCTAGCTGCTTATTTTTAATAAGAGCCCAGTAAAGCCTAAAGCTTAAGGGCCAAATTAAAAAAAGCTTCACAATTATTTATGTCATTGTAAAAATTGTAAATTGTAAAAAGACTACTGTATTTATTTTATTATTAATAAAGGTTATTCAATTCAATTCAATTCACAAAAATGTATAGACAAGTGCGAGTTTTAAAGCAAAGCAAAGAAGAGAGTTTGAAAAGAAGGAATAAATTTAAAGATAAAGTGAAAATTTTAAAGTAAAAAGGAGGAATCCGAATGAAAATTCCACAATACTTTTACGCTCTAACAAATGCTTCTAACTTGGGACTGAAGGCAAGATAAGCTTCTCGTCTCTTTTTAAAGTACTCGATTGAATTACTTTGAAATACGTTGGCTGGCAATCCATTCCACAAATTAACTATACGATTGAAGAAAAAATGTTTAGCTTCATTAGAATTAAAATGTTTACCCTACCCACTAATTTGAAACTATAACCGCGAGTTATATCTGCATTTCTGAAGATGAGATATTCTTCGACGTCGACATTATCAAAACCTTTACTCCCTTTAAACACCTGGATTAAATCTCGAATGCGCTTTTTTTACAAATGAGAATAAATTTAACGTTTGTAAACGGGCAGTGTATAATTTGTTTCTAAGTCTAGGAATCATCTTAGTAGCCCGTCGTTGCATTCTCTCCATTCTGTCTTGCGATTATTGGCGACATTTGGGGTTACCCAGATTAATATCCAGCAGTGGTCAGCCAGCATCGTTGGGTTCCACCTGCCTTGGTATCTGTTTCCATCGTGGGAATGTCCGAGTGAAATTTTTACCCATGTTCGTCACTGTTGCGACCAAGGTAGGTCGGAGAAAAGACCAAGTTGGAATGTAGGAAATGTACCTTTGAGGACATATTGTGCCCCATTAACCTAAACGCTTCAAGCATCTTAAACAACTGCACGTAATTCGGTGCCTTGTTCTTACCTAAAAAGTTCTTGACGACTGCTTTAAAGGCTTCCCATGCAACTGTCTCGGGTTGTAAGTTTGGCCATACAATTTTACGAGATTTTATTCCTTATGGAGAATAACACAAGGTATAAAATTGTTTTAATCTTAAAAATAAATTGAGCATGGAAGGTTTAAAAGTCAAATATCTGTCCGTATGCGTTGTCCCTATTAATAATTCTCTTTGCATTAATAACCTTAACACAGTTGACTTACTTTTCACAGAATTTTTGTCATCATCGAATGACACAAAATATATGCTAATATTTTTATTCAATATTCGTACAGAGGAATAGCTTTGTAAAGTCATATAATTTTATTATATGATCATACTATGCTATGACTAGTGCGCCTCCGTGGTGTAGTGGTTAGCATCGCTGACTACGAATCTATCGGCCCCGAGTTCGATTCCCGGTGACGGCATTCGGCACACAGCAAACCCAGCTGTTCATTCTTCCATACATTAAAATTGTTTGGTAGTTAAGTGGGTACCCTGGGTAGCCATGTGGTTAAGACGCTTGGCTGCTTGCTGATCGGGAGGTCGTGAGACCGAGTCAGAATTTTTTACCACGAGTCAGAATTTCTGACCACCCATGGTGGATCGTGGGTCGGATTCCATATTAAGCTGTAGGTCTGAAGTGGGGCAAAAGCTTGAGCTTCATCAGAATGAACAATACGGCGGAAGAAAAACCAAGGTTAACCAAGGTTACTATACTATTATAGGTACCTATAGTTGATAAAACTTCAAAGTCTAAAAAGGTTTGTCCTCGGACAACTCAATGATTGTTTCAAGACCTGATAAAGACAATGGCATAGTTTTTTAGACAAGAGCACTTATGTTAATAAGATGTTAGATACACTGAACGATACAACGGGAATTAACAAAGTAACAGGCGATATTTTCGTGCTGATTTTAAAATAGGAAGACAAAATTAATAGATTTCTCAGGAAACTCGAAGCCCAGAATATATTTTCTGATACTATATTTTAAAAATTGTTTGTCTCTGGTTCTAGTTCTGGTATTATGTATGGACTTTTCAAAATACATAAACTTCACTGCCCCTTAGACCAATTTTATCAGCTATAGGTACCTTTAGTTACAACTTATCAAAATCCTTGGTCCTATATTATCCCCAGTAAGTTGTAAGCTATATACGGTAAGGGAATTTTTGGTGCTACTATAGCGTGATTCCTACCGGTGACTTCGATACTATAGAGTGATTCCTACCCGTTTTGGTTCGAAACTACAGTACTGTAGAGTGTGATTCCTATCCAAGGTATAAATGAAAATATAATAAATATAAAATGCTATTTATTATTCAATTTTATTTATTTAAAAAATAGTTTCGGTGCTACTATAGTATGTGGTCTACCTACGATTGGTTAGGTTTAGTCACGATATTTTCGTTAAAACTAACGAAAATATCATGACTAAACCTAACCAATCGTCAAGGGCGATGGACATTGGAATGTAAACAAGCAATTAGTAAACAAGGTAAGAAGCTATAATTAAAAGGTAGACCGCCGAATCGAGGTAGGAATCACGCTATAGTAGCACCGAATTTTTTCTATATTGTAAGAGAAATCACTATTCTTAATAATGATTCTTCCATAATGGCCAGTTTTGACGTAAGATCGTTAGTTACTAACATCCCCGTTGCTGAAACCATTAGCATTTGGTTGACAGCCTTTTTAGTAACGCTAGCATGGTTGATAAGAAATCTAAGACTAAATTTTATAAGAAAGTTAGACGCCTGCCTCACGACGGTACTGGATGAGCTGGGTGTCCCTGGCTACGTGCGATGGAACTCGCAGGAGAGAGTGACCCTCTCCTCTAAAAGGCCAAGCCAACAGGTGTGACCACCAGTTTAACCTTTTCGTGAAGGGACACCGACGCACGGAAGAACTACAAGGTTACAAAGTACAGTATATATATATATATATATATATATATATATATATATATATATATATATGTGGGATGCGAAGCTGATAAAATTTTAAGTCCAGTTTTCGATTTCAGTTTAAGTTTGCAAAAATATCGATTTCAGTTTCGATTTAAGTTATTAATTTTTTTTCGATTTGACTTTATTTTTCTACTCATGTATCATATATTTCGGTTCGATTCAATTTAAATTTCGATTCCAATTTTTTTTCAGATTTTTAAGAATTTCTTTGTACTATTTATATTATTTTTTGGGGGTACCCTATTGACAAAGTGAGATTTAATTTTATATTTGTATTTGTATTCGATTTCTGTTTTTCAAAGAGAGAATTTGCTTTAGTAACTATCTTTACTTTTGTATGATTAAACATGTAAGCATCTATAGCCAACTGAATCAGCACGAAACACTCATCTTTTTTTTAACTTATTCGCTTCATTTCTTTCACATAAAGTTTCATTTACAAAAAACTCTTAATTCGAAATGTTTTATTAATTCGTACACTTTTTAAATTTTAAAGCACACGACATGTAAAAATATATATAAAATAGATAATAGATTAGAGTAACAGTTCCAAAGGATTAACATTTGAGTTGAAGTTTGGTCATTCCCACTGATTATCTCGCTCACTTATGTAGACATAGATAGTATAGCTATTATCGAACTGAAAAATTTAATGATCAGAAAAAACTGAAGGCGTCCTTACCAAGTGATTAAACTTAGGTCAACGAAAGGAGCACAGTCATTATTGAGAAGTATTTTGATATGGGATAAAAATTTTCCTCCCTAATTCTTTTTCTTTCATTTTTAAAACCATTGTCTCTAGTACTTTCAGCTGCGTTATCTTCTACATCGAATTAAAGACAAATGGATATTTTAAATCCATACAAATGTTGAGTCGCAAAAAAGGAAAATAATTCACGTTATTTATATTTTTTTGCAATCCAAATGCTCCTCAAAACTGAAACGCAAAACTGTTTTCTTAATCTATTCAAATTCAGATTTCAGTTTTTAAATGTTTTTCAATTTCAGTTCGAATTTCGATTTTAGTTGTCAGAATTTTTTTCAGTTCGAGTTTTTTTCGATTTCAGTTCATAAAAAATATATATATATATATATATATATATATATAATATATATATATATACACTGTGTGTGTGTGTGTGTGTGTGTGTGTGTTTATATATAATTATATATTATAATATATATAATATATATATATATATATATATATATATATATATATATATATATATATATTATAAGTAAAAGAGGAGGTTGTAGACACCAATCGATCAGGGAAATACTCCTGGGTGGATGTTAGGCAGGAGACAGAGAGTGCTGGAACTCCTGTTTCTCCTGTCACTGTCCTCCTTCGCTAATTTTTTTCCGTGTCTTATCTACCCTGTAAACAGTCCAGCATGCTCCCAAACACTCGCTTCTCCCTCTATTCCTCACTATACATGCATGCATCTTACACACTATACAACCTTTTCAAAATTTATATTTAAAAAAAAATGGCATCATTGAGCCTTGTTTTTGGCTTCCTCCATCTTCTGTTGCGGGGTTACTTTGGCGGGCGGGCGCTCGCCCTTTACCCCTCCTTTCTACATAAAAAAAATATGTATATATACTCGTATGGAGGATGTGGAACTCAAATCTGTTGTTTTACTGAAAGAAGAGATCCTTTACAAACATAAATGAGATTAAGAATGTATGATCGGAGAAGATAAGTGAAAATGCTTCTGAACGGAAAAACAAGTAATCTGTAATAATATGGTTATGCACATAGACTGAGTCATAGAAAAATGGTAGAAATGGGATTTGGCATTATAACGATGGGATATACATGGAGAAGTCTTTTTAAAAGAAGATGTGACCTGATTTTGTGCATGATTTTTCCCAGAAATCTGACAAAAAATGTAGGTAACATAAAAACAAATTGTAAAATATATTGAAAAATAGAGACCCTTGGTCTCATTTGATGTGTCATTATAATGTAAAAACATGGTTTTAGATTATTTTGATGTATGAAAGATCATTTAATGATGGATGTTTAGGACAGGACTGATATGGTAACACTTCTGGTGATGATTATGCAAATGTTTTACTGCTAGATAGGATATGTTATTGTATCCCCTTTCTTTACATTTCATGTCCTCAAAACAAAGTGTATCTTTACCTGATGGCACATTTGCTGGCGACATTGAAGCCGATAATTCAAAGAATCTATTTCCTTTTCTTGAGACATGAAAAGACATTAATGGTAAAGACTATATTTGAAAGGCTTCATATATTAATACCTTTTACTACCATCACTTAGAAATGTACCACATTATAAATCATTTCGCGCGAAATCAATTATTCTCATTACTGTACAGTAGGTCACGATAACTTTAATTATTATAAGGTACACTTTCCCATTTCGGTCATTCTTGAACTTAAAAAACAAATGAGACTTTCCGTCTTCGTCTCAAATCTTTGTTTTTTTTTAGTTTTTGTTTTGAGATGCGATGAAAAGCAAATCTAATTTACGATCTGCATCGGTCATCTTATAACACACATTTTCTAGCAACTATTTTGAATAAAGTGGAATGCAACATTGGTATTTCACTCAACAAAGATGTAAACATCATAAATATTTTGTGATTTAAATGAAAAATTGGTTATTATTTTCGTGTCTTTTACGTTCTAAACTAAACAAAGGTAATGTAAATCTCAAATGCGTTTCAGGCTCTTTCAAGTTAAACAAAACAAAGTACAGTTCAGTTATAAATATAAATTAGAATAACTAAATATAATTAGTTTTATCTTTTAAAAATAAAATTTCTTATTTCATCATCAAGTGATACTAATTACATTAACTATTATGTACCTGTCATTGAGTTGCCATTGCCTTCGGCGGTTGTGATGACAAACAGCAGAAATATCACCACAAAAATTCTTTGGAATGAAAGTAAAAGATTGTAAAGTTGCATTTTAAAGCTTTAAATAACTATCATTAAAAGTTTATTATTTATATTAGAGGAAACTACAATTAAGGACGCAAATGTCAAACTTAAATGAAAACTTCAATTTTTTTCTTCTATGAAGTGAAGCAAATCAAAATATAAATTCGCAAGAAAGAAGAGACTCTTTTCTCTCTTTATATTGCTTTTATATTCCCCCTCAAACCCCATCCCTTATTTCCTGCCTCTGATTCTCTGACGTATGCTTGAGAGCAGATGAACCTATAATCTGTTTAGAGGAAAGTGAAGGATAAAACCTTTGCCCTTGACCAGAAAAATAGGAACTAAACATTTCAGATCACGTATTTACCTTTTGGTTCTTTTAAACTTTTAAAATGACGGACAGATACGTGTTTCAAATCTGCATGAATAATATTTTAAATGTATGTACTTGATCTCCTTTAGAATGAGAAAACATTTATTGTAAGTAAATTTTGAGGTATTTATGACTGAATTTTCGTAAACTTCAATTAATTATTAATAGGTAGATGCATATATTTAATATATAAGTAAATTTGTGCTTCATTTACTGTATTTGGGTAAAACATTTACATATTACATGTTTTTAAAACTGTAAACAGAATTGACAGTAAAAGACACAAAGACAAAGGATTTACGTCTTATCTAAATTTTACCTTTATCTTTACCTTTAAGAACGCCCGTTTAGATTTATGTTAACATTTTAATTAAAAGTATTAAAATTAAGATGACTGAAAATATACATGTACTTTCTTATCTTTAAAGTTTATACCGTTATTCAGCTTCAAATACCAAGATAATTGTCAAGTACAAATCATCGGTGTGTGTGTGTGTGTGTGCGTGTGCGTGTGTGTAGTTTTAACGGAACAAACAATGAAAAGCAATAGTTTATTATTTAAAACAAAATTTTGGTTTGGAAGTGGACATAAGTAGAATGGCCGCAAAATGGACGAGCGCAGAGCATTGCAATGTTGATGAAATGTTGCAAGGTGCTAACCCCCCCCGTGCCACTCCCACCCCCATGTGCCAAAAAGGGGGAACCCACCCCAGCAAGCTGGAGGGAGTCCACCTAACCTCTTTGGGGGAGAAGTGGGACGGCCTAACCCCCCGAAGGGGTATACCTAACCTAAGAGAGAGAGAGAGAGAGAGAGAGAGAGAGAGAGAGAGAGTGCGGAAGACAGAGCATCCTACACCTGGAAGATCCAGGTGCATAATGGGACCTCAGGGTAGCATCACTTGGCTTAGAACTCGAAATCCGTCAATTGGCTTAAACAGCGAAAAAGCGCACTACATCCCCCCCCCCCGACTGTATACGCCCATAGATCCCCTATTATTACACACACACACACACACACATATATATATATATGTATATCAGAGGCGTTTTTATAGGGTAGGCAGGGTAGGCTTTGCCTGACCATTAATTTTGTCAAACTTAGAAGCATAATATATCAATGTAAATTAGCGCAATTAGACAAAATCTGTCGACCGCGCCCTCTTAATCCAATATCATATGATTTCTTTTATTCATATTAGCTATTACAACCTAAAACGCCCTACCTACCTTCAATGTATAATAAAATTCAACTAGTGTGGCGGATTTGATATATGCCATTTTTAATACAGAGTAAATGTACATATAGTCAGCGCGCGGACTTTCCGACTAAATGATACATTTTGCACGCTTACGCTCATTATGAAGCCATCCCGTATGAAGAAATATGAGAAACTACGACTTTGGGGGGGTATAGGAAGAAGATTGATAGGCGAATGGTGTATGACATCACAAGGGGATGGGGGGTGTTTGCGCGAATATACAAATCGCTTAGTCTTTAGTATGACAAGTCTAACAACGTGTGAGTGATAGATGTGATCTATGTGCTTTCTTTTGAATATAAGTTACTATTCTATTACCTTATTGTAATGGAAATTAGTGTCGACTACTTATTAAAAAACAATTTTTTAAAATTGGAAAGAGAACTGCAAATTCAGATTAAAAACTCAGGTAGGCCTAAATTAAATAATTTCAAAATAATAACATCTGATAAACAAGGCAATAGAGCCTTCTCTAATGATTGATTTAGCAAAAAAATATGGCTGACTGGATGGCCAATAAGACAGAAATTGTTCTATTGGCCTTGTTTACTTTTTAATAGTGATTCTGGAGACGAGGTATGGAGTAAAGAAGGCTATCAAGATCTTAAAAATTTGAGCAAACCACGTACAAAACACGAATCATCAAAACTGCATTTAGAATGTGTAATGAAATTAAGTTTGTTTGCCAAGTATATATATATATATATATATATGTATATGTGTGTGTGTGTGTGTGTGTGTATACAGGGTGTTTCAGGAGGAAAGGTAAATACTTCGGGACGTGATAGTATCGGTCATTGTGAGAAAAAAAGTTCATATAAACATGTGTCTAATACTGAATGGTTACAGAGATAGAGCTGTTTGAATCTACAAATACAAAAGCATTGTTAATGGTAATCAAGAAAGAGAAACCAATTACTGTTTCTAACATTTAATGTTTAAAGAATGGCATTTTGAATGGTATCAGATGCAGAAATGACAAATTTGTTACAGTTTACAATACGTTTTCGAAAATCCCACCGTCAACCTCAATGCACTTTGCACTCGTGTGCGAAGATCGCGTATTGTTCGTCTGAGTTGATCTTGACGTTCCTTTATGTGGGCAGCAGCATCCAAAATGTGCGCGAGCAATTCGTCTCGTGTATCCACCTTCTTTTGTAAACTTGACTTTTCATCCACCCCACAAACAATAATCTAACGGAGAGAGGTCTGGAGACCTTGGTGGCCATTGAATGGGACCACCGCGGCCGATCCATCGACCAGGGAAAGTTTGATTTAGGTATTGCATCACCAGACGGGTAGAATGTGGAGGAGCTCCGTCATGCTGAAAGTACATACCAGCGCGTGTAGCCAAAGGAACATCCTCCAATAGTCCTGGCAATTCATTTTGCAGAAATTCTAGGTAACTTTGTCCTGTAAGACGATTCTCTAAAGTAACAGGGCCAATCAGCTGATCATCGATGATACCGCACCACACATTGGCAGAGAAGCGATGTTGAAAATTTGTTTCCACAGTGGCATTTGGATTTTCGTCTGACCACCGATGAGAGTTACGAGTGTTGTTGATACCGTCACGGGTGAAAGTAACTTCATCGTTGAAGAGTATCAATCGAAGCAATCGGCGATTAGCATTTACCCAATGACAAAATTCCAGTCGCATGGCAGCGTCTCCTGGTTGAAGGTGTTGTACACGCTGTACATGATATGGATGCAAGCCTTCCTCACGTAATGTTCGCCATACTCTTGTGTGTGGTACACCGAGACGTGTAGAAATTCTTCGTGAGCTAGTAGTAGGACTACGCTCTACCAACTGAAGAATGTTTCCCACTTCATCCACATCTTGTTGACCTTCACGTTCAGATGAAACATAAGCGCTGGGAAGTGTACCAATCTCACGCAATGTGTTGAAAACCCTGGTAAACACTCTTCGATCCGGAATTCGGCTGTTGCACTTCCATCGCGAAAACCGTAGACATACACCATATCTGCATATTCGGCATTTGTGAAGGTGTGTGGCATTCTTAACACTGCTTCATACACCAATGTCACTCACAACAGTCAGCTGTCGATTGGCTTATGTTACATGCTTACATTACAGCTTACATGGCTCATGGTTATAGGGGAGGGAAGGGGGAGGAAGAGCTGCGCGCGCATCAGACTCAAACAGCTCTATCTCCGTAACCATTCAGAATTAGACACATGTTCATATTAACTTTTTTCTCACAATGACCGGTACTATCACCTCCCGAAGTATTGACCTTTCCTTCTGAAACACCCTGTATATATAAAATAATAATTGAAGGTCGCGCGTCTTAAGGTACCTAAGCGCCACCACAGGAGAAAACGTGTTTTTGATGGATATCACTATTTTCACCCTTCCTCTATCGCGTGGTTTGGGTTATAATGACCTTACGACACGAAGTATGGTTGAAAACCTTATGAAGCGAACTACTTTTTTAATCTCTATCGCCAGCTGGGCTCTGCCGCCCAGATGTGATACGCGTCTTAAGGCCCCAATATCCCGTTCAACTGGTGGGGGTGGGGGTGGGACGCTCAGTCTCTGGGTGGCGGGAACAGCAGGAGGAGCGCGAGCCAATGAAAACATGGCAGCCACGCCACTCTGCTTTCTGATTGGCCACCCGTTCCATGCGCCGAGAGGGACACGACACAAACATCCCGCCAGTACCTTAAGACTCGCGTTGCTGTTAGCAGGTGTCATATGTTCGTGCTCATATTGCTGAATATTGTGTGGATTATTCTATTCACCCGGCTTCTAACTATTATCAACGTGTGCAGCAATGTCTCATCGTGCTAGTGATAGTGACGAAAAATCAATGGAATCATTCTGTGCCAGAAATCGCACCCAAAGTTCGGCATAATAAGAAAATCACAAAATTAAAAAAAATATATATAAAATATAAAATATGAAACTCTATTCCAAAAACTCATCAACATCTTCATTAGCATACTTCGAACTCTAATTTAGCCAAAAATGAACGTTCTAGCTCAATTAATAACAGAGATACTATTGCTAGAATACTGCTGAACTTTGGAGGCGATTTCTGGCGAATTTTAATTTTGGCGCTTAGGTACTTTAAGACGCGGGACCCCTCATTATATATTTATATATTTATATATATATCAGGGATGGGAAACCGAAATGAATTTCGATTCGAGTTTCGATTTCAGTTCATAGTTTTGAGAAATATCGATTTCGATTTCGATTTCAGTTTCTCAGATTTCAATATAATATGTTCATTATTTACATATAATATGAGCTTTTATCTATTATTTCTGCACACTTATTCCAAATAAAAAAGTTGTGCTATTGGATGATTATTTACATTTAATCAGTACTATATCTTGAAGTTGTCTTCATTTTTTTTTCAGTAAACTTTTTCATATTTCTACAACTTCCCAATTAAGTTGTAAGATTATCTTGATTTGGCATGAGTGGAAAATAACATGGTTGCTAGTAGATAAATTTGTAATTAATAATATTTAGAAGGAAATTAAACAAAAAAAAGTGATAACATTTTATTAAATGTACAACAATTATAATTACAAGTTAAAATTTGATCGAACAACTAAAATGTTGTCTATGTTTTCAGGTAATAAATTGTTCCTTTGAGGACTTAAACCCATTCTAAAAATAGAAAATAGTCTTTCTACGCTTACTTGAGTCTAGGAGAAGCATGCACAACTAAAGCTAATTTATACAGATCTTCATATTTAAATTTCATAGCATTTGATCTTTATATTTATGAATAAGTCAGATCTTTGAACTCAAATGATCTGAATTTTGGAATGATTAGGATTATTCCTGACTTATCTTCCAAAGTATCATAAAATTCCAACAAGTGACTGTCATTAGTGGTTCTCAGCTCATTTTGAGGATTAACAAAATTTCCCAGGCAATGATGTTTCCGGCGAATGACATGGAATCCTCCAATTGATATTTGGTTTCTAATTCTCTCTTTCTCATAAAGACGCTCTTAGTTGCTGCTAAATACTCTTAGGGACCAGCCTAAAACCGCCCTCCTTTGAGGGAGGAGAATATATTTATCAGATCAACGCAGTCAAAGCACCCTGTTTCTATTTATATATATAAAAAAAAATCAGGGATAAATAAACAAAACTGGATGGAATGTAAGGAAGCTAATACATCTTAAAATTTCACGCCTTTATGTTACCTATTTGAGGAGTCAGGTATCATAAAAGTAGCCGTCTTTAATCGCCAGAAGTTGGTCAACTCTCCTTTAATAGAAAGCAGTTTGAATATTAAATTTTATTTCTTAATTTCGGTTTGAACTGATATTTTTTATCGATTTCGATTCCGATTCAATTTTTTTTATTCTTTTCGGTTTCGGTCTAAATTTCGATTTCGGTTTTTCCAAAAATATCAGTTTCGGTTTTTTTTCGATTTCGCTTCAAGAAAAAATATCGGTTTTATCGGTTTATCGATTTCGATTTCGATTCGGTTTCCCATCCCTGATATATATATATATATATATATATATATATATATATATATATATATAGTCTACATAATATTCAGCCTACCCAGTGTACCAGTCCAAGAACCGCCTCTGATAGATATATATATAATATATATATAAAACAGATGCATGTAAAGCCCCAATAACAAAATATGTACGAGCATAACCACCAACACAGCACCGCAACCACCAATCGTCTAAGTATAGCTTACCATCACCTAACCAAACCCACCTTACACATAACTTTTAATTACCAGCTCCCGATAGACCGACAAGAACTCTAAATACGATCCAATTTATAGACAAAGCTATTAAGCATAAAAAATATGTTTATCGGGCAGACCAACAAGGCAGTGCTGCCACTCAGATTTTTAGGAAATCCCAAGAATTGACCTCAAAAAATCCCAAGAATAACAAAAAAATCCCAAGATAATAAAAACATTAAAATAAACAAAGAAAACATTAAACTTACTCTATTTTAATTATATTCCTCGTCAGGCTGTCTTCTTCGACGTCTGCAGAAAGACGGACAGTCTCATTATTTTCTTTTTGCTCTTAAGTCTTTTTTCATATCTTTTATGTACTGTGCCGCCTTCAAGCTCTCTTATTAATGTTTTTGTCGGCTGTCAGGTAGTACAAGTTGCTTCATTTCTAGTTAAGCAGTGTTTTGCCAACAGCCTATCTTTTACAGTTTCTGTTTTTAAGGCATTAGTTATTTTTGTTTTCACACGGTTCACCTTCGAGAAAATTCTCTCAACACATGCGGATGAATGTGGCAAAACGGTTAAGTTTGTCATGAAATAGGACAATAAAGAAAATTTACTATTATTTAAGCCATCCTTGATGTTACTTAATGAATGCCAATACTTCGGGATAATCTCCGTAGGAATAGTCAATTTATCTGCAGAAAGTCGAAAGCTCCTCCACTGGTCGTCTAGTTCATTTAGCTTGGGTTCCGGTACAAGTGAAGGAAATGTACAGCCAAAGGTGTGATAGTTGATGGCGACTGGTGAATGTCACTTGCTACTTTTGGGTCCAACACTCTTAATTTTGAGACGATACCGTCTTCACTGAATGGAAATCTTTCTTAATTTGGAAGGCAAGTTCTACAAGAACCTTTAAGCAATCATTTCTAAATCTCTTTGTGCAAGCATCATCTTTAAATGGTTCATTGATCAAATGAGATATTGCTCTACCACCAAGATAAACGTCTTCTATGTTTTTATGGTTGTTTTTAATGCAGGGGTCAATTTCAGATAATTTCGTTGTTTGCAAAATTTCGTCTTAATAAAGAAACTAAGTATGTTCTTGTACTCGAATGATACCGTTAGGTACAGTTGATGCAGTCTAAAGCGTTCTGACTGAAAATCTAAATTAAGTGCATTCACTTTCTGCAGGATGTATTGGAGAAAAAAGAAGCATGTGCTTGGTTCCGCAGTTGATTAGAGTTTCATAAATTTTGTAGCCACTATCAATTTTATCTGTCTTTGACTCACTCTGAAAGTACAGAACTAAAGCATCGTACTGTTCTAAATAACTGATATTACTTTTTCTCTCAAGAGCCACCTGGTTTGAGCAGTTTGGGAATTTTGTGTTTGGTTGTGTTGGCAACGTCTTGAATAAGTGAAAAATCTCTTTGCCTTTTACTGCTTCGGGAGAAGTAAGTTAAATCTTTAAGAAAAGTTTCTAAGTATGATGGTAAAACACTGACTGCGTGACTAGCACAAAGGGCAAATGAATGGCAAACACATCCCATGACAAAGACTGATGGGACATCATCAGTCAACAGTTTTTGAAAACCACTGTTTACTCCCATCATGGAGGAACAGTTATCGCTGCCAAAACCGATGATATTGTCTAGAGCAGAGCTTTCCAAACTTTTAACGTTGGCGACAAACTATTTAAGCATAACAATTTTCACGACACATTAATTAATTTTTGTTATCAAATATCAAATATCAGATAATTTTTCAGTAGGTGGTTTATCTTGCAGCCGATTTTGCTGATGTTAGAAAATCTAGAAGAGGAAGAACCATTGTTGTCCCAAGGCGATATGATGACTAAGCTGATTGATGCAGCATTGCTTGTATATATTAAGTTAAGGTGTATATATATCCATCTCATAATTGTAAGGTTAGTGAAAAATTCACTTAATTTAGAGCTAGCATTTTTGGGCTCTTGTGGCATCAGTGTTTGGGACTCTGGTGGCATCATTTTGGGGCGCTGCGCGTCTTTTCTACTCGTTTGTGGGATGTCGTACGTACGTACAGGGTGTGGTCTGATAGAGAGCTCTCTTGCAATTCAGTTTGGTTGTTTAGATACAAGATTGTTGCATCGTGCAATAGTCCAGGTTGCGTTGTTGTTGCAAGGTTGAGAAAGAAGACCATAAATAGTACCCTTTTTGTTTACATTAAATTCATGTAACTAAGGTCTAAGGTAGGCCCGCATCGAGTCAGCAACCCTGAGGTAGGACCTAATAGGATCTCAAATCCGTAAGTTTTAATGTTAGCTTAACTTGGGCTACAGGTAGAACTGGCCCTTTAGAATTTGGCCGTTCACGGCTCAGCTGGGATTTTGAACCCGACAAATAAATAAAATAACATGGTCCTTCAGAACCGGATTCTACCCCAAGACTGAGTCAGTGACTATTTTTTCGGCAAGTTCTGATTGTGCAAATTGTAGCCCAAGTTAGGCCTAGACGGTTTGAGTATTATTGAGTTAAGGTCCCAGGGTAAAAAGTTTGGTCGCCCAATTGCGAAACTTGGCCAGTCGTCTGTCGTTGTTTTGGTCTACATTTTACCGGTTTGGTTAATTTGGGTTATTATTGAATTAAGGTCCCAGGGTAGAAAGTTTGGTCGCCCAATTGCGAAACTTGGCCAGTCGTCTGTCGTTGGTTTGGCCTACATTTTACCGGTTTGGTTAATTTTGGGTTATTATTGAATTAAG
Organism: Bathynomus jamesi; assembly: GCA_023014485.1. Taxonomy (NCBI): domain Eukaryota; kingdom Metazoa; phylum Arthropoda; class Malacostraca; order Isopoda; family Cirolanidae; genus Bathynomus; species Bathynomus jamesi. Next base: position 25,240 of record JAJOZX010001328.1, read on the forward strand.
GTCCCAGGGTAGAAAGTTTGGTCGCCCAATTGCGAAACTTGGCCAGTCGTCTGTCGTTGTTTTTGGCCTACATTTTACCGGTTTGGTTAATTTGGGTTATTATTGAATTAAGGTCCCAGGGTAGAAAGTTTGGTCGCCCAATTGCGAAACTTGGCCAGTCGTCTGTCGTTGTTTTTGGCCTACATTTTACCGGTTTGGTTAATTTTGGGTTATTATTGAATTAAGGTCCTGGGGTGGAAAATTTGGTATTCTATACTGGTGTTGGTTAGTACCCCACCCAGCAATTCAGTTTATTTGAAAGTAAAATTTGCGTTTGATCAGTTTGGTTAAGTATTTCTGCCAATTCAGCTCATTTGGCATTGAGCCCAATTGTTTGTTTGCATTGAAGATGAGTGCATCTGAATTGAACAAATTTATAAAAAGGAGAAGCGCCTACAAAGGTCTAATTACAAAGGTCATTGCCACTATAGATTCTGCCATAGAGCAAGAGGATTTACGCTTAGTGACTGCGCAGCTTTCCATATTAGAAACTAAAAAGGTTGCTCTAAGTGAGGTAAATGTTAAAATTGAGGCTCTTATGGAAGAGGATGAAATAGAAAATAACATAATTTACTTTGAAGAGATTATTGATGATATAATTAAAGTAGGCCTCCGAGCAAAAGAGTTTAGCAGCTCAGTACAGTTAGAGACCAGGTCTAATAATGAAACACAACACTCAACAAATGATGTTTGTGAAGTTAAGGTTAACAGATCTGTAGTTCAATTACCGAGGCTTGTACTCAAACCATTTTCTGGGAGTATTCAGGAATGGCAAAGATGGGCAGACAGTTTTCAATCAGCAGTTCATTCTAGTCAAGTGTTAAGTGCCGTGGAGAAGTTTAATTATTTGCAGTCCCTCTTGGAAGGGGAGGCAGCAAAGACTATAGCAGGATTAGCATTAACAGAGGCTAATTATAATGTGGCTTGGATATATTAAAGAAACGGTTTGGTAAGCCAGAGATCTTAATTAAAAGCCACCTCCGTGCACTTTTAGCTATACCTCCTGTTAATAATCCTAATAGTGTCAAGGAGTTACGGCAGTTATATGATGAATTTGAAATTAGAACTAGGTCCTGGATAACTTGGGTGTAGGAATGGAAAGGTATGGTATAATGTTGGTTCCTACACTGGAGTCTAAATTGCCTAGCTCAATTTTGCTTGAATTAAGTAGGGGACACTCTACAAAACATGTGTACATCCCCCTTCAGCAGATGTTAAGTCTTTTAGGCACAGAATTAGCAAGACGAGGGAATTGAGTTTGCACAGTGGGATGGTAAACAAGGGGACAAAGGCAGGCACAGCACCAAAGTTTCCACAAAAAGGAATAACCCAGGTACAGTGTCAGCTCTACATGCATCCTCTGAGAATAAATTAAAGGGAATCAAGGAATGCATATTTTGCGAAGGCAACCACAAGTCATATAAATGTGAGGTGGCTGAGGCATTACCCTTTGAGGAGAGAAAGGACAGGGTAACTAAGCCCACAGCATGTTTTAAATGTTTTTTGAAAGGTCACAGAGCAAGGTTTTGTAAGTTTAAATTTTGTGCAAAAAATGTCATGGTAGGCATCAGCCATTATTGTGTGAACACACTCCTAGTAGGCCTACCCCAGAAGTAGAGACATCAATGGCACATGCCACTGCTATGCAAGGGAGTAAAAGTAAAGGGGGATTATTGCAAACGACTGCAGCCTTATTAATTGGGAATGAGGGAGAAGCTACTGTAAGAGTGTTGTTTGATAGTGGTAGCCAGTGTAGTTTTATTAAGACCAGAATTTCCAGAAAATTGAAGTTTAAAGAACTTAAGAGGGAAAATTTAAGAATTTCTGGGTTTGGGGATTCCGTTCAAAACCGAACCAAATTTAAGAAGGTAGAAGTTCTGGTTAAAGGGTTGTTACCGCAAAGTCCCACTATCAAGGTCCAAGCTGTAGAGATTGAGGAACTTTGTGCTCCAGTCACTACTTGTTTAGATATGGCATGTGTCCATGAATTGCAAGTTAAAGGAATTAATTTGGGCAATAATAAGTTTGAAGGAACAGAAGATATTAGTCTTTTGATTGGAGCTGACTATTATTGGGACTTCATCACTGGTAATATTGTCCGCACATCTCGAGGCCCGGTAGCTATTGAAAGTAAGCTAGGCTGGATGCTACATGGTAGTTATTGCAATGAAATGGAAGTTAAGGCTCTTTTTGTTAAGATTGAGGAGAACAGCCATGGTCTGGAAAGGCATTTGAAAGCGTTTTGGGAACTTGAATCTATTGGCATAAAGGACAAACAGGCAAGTACAGTGAACAATGATGTTTTAGAGCAATTTGAAAAAGGGATTGGATTTACTGTAGAGATGGTTGCTATGAAGTTGGCCTACCATGGAAGGATTCTTGCAAACCCGGTTCAAACCTTCAGCTAGCTAATCGGAGGTTGGAGACTTCATTGTACAGGCTAAGAAAAAATGAGGAGTTGTTAATTGAATAGAATGAGGCCATCCTAAGTTATGTAAGGGAGGGCTATGCTGAAAGGGTGCAAGGTGAGCTGGTGAGCCAGGAGGCACATTATCTGCCACACCATGCAGTGGTACGGCGATACAAAACTACCACCAAACTGAGGGTAGTTTTTGATGGCTCAGCCAAGGACAAAGGTGGTGGGTCCTTGATGACTGTTTGGATGCTGGGCCAAATTTAAATGCAGATTTATTTTCCTTGTTCTGAGATTCAGGTTTGGTAGAGTAGCATTGACTGCAGATTTGAAGCAAGCTTTTTTGCGGATAAAGTTAAAACCAGAGGACAGAGATGCAGTAAGGTATCTGTGGGTGGATACGAAAGACTTGTTGGAAAATGAACCTAAGGTTCAAGCATATAGAATGAAGTCAGTGTTGTTTGGCCTCAGCTCTAGTCCATTTCTGTTGGCACTACTATGCAATACATTTTAAGAAATATTCTGAAGTCTATCCTAACACTATTGAACACATAAGGAAAATTTTTATGTTGATGATTTACTGTGTTCCGTGGATAATACAGAAATGGCTAAACAGATATTCATGGAGGCTAGAGCTATAATGAGGGAGGCTGGCATGGAGCTTAGAAAATGGCAGACCAATCATTCGCAATTACAGGAGTTTATGAGTCATTCCTGTGTAGTACCTGATGCAGCAGAAAGTAGTGAGGATTCTGGTATTAAGGAGTTGTGGGCAATAGACGCAAAGGTGCTAGGCATTGTTTGGCAGCAAGATGATGATTTGTTTACCTTCAATGGGAAATCTTTAGTAGAGCTGGCTGAGAATGAGACAAGGTGGACAAAACGTACAGCTCTTAGTTTGGCTTCAAAGGTCTTTGATCCTCTTGGATTCCTGGCTCCATTGTGATAAAGTCAAAAATTTGGTTTCAGAGCCTCTGGGAAATTGGACTTGGTTGGGACCAAGAGTTACTGATCATATGGTGGTAAGGTGGAAATATTGGTTCAAAGAATTGGCACATCTTGGAGACATTGAAATCCCAAGATGGTACTTTGGAGAGTTGAACCAGAGTCCAGACAATTTGGAGCTGCACATCTTTTGTGATGCAAGTGAGGAAGCCTATGCAACTTTATTTATATTAGAGGCACATTGCAAGAGGAAGTAAGTTGCAGGTTGATTGCTGCAAAGAGCAGAGTAGCACCTTTGAAAAGGCTTTCTGTTCCAAGGTTGGAATTGATGGTTGCCGTTATTGCTAGTCGGCTTGCAGTTACAGTGCAAAAGTCTTTGGCCCTCTATGAAATTCCAAGCTATTATTGGACAGACTCCACTATAGTTTGGCACTGGTTAAGAAGTCAAGCAAGGAAATGGAAACCATTTGTTGCCAATAGGGTGGAGGAAATTCAAGCGCACACAGATCCCAAGCAATGGAAGCATTGTCCAGGCATCCAAAACCCCGCTGATTTACCAACACGAGGAATTTCAGTGAAAGATCTTTCACAGTCAAGTTTGTGGTGGAATGGGCCAGAGTGGCTAAAACTTGGAAGTGAAACCTGGCCTTCTAATCAGCCTATTGTAGGAGAATGCCAGCTGAAGAAGCATGGGTGAGTGAGGTGAGAAAATGCGCTGTGAACAGTTGTCAAGTTATGCAGCAGGACCCCATATTGAGGCTTGAGGACATTAGCAGTCTGAAAAGATTGTTAAGAGTGACAGCATGGGTATATAGATTTACCAACAACATTAAGGGGAGAAACAAGACGGAAAGAATTCTGAGCAGTAATGAGATTCAGCAAGCCAGAAAATACTGGGTGGTATATGTGCAGAAGGAAAAATTTGGTGAAGAGAGGAATTGCTCACCAGCCATCCTTACAGGTTCTACCAACACATTTTGCTCTCAAGGGTTTGGATGTGTTTTTAGATCAGGATTTATTGAGGTAGGAGGTAGACTACAGTTTTCTGGGCTTCCAGAGGAGAAAGACATCCAATCTTGCTACCTTTCTGGGGGTCACTTTGTGGACCTTTTGATCCTGGATACTCATCATAAGCTGTTACATGCTGGAGTTAGAGAAGTGATAATAGAGATCAGACAACAGTTTTGGATTCCCAAAATTAGACAAGTAGTAAAAAAGGTCTTGCATAAATGTGTGGTTTGCAAGCGTTGGAGTGCAAAGCCTTATTACGAAAAGGTGGCTCCACTTCCAAGAGAACGGTGTGTCTATACTGCCCCATTTGATGTAGTGGGAGTAGACTTTGCAGGTCCAGTCTATGTGTATGAGCAAGGGAGTCTAACAAAGGTTATATGTCTCTTCACATGTGCTACCACCAGAGCAATCCATTTGGAGTTGGTAAGCAATTTAAGTAGTGATGTATTTCTTTTGGCCTTTAAAAGGTTTGTGAACAGAAGGGGTTTCCCAAATAAAATCATATCGGATAATGCAAAAACCTTCAAAAAGGCTGCAAAGGAACTCCCAAGAAGTTTGGTCCTTGCTAAAAGAGGAAGGATTCCAATCCTACTTTTCACACAAGGGGTACAGTGGGAGTTTATTGTTGAAGAGCACCATGGTGGGGTGGATTTTTGGAAAGGCTAGTGAGAAGTGTAAAGTGTCCATTAAAGAAACTTTAGCTAATGCTCATTTGAGCAAAGAAGAATTCTCTACTGTTTTATGTGAAGTAGAAGCAATGGTGAACAGTAGGCCTATCACTTTTGTTTACAACAGTATGCAGGATGCAGAGCCATGACACCAATCATTTCTTTTGTGGTAAACGATTAACATCAAGCCCCAGTGTGCCAGAAGACCTGCAGCCTATCCAGAGCACTCAAGGAGAGGTAACCAGACGGTTCAGGTACCTTGAAGAGCTACAAGATCAGTTATGGAAGAGGTGGCAGATGGAATACTTGCCAGTACTCAATTATTACCCATCAGGCAAGGTAAAGGGCTCCAATGCAAATTGTATCAAGGTGGGAGAAGTGGTAATGATTGGGGATGAAAGACCAAGGCAATGCTGGAAGCTTGGCATAATTGAAGAGTTGTTTGTTGGCAAAGACAATTTAGTTAGGTCTGCACTGGTAAAGACTTCAGGAGGAAAGTTAAAGGGACCTATACAAAAACTCTATGCTTTAGAAATCGGCAAAAACACAGATAGTCAAGATGAAACATTTGAGTTACAGCCTCATGGAGAAGGCTTGGCTAACCTTGCAGAATGTAACGACAACAATGCCTCTTCGGTGGGGAGTGTTAGAAAATCTAGAAGAGGAAGAACCATTGTTGTCCCAAGGCGATATGATGACTAAGCTGATTGATGCAGCATTGCTTGTATATATTAAGTTAAGGTGTATATATATCCATCTCATAATTGTAAGGTTAGTGAAAAATTCACTTAATTTAGAGCTAGCATTTTTGGGCTCTTGTGGCATCAGTGTTTGGGACTCTGGTGGCATCATTTTGGGGCGCTGCGCGTCTTTTCTACTCGTTTGTGGGATGTCGTACGTACGTACAGGGTGTGATCTGATAGAGAGCTCTCTTGCAATTCAGTTTGGTTGTTTAGATACAAGATTGTTGCATCGTGCAATAGTCCAGGTTGCGTTGTTGTTGCAAGGTTGAGAAAAAGACCATAAATAGTACCCTTTTTGTTTACATTAAATTCATGTAACTAAGGTCTAAGGTAGGCCCGCATCGAGTCAGCAACCCTGAGGTAGGACCTAATAGGATCTCAAATCCGTAAGTTTTAATGTTAGCTTAACTTGGGCTACAGGTAGAACTGGCCCTTTAGAATTTGGCCGTTCACGGCTCAGCTGGGATTTTGAACCCGACAAATAAATAAAATAACAGTTGATACAAAAATCAAAATTTTCAAAATACAAAAAACACTAATGTGTCGCGACACACCAGTTTGGAAAGCTCTGGTCTAGAGGAATATTTCTCTCTTGTAAAAGATCTTTGACAGCATTATAAAGGCTTTGAGCAGTTCCGTTTTCTACAGAAACTGTATCCAACAATGCATCAACTACATCCTGTTTATCAGCATCGAAATAACGAACCACAATTGCCAAAATTTGAGTGACGGAAATATCTGTGCTTTCGTCTATGATAATTGAAAATTTTTGTTTCTTGCAAATATCAGTTAGTGCTAACTTTTCATGAAATGCTATTCCATCCTGAATAACATAAGAAATTTTAGTTTTGTTCATTGCTACCTTCGTAGCAATCTGACTGTCAGGGAATGCCCGTTTACATACAGCTACAAAGTGCTCAGCATGAGCAAACGGTATGTTATGCTCAGAAAAAAAACCAGCAATAAGGAATTCACTCTTGGCTATTTGTTCGGATTCTGTAGATTGTTTTTTATTAAGAAATTGAGTGATGTCAATATTAGATTTTGCACTTTCGAAATTAGTTTTATGTTTTGCAGAATTTTTATGCTTAATTAGTGATGATCTATTTGCATTTTTCAATGTAAAGTTGCAACACTTACAATAACTGGCATCTTTATTGTTCTTGTCCTGCTGTAGCCAATCTTTAAACTTGGGATCTTTTAGCCATTCCTCATTAAAGGTTTGGTTATACCACTTGATTTTCTTCTTTGGCGATTCCATAATTATTGGTAAAACCGTGATTATATAATTAATACGTTGAAAAAGCACACTTTAAAGAATAAGTCTACCGCAAATCGCAGAGCACAACATTCACTGACCACTGCACGACGCTGCAAAGGGTGAAGGGAAACTAATGCACCAAACCAGCGTTGCCAAAGCTTTTTTTCAAACAAAATAAACAAATCTAGAAGCCAAACCTATCTAGGATAATGGGCTACATAGCTATTTATAAAAGATAAAAATAAAAAATTCAGCGTTATAATATCAGAATTAAAAAATTGAAACTTAATTTTTTATTACAGCTAAATTTTTTAGAGAAAATAGAAATAATAAAAGGAACTAGTTTTTCACGCGTAAGAAAAAATCGGTGCTCCGTTTCAGCTGGCTCTGACTACTGACTAGACGAGACGCCGCACACCATTACGACTTAACCTTGTTCAAAACATGTTTTGAACGGCAATCAAACTAGTACAAGCGACTGTCGTCATGACAAATTTGTTATATTACCAATAATATGACAAAATGAATTTTATGGATTTATAAAAATTAATAAAGGATCGTAATGAAAACTACATAAATAGTAACAAATTTCGTTAAAGTAGTAACAAAAGTACAAACAAGATATAAAGTAACAAATTTGTTACTATAGTAACAACTTCGGCAACGCTGCTGACCAAACGCAGTCTAATTAAACGGTTACTGAACGAAAAGTAAACAAGAACTAGTGTACAATACCTGTTGTATGTCTTCAGTACTTATCTCTCATTTTAATTATTTAATAATTATTACCAGTCTTTTCATGTATAATATAATTCGCTCTATATAATTGTTTTTTAATGAAAACAAGAAGAAATTAATGATAATTTTCACTTTAACTTAGTTGGTATGAAAAATCCCAAGATTTCGACAGTTTTTCAAAATATATCCCCAAATCCCAAGGTCGAGGCTGAAATCCCAAGAACTTGGGAAAAATCCCGAGCAGTGGTAGGCCTGCAACAAGGTCTCTAAATACATTTCAAATACAAAACTATTAAACAAATACGAGAGCGACAATATTATTGAGCTTTTTATGATAAAACACAACGAAATCAATTTGATATTTGGTAGTCGATCGTTTAAACAAAAAATCGAATAAGATAAGCTAACTTTAATGCCAAAACAAATTTTCATCATAATATACAATTTTATCCTTAAATTATAATATAAAAAGCATTAACATGATTTTTAAAACAAAGTAGAAATTAAATTAGGGGTAACTATTTCATTTTTCCTCTTTTGGCCAATTATTTTATTTCATTACAAATTTGTCTTTAAGACACCAATATATCTTTAAACCTTATTACAAAAAATATTAATATAACTTTATATTAAAAATAGATTGTATTTTGGGATAACTATTTCATTTCTCATCTTTCGCCCATTTATTTTGTTTCAATACAAATTTATCTTTAAGATACCAGTATATCTTTAAATCTTATTACAAAAAAAATATAATATAACTTTTATTAAAAATAGATTCTATTTCGGGGTAACTATCGCCAGAATATCCATAGAGTATTTGAACATCTTGTTCCTCAAGCTTCGCACGGTTCAATGTAGCCTTAAAAGTCTCAAAGGAGGGAGTGCTAAGGCGTCTTTCAGTATTTGCCACATCTTCCATCTTTACCGAATACCACTTCATAAACGTCGAACACGTAATATCAAAGGTAGCCATCACTATTTATCGTCTACGTGAGAAATCTTCACATATACGTCTGAGATCCAGTGCTTGCAGCGTTAACTGAGCACGCAGGGTTGAGATATGCCCAGGTAGTAGCAGGAGACACGTGACCTTTGATCACTCATACAGGAGGCGGAGCTTAGGACTTTCCCTATACATACGCTACTATTTAATTATTTGGAGAGATGTTACCCATTGAAGTTTAATTGACTTAGAAATAAATATTCAAACCTTTATTCCTTAATATATGTAGTGGGGGGCAATTAAATATATGAAATAACTTTGCTTACCATAACAAATAAACTTCAAATATGTATATTAGGGTGGAGCGAAAAATACTTTTTTTCTAGTGTGAAGTTCTAATAGTGATTAAAGGTTGCATTTAGTGGACGATATATACCTGCCAAAATATGAATTCATTTGTTTAATATTTTCAGCTGCCACCAGGGGGCTAACGTTAACACAATTTTGGGTAAAAAGGAAAAAAATGCTTCTATTTTAGGTTTATCAAACTATTATAAAATTTTATCTTAGAATTATCTAATAGTTTCATTAAGATTCTTAAATGGTAAGAATTCGTTTTGTAAAAATGCCTTTTCATATGCTTAATATCTTCAGCTGCCACAAGAGGGCTGAAGTTAACTTAAAAATGACAATTAAGTATGATTCTGTATTTACTTGAAAAAGGGAACAGTAATAAATTAGGATGTCTCTCCTCCTTTATACTGGCTTGAGACAGTTAAGAAACGTTATTTCGTGCCTTAGCGGAGTTACCACCCTTTCCCCAACCAACCTCCCTCAAGAAAGGGTTCTTGCTGAAGACTATTTAGTAATTTGCTTTTGTGTCAAATTTGGCTGTTTTTTCCTTGATTCTAATGTAGCACGAATCCAACCGTCTCTGTTTGTAGGTCCGCAGACTGATCCAGCAGCGTCTGTAACAAGCTTGACGCATCTCTCTACGGCTTGTGTATGACATGGAAACTGAAATAATTCTGAATGAAGAGTAGTACCATGTTTGATGCATGATTCAATATCATCAAGAGAAACTCCTTTGGTTATCGGTGGTTCTGCTATCTGAAAATCTTGCCACATAATGAGATCTGTATAGTCTTTGGCATAAAAATTTATTTCTGGCACCTTAAAATACCTGATAACATCTGTTTCTTGAATGCATGCCCTTGCTTTTATGATACGCCTAAATCCCAACTGACGCACATGCTCCCTTTCATCAGCTATCATTGCAATGAGAATGTTTTCTTGATTTGCGTAATATGCATTTCGCTGAATGACTGAGTCATGTACTCTCCTAAGCTCTTCACGGAGATACCGGCTTCTTGCAATCATATGCCACATATGTTTAGCACCATATTGGCATAATGGTTTACGCTTTATCTGAAACCACATTGGTGCGTATACCCTAACAATGAAAGTAGCTAATTCTTGTAAATTGCCTGAAGGATTCTCTGTGCTTGCATATAACCGCAGAGTCCTGTTTGCTGTTTTGAGCCACCTTGAATGTGATATATTGCCTGGACTCTTATGACTAAGACTCTTTGAGAATGTTCCACTTGATATAGCCTTGTGAATTTCAAGAAGGTATTTCTGGTCAGTACTTATGTCATCTACATCAACTTCACACATGTCCTCTTGAATTTCAATGGGTTTGAAGTTAACTACGGGAAGCTTTTCACAGTCTGAAAGTGCTCGGCCAATTTCTCCTGAAAATGCTCTTGGTCCAGTAGTGGTACCATCCAAGTGATGAAACAGATGGCACAATGGAAGTTCATTAAGGTGTAAAAGGCATATCAGCCATTGCAATGGCTTATTAAAGGCTTCTTCCAGTAATCTTATTGTGCCTCCAATACTACCAGTGTTAACCACTGTCGAATCACAGCCAACTGCAACGATGTTCCCTATATCAACATTCCTTTCTTTCAAGCAATTCACTAGCGCTGTGCAAATGTATTTAGCTTTGCCACTGGAAGGTGTCACATGTGCAAAGTACAGAGAGTGTGGTTCAGATATTATGCTGATATGCTCTTCGCGTTTGGTTCTTTGGTGGTTAGAGCCATCACTCTCCTGGACTTGAATAATTGTTTTATCCTTTCTGCCATCAAAGTATAATCCCCGCATGGTTTTTGGCTCTCCTATCTGTTGTTGTTCCTTTCTCTGTTTTGTCTTTCACGTCTTAGCTTACTTCTGTCTATAATATTCCCTTTGTCTTCGGGAGTAACAATTTTAAGATCTGCCAATACTGCAGAAGCAATAGCAGCCCCAGCTCTGTCCGACATTTTAAATCTATCACAAGTAATTGCTAATGAAGGCAGTGGCTCACGCATCTGTTGTTCTGATATTACATATTGAGTCGAGGTTGTATCTTCCTCATTATCTTCAGATATCTCTTCTAGTTGTTGAAGTTCACTTGTCTCTGTTTCGATTTGTAAGTTGGACGTATTGGTTATAGCAGCACTAGTTGTTTGTGAGGATTCCAGACGTGCTTTTTCCATTTCCTTTCGATGTTCTCTTGCTTGTAATCGTCTTGTGTGTGCTATGTCAATGCTTCCTATCACCATTATTCTGCGTGTTCGTTGGTCATTTAAAAAATCCTGCTCTTTTGGAGGGACTTTCTTACTCTTTTCACATGAGCATCTCCTAAACTCCTTACATTTGCAGGTGCAGATGTCAAACAAAGTGCATTTTGAAGAGTTTTCAAATTTTTCAAGCTGATTTTTGTACTTAGGCTGATCCTTGCGTGACTTGTATGGCTTTAATAAGGACCTGTATTTATCATGGTACACTCGCATCATCTGTAAAACGCGTGTATGTGAAACTATTGGCAAAGAGGCCTTCTTCCAAATATTTCTACCTTTTTGGAAACGCCTCTGCTATTTCAGAAAATGAAGGCTCCTTGTTATTCATCTGCTCCTTCACTAAATGTTTTGTGAACAGGTAATCTTTCATAATGCAGTTATAAGTTGGTAGTTGCATATCACTCATCTCACAAGGTACTTCAAATATGGCACACTTCATAAGTTATGTTCTCTAGTGAAATGTTTATATTTAGTATTTGATGCCATAATATTTTTAAGAAAAATTCACAATCACAAAATATCCTGTAACTTCAAAACATTATATAATTAATATATATAATATATTTTACAAGTATATATAATATAACTTATTATATAAATATATAATATATTATATTAATAAACTAAAATTATATAATACATTATAACAAGCATTTTATAATAAAATCAATATTATCTCTATATAAATCACTTTAAAATAAAGTTTTATAATATTCCGATCATATTAAAAAACTCTCCGTTCAACTGAGCGACTAGGCCTACTACCTAAGAAGACAAGTGTTAACACACTGTTCTAATGACTCACAGAAAGAAATTCCTTCACACCAAAACCTCCCCCACAACCCTCCCCCACAACATTCAGTGTAGTCTCAACATGACTCAGTTACTCTAAATTGTGTTAAATTCAGCTCTCTTGTGGCAGCTGAAGATATTAAAGCATATGAAAAGGCATTTTTACAAAACGAATTCCTATCATTTAAGAATCTTAATCAAACTATTAGATAATTCTAAGATAAAATTTTATAATAGTTTGACAAACCTAAAATAGAAGCATTTTTTCCTTTTTACACAAAATTGTGTTAACTTTAGCCCCCTGGTGGCAGCTGAAAATTTTAAACAAATAAACTCATATTTTGGCAGGCATATTTCGTCCACTAAATGCAACTTTTAATCACTATTAGAACTTCATACTAGAAAAAGGTATTTTTCGCTCCACCCTAATGTATATATAGTAGTGTATTCTAGGCTTTAATTAAAAGCCGCTGTACCGCTTAGAAGATTAATCCGTAAATTGAAATCTTACAACAATGAAGGAAATATACTAAATATTTTCTGGTTGATAGGCGCCAATGTGTGTGTATGTTATTGGTTCTATTGGAGTTAACCGTGATTTGGCGGTATTTACATTCGCGGTTCGACCCCTGCCAGCCCACAACAGTGCGCTTCAGTCAGTATCACTCCGCGCTACCAAAGACAATATTAGCAACAATGTTACCAGAGGGAGAGGTTACGCCAGTACTTTCCTCAGGACTTGAAATTACAGGGGGTGTTCGAATTTTTAATTGGGTGAAGGTCGAGGGGTGAGACCGTGGTGGCGAAGGTGGGCTTTATGGCACCATAGTAAACAAATGAAAAATGTTTCACGACCATTTTATTTGGTTTAACTCATCTTTGAAAATCATCACACAAATTAAAGTTGGCTACTCACGCCTTCTATGAAGCAATACATCGACATCCTACTTGGCTTCTTGTAATTTTGCTCAAGTTGACCTGATTTAAATATAACATCCTTTGTCATAGACAGGGAAAGCTGGAATGAGGAAGAATGTTCCAGAACTGGCCATTAGATTATTCGTCGTTTTTCTCCTGAAGGACATTCAAATTTCTGCTGTTACGTATTACATGGGTTTGTCTTCATCTCTTGTCCCCTATCTATCTACAGGCTCGGGCACTCCAACTAACCTAAGGAGAGATAAGAAAAGCAGGAGGATAGAAGAGAGTTTTGGGGGAGAAGTTAGATGTCCTCACCCCCCAAAGGGGTATACCTAACATAATTTTATCTATTTTATAAAATTTTCATCCAGTTCTCCGCACCACTATTTAATTTCTTCTGAATTTCTATTTGGCTTAAACTTCTCATCTTCGTGGTTGCTTGCCAAATCATTTATACATTATATACAGTAAGTTTATCTCAGCTCTTAGACAACTTCTTCACCGTCTCACCGGGATACGTTGTATGTAGTGAGAGGTCCAATATTCTTATTTTTGCAGCTAGATGATTCAGATCAAGGACTGTTAAGTAAAACATCTAAAATTTCCAAATGGTTACAAAAAGTAGGATGTTTAATCATTCCCAATTATTTATGTCTGTTCCATGGATACAAGTAAGAAAAGAAAATTATTAAAATTGTTTTGTATCTTTGCTGGTAAAAATAATAATTAAAAGATGCTTTGGATAGAAAGCCTGTCAGTAAGAACCAAGGAAATGTAGTCGAGAACAGTAGTCTTCACCTTCCGTTTCCTCTATCTTAGAGTTAAAGTCCTTTGTATAGTTTCAATGTTCGCAATGTCTCGTTTCTGTATGGGTTTGTGAGTACTGAGCAATATTCAATTATTGGTAGGACTAGACTCTTCCATAATTTCAGCATGATGTTTGATTTTCTGTTGCGGAAGCACCTCCAGATGATTCCCATTATTTTTCTAGTCGTTGTAATTTGATGTTATTGTGCTCTCTGAATTCTGCATCCGACGACATTATTACTCCAAGATCCATGACTTGTGGATTTAGCGTTATTTTTGGCTTGCAGAGTTTTGTACCCTTTTTTCTGTAGCTCCTTGTTATTACCATATCTTAGAAGTTGGAATTTTTTTCGTTGAACTTCATATTGTTGTCTTCTCACTGGAATAATGTTTCAATGTCGTTTTGTAATTTTCTAATATCGCCTTCGTTCAATATTTCCTTATATACAAAGCTGGGCACAAACCGTTAATCCGTTAATCGTTAATTAACGAAGTTAACTTTTTCGTTAACGATTTAACTTTTAAGTTAACTTTGAAAATCATTATCGGACTAATTAACTTCCGTTACATTTAACTTCCGTTAACTCAAGTCCGTTAACCCAAAAAATTCATAAATAAATGTTTAAAAGTTTCTATTATTTTCAGTGCTGAGCAGGTGCGCAATTAATCCGCCACTGTTAATAGTGATGAACGAATTTCCATTTCCGCAGTGCAAAATCAGGCGATAAGTATGACAACACCAAGGTCGCCAGGGTGAGGAAAAGCATGGAGGGTACAGTCGAGGAGGCCATGAAGCAGCAGTCCAACGAAGTGGGCAGCAACAGTGGAGGCAGCAACAACGAGGAGGAGGAGGAGGATGACTTCTTCAGTGCTGTCATCCAGACAAAAGAGAGCAGCAGAAGCCACAGGTCACTCAAGGGCAAGGCCCAGAACTTGGTCAAGACTTGGCTGGAGACCAACTCCAAGGACTTGCTGACATATGCTGCCTTCTTGGGTGAGCAAGTGTTGGTGGACTTGTTCATCAAGTTCAACACAGCCATCCCCTCCAGTGCTGCAGTGGAGCGTTTGTTCTCTATGGGCAAGGACATCCTGAGGGCCAAGAGATCATCCCTGTCCGATGAAAACTTTGATATGCTAATTTTCATGAAGGGCAACATGCATCTCATGGACAAAATGGAGAACGAGAAGAAGAGGAAAATTAAATTATATATATATTGTGTTTTTTCATTTTTTTTATAATAAAGTTAACGTTAACGGTTTATCAGTAACTTCCGTTACATGTTTAACGAATTAACGGATTAACGGTTAACGACGTTAACTTTTTGGTTAACGGATTAGCGGTTAACGAAGTTAACTTTTTGGTTAACGGTGCCCACCACTGCTTATATATCTTTGTGTCATCTGCGAAGCATGATGCAATAATGTCCTTAATATCTGCATCAATATCTGCGATCATTATTATAAACAGCAAGGGAGCTAATACTCTCCCTTGTGGGACAGAGCTCATGACTTCCGATTTAACTCCGATTACCACCGCTCTTTGTGTTATTTGCGTCAAGAAATTAAATATCCACCCTCCCAGCTTTCCAGTAACTTCTGTATTCTTAAGCTTGTGTGCTATGATTCCATGGTTACATTTATCGAAAGCTTTAGCTTTGTGTCTTCGACACAATATTTTCTCCTGGTGGTCTAGTAACTGTGATAGACATGATCTTCCAGCCCTGAAGCCAAGCTGATTTGGGTTGTATAAGTCTTCTTCTTGTAGGTAGTAGGTAGTTTTGCCTCTAATTATACGTTCAAGCATTCTATAAAGTGTGAGATGAGAGTCACTGGCCGATAATTCTTGGGCATTGGCTCTTTTACCACCTTTAAATAGGGGGAAATGTTCGCATTCTTTAAGGGGAGTGGAATTTGTCATGTGTCGAATGATTTCCTCCATAGTAAGTATAGCGGTTTGGCAATACTCTCTTTACATTTCTGCAGAAACGTGGCACCCCATGTGTCTGGCAGTACCACAAAGTACAGTACTGGCCTCACTCGTGTTCATTATCATGCTAAGAGACAAAGCCAGCGGTGTAAACAGCATTAATATACCAGCATCGTATGCAGACGATACAAATTTCGAAAGAAAAAGTCCGCGATGCAAATGTGGTGAAGTCTTTGCAGAGGGTCACAAACAAATATACAAATGGTCAGAAGGCAACATTATATTCAACATTAAAAAATTTCACTTCTTGAGATATGGTAGAAATGAGGAATTTTGTTAATATCCATCAACTGAAGCGTTGAAAGTGATGTTTTAAACATAAAATATAGCAATTTAACTTGAAGTAGTAGTATTATTAAATATTTAAATTAAACAACTGATTCTTTCGCAATAAAAATTAGGCGGCAACCTACATTTTAACACATAACTATCATATCTACAGCTAATTACGCAAAACTGCATTTCTCTTTCATATATATATATATATATATATATATATATATATATAGAGGGGTCGACCGCAGGTCGATCCTAAACCGTCGTTCAAACTCAATAAAAGTAAAGTATATAATATTATACACCCTAGAGCATATCGTATATACTAAACTAATTGGAATTACCTGTTTGATAACTTATGCGATCTAATGACTGCAATAACTACATGTGGAGAATCTGGCAAATATTTTCTAAACACACTCCATCAATGCCATATTATTCAGCGTATTGTCACAAGCACAACTAAATGTAAAAGATTGGAGGCACCCATAATGCAATTTACCAGACGAGAAGCTGCTGAACAACTCAAATCTAACTGTGAAGGGGCAAAGCCCACCCAAAATAGGGACGTAGGCAAGAAAAGGGTTAAAATAATAATAATAATAGTAATGCACTCAAATCTCTCTCTTTCTATCTTTCTCTCTCTTTCTCTCCATCTGTTTGTCCTGCGCAGATTCGACTATCGTATTGCTCAGTACTCATCCGGCCAGGGTGCTTTTCAAAGTCCCTCTCTAGAAAGCAACTTTTTCTTACGTCAAATTACCCGAATGAGGCGGGGTACTGCAGAGGGGTCAAAGTAGGACGGTCTTCAACAGTTCATAAATCACTTAGCCTGTTATGCAGGCAACCTGGTCCAGGTTTGATGAGGGCATACAACACTACTGTTAACAAATCCAATTTAATGTTTATTATACCTCTTCCTAATAATGCTCTAGCTTGTCAGGATACAGTACCAACTGAAGCATCTTATCGCTGTGACAATGCATTTTCCCCTTATGCCAAAATAATGTAGCCAAAAGTATCCTGAATGCAATAGTATATTATTTAAGACCATTAAGGAACTGTAATATCTTCAATTCCTTAAGGGTGAGGGGGGGAAGCAGACAAATCTCAATTATTTATTTTTATTACTTATCTTCATACATCATTTTCTCTGAACTTCCTCAGTGGCAATAAGAAGCCTCCTGAAGGGAACAACTTAATTGTAGAATGGATAGACTTTTCTTGAAACTTAATATGTAAGAGCAATTTGCCTACTCTCTCAAATAATTATCTCTTTTCATGGTCCATCTGCGACCAACACAGTGTTTTCATGTTCACTTATTACCTAAGAGTCTCATTTAAAATTTTTACCTCTGTGCTTTTGAAATAACGCTTCACTATTGAGTTAACATTACAAATAGGTACGTACTCTTGTTAGTGGGTAAATAACATCCCCTTAATCTGATGTGTGTAAATAATGTATTTAAGTAAGATTTAATTGCATCTTTAACTGATAACTCATCGACCTTGAGGAAGCCCCCTTTAGCCAACATTTAGCAAGGTTAGGCCATCATGCTCTACATTGATTAATATCAGAATTAGGTTTATTTGGTGTTAAGTCGTTCAAGCGAGACTGTGTTTGATTTGTGTAAGCTGCATGTTGCACTCGGGTGAAGGAACGAGATGTTCTCTTGCACTCTCGGCCGTACATAACAAGGTACACCGGGCGTATCTGGTATTATACGGAAACAAGCATCTAGCCTTCTTTGAAGACTTCAACTTTGACTGTTGTGACGGTCATAAGAAACGACCATTTTAGACTTTGACAATATCTCAGGATGTATCATAACGCCCTGGGCTAGTGTTACCATTGTGCTGTAGTACTACGGCTTTCCACTCCAACCTGAGCGCATGAAGTCGTCCTGAGTTACCCCTTGCCTTTCATATTCATCAGTTTCTAAGAATCATAAAATCGGGGTCTTTCTTGTCGATACTTTAAAACTTGATGCATCGAGTTTAATGTATCGCTAATAAAGATCCCTTTTTGTGATTCTTAGATTCCGTGATTCCTTGAAAACGAAACACCGGATTTTATCGAACCCAATATATGGCCGGTGTGCAGCCCCGATCCTTCACCACTAGATTATAGTGTTTGGGAATCCCTGAAGTTCAAACTTTACATCCTTGGTAACAATAAGAGACATAGATGAACTACGCGAAAAGATTCTGCTCGGCTGGGAGGTGTCTCAACGATATGTAAACAGGTGTATTGATCAGTGCGTCCACATTTGCAGGCCTGCTTTGAGCAGGAAGGAGGGCACATCGACTAACTTCTCAAATAAGACCAACAACATGCTAAGGTAAGCATCTATGAAGTTTGGGAGCTCTAGTCCCCTTACTTTTTTTAATATGACAGTTTACCTCTAAGGGGTCACTTTTTTTACCCACCCTATATATATATATATATATATATATATATATATATATATATATATATATATATATTCAACTGCAAAGAACACGCAGTATAAATAACGTAAACGACGCTTGTATAGGAGATATTCCGCGCAACGAGAGAGAGAGAACGAAACAAATGAAAAAATGAGGTAACCACCCGGGAATCGAACCCGGGATCTTCCGATTGCCGGTCAGATGCGATACCATTACCCCATGGGCCTCACTCTTCCAAATGCCGTAATTCTTCTACATACTCGCAGAAACCAATGCCCCAAGGGGGCACCTTCCGCATGCCGTAACATTATATACATTCAACTGCAAAGAAACACGCAGTATAAATAACGTAAAGAACGACGCTTGTATAGGAGATATTCCGCGCAAGACGAGAGAGAGAGAACGAAACAAATGAAAAAATTGGTTTCTGCGAGTATGTAGAAGAATTACGGCATTTGGAAGAGTGAGGCCCATGGTGTAATGGTATCGCATCTGACCGGCAATCGGAAGATCCCGGGTTCGATTCCCGGGTGGTTACCTCATTTTTTCATTTGTTTCGTTCTCTCTCTCTCGTCTTGCGCGGAATATCTCCTATACAAGCGTCGTTCTTTACGTTATTATATATATATATATATACAGGGTGGCCCAAAAAAAATGCACCAATTTTCAGAATGATATCTCAATAACCATTGCAGTTAGGGATTTTAAAAACAACCAAATGAAAGATAATTCTTTTCTCTTTAAATACTTATTCAATAGCTTGATGGTTATAAACCCATGTAATGCGAAAAATTGGCTTATAAGAAAAATATCAAAAAAAAGTTGCGCATTTATATTTATTCCTTTTATTTTTTTCTAATTAATTATCTTCTAATTTACGGTCTTTAACGAAGTTCTGTGGTTTTAAGTTAAACCTAATTTTCAATAAATGGCTCAATCTGCCCTCCATTATGGTCAACCACAGCCTGTAATCTCGCCCTCCATTTTGAAATTGCCTTTGAGATCGTCACTTGTGAGAGATTTTCCCATGCAGCCTGAATTCGTTCACGAAGATGGTTCACATCACGGATTTTCTGACCATGGTAGACCTCTCTCTAAGGCAGACCACACAAAGTAGTCAATGGGGTTTAGATCTGGGCTGCATGGTGGCCAATTATTTGGTTCGATAAAACCAGGACAATTATTATTGAGAAATGTTAGTTTCCTTGGCTGTATGAGATGGGCTCCATCTTGCATGAACACAAAATCAGTGCTCGTCTCCTTGATCTCTGACAACATTGGAGACAAAATGTCATTACAATAGTAAATTGAGTTAATTTTAACGCCTCGCTGAATAAAAATGATGGATGTTTCGTTCTCAGATGACGCTGCAAGGGAAACCATTATTGAATCTGAAAGTGTTTTTTTCACGCAAAAGTCGTTTTGGGTCAACATGAGTTTTTGTCGCCACTGCTGCAAGAAACCCGATCATTTTGGGTATTTCGTGGTGTTTCGACCGTAAATCGTTTCTCATCAGAAAACCAAATTTTTTCACAGACTCATTTGACCGAAATCTTCGCAATATATTTTTACATCGATGGAAACGTCTTTCTTTCACAGGCTCCGATAAAGCAGTAACCTTCACCCTCTTAAATGTTTTCAACCAAGATCTTTTCGAATTATTCGCTGTACTGATGAACGTGAAATCCCGGTTTCTTTCGCAACTTCACGTTCACTTTTACTTGTTCCCGGTTGTTCCTCTTGACTTAAAACCATTTCATTTACTTTTTCAATGTTTTCTGGCGTTCTAATACTTTTTGGTCGACCACTTCCCGGACGCCGTTGACTGCTGCCGGTTTCTTTAAGTTTTTGTAAAAAATGTGCCCCAGTTCTTTTTTTCCATTTTCTATTTGGAAATTCGTAAAGGATTCTGTTTAATGAATATCCTTTTTCTTCACGTAGTGCTTGTATAATGTTCTTATCAGATTCTCTCAATCCCATCTTGAGGGTCTGGAATAGAAAAATTTCATTAAAATTAGGATCAAGGAATAAATATAAATGCGCAACTTTTTTTGTATATTTTTTTAGGAAGCCAATTTTGGGCATTATATGGGCTTATAACCATCAAGCCATAGAATAAGTATTTAAAGAGAAAAGAATTATCTTTCATTTGGTTGATTTTTTTAAGTCCCTAGCTGCAATGGTTATTGAGATACCACTTCTCAAATTTGGTGCCATTTTTTGGGGGCCACCCTGTATATAAGGGTGTGTCAATTTTGGGGGTGAAATGACTAAATTGAAAATCATGTGATTTGGTAGCAATTTAATGTAATCATTAGGCACACAAAATAATATACTTGCTTCAAAAACAATAAAAAATAACTACTTACATGAATTTTAATTCAAAAATTCCATTTTTCCGTAAATTCGTAACAAAATAACAAATGTGCGCAAACATCCTATCAACATTTAAAGTGGCAATAAGATATCATTCAGAGTCTTTATTTGAAAGTAACCAATGCAGTCATGTCCTTTTTGCTGCGGTTCCTTGACATCAGCATTCGGCTTGCTACTTGCGCTTTGATGTAGCCTTCTCGCCTCTCGTGACTGTAAACTTGACTAGCTGCTTCTGTGACCATTTTCACACATCTCTCCACACTCTGAGTGTGAGAAGGCCACTTTGGCACTTGCATTGGGGCCTCTTTAAGTTGTGTTAAATCTTTGTTTGTTATACATGTTGTCAGTGGTGGCTCCAAAACTTCCAAACTCAAGTTAACTAATTCTGACAATTTCGTGGCATTGACGTTTATCGGAGGTACCTTCCTTGTCTGAACAGAGCAGTCTCCCAGCTGGTCATCATCTAGTGATGTTCCTCTAAGCTTTAGAATGATTTCCACAGCCTCAGTTCGCTCTTTGGTACATTGGCTGCAGAGTATTGCTTGCAAAACTGCCTCTGGCTTAGCATACCAAGCGGACCTTCTCACCACAGGTAACACGATGTCCATCACTACTTTCCTTTGGGTTCTCAGTAGCTGTAATTGAAACAAGATGTGGTTGGGCCCCTCCATCCACATTGGATTAAGTTTTACATTGAACCAGTGAGGAAGATAAAACCCAATAATAAATTCAACAATCAACATCAAATTCTGTAGCATTTTGCCCTTCAGTGCATGTTTGGAAACCCAAATCCTGCAGAAACGAATCGCTGTAGTTAACCAACGACTGTGACTTACGGGTCCAATCTCAAGAGAGCCAGATTTTGAGCAACTCTCCTGATCTGACTGCTTGAACAATACGATAAGCGTAAGATTGATCCGTGCTGAGGTCTTTGATAACTTCTTCAGACAACACTGGAAGGGGAGGGCCTACTTCGACCTTTGGAAATTTTGTATTTATTTCTAATTCCGTTGCTTCATCTAGCATGTTGCCAAGGGGCCTGCACCACTTGTTGTTGCTCTTTGTAGGACCATCAAGTTCCTGGATGAGACGACGAGGAGGTAGTTCCCCTGTGTGCAAATCACATACAATCCAAACAAGCCTTCTTCCAGGTTTTTTCTCTAAATGCGTCATAACACCGCCCTGTCATCCAGTGTTCACCGCAGTTGAGTCTCCACCAACGGCCTGCAGTGAACTGTCAAGTCTTCTTTCTTGAAGCCAACATATTATTTGATCAGCAATTGCCTCTGCATGTTTCTTGCCTTCTACTTCTGCTTCAGGAACAAAGTGAAACAAATAGCGGCCACCAGGTTCGGAACACACAGAGTAGTGTTCTTCTTTGATGAGACCGGGAAACTTTCTGTCCATTCCCTCTACCTCTAGGAGAACTTTTGTGTCACCTCTTCTTCCATCAAACAAAAGGCAAGAGAGACCTTCCTCCTTCAAATCTTTTTCATGCTAATCAGATATTTCCTTCATTATTTTTTCTTGTGCTCTTCTTATCTTATTATGATCTATCACTAAGGATGTATCCTCTCGGCTGATGAGGCCTGCATCTATCCAAGCGGCAGTGGCAATCTCTGCAGTCTCTCGTAGCCCCGTATGGTGGCGAATACTGGCAAGGGCAATGTTTGAGATGTCTTTAGTGTTGTCTTTCATTCTCTTCGGCGAAGGTTCACATGGCATTTTGGAGCTATCATCTGATGTTGCTTCTTTCTGTTCATCTGAAGAACTTTCAAAGAAGTGAGAAACCTCTTGATAGAGCTCTTCATCTCTTTGGGTGGCTTCTTCACTCTTCTTTTTCTTCCCTTCTTCCCTCTCTCGGATTTTCTCTTTTTCTTAGCAATAACAATCTGTTTTTTGGTTTCTGAATAATCTGCCGAACCAATCTGCATACTTCCTTGGCCTCCTGCCTTTGTTCTCTGCGCCTTTATGAAAGCCAGCTCCAAAACAGGGATCTTCTTCTCACGAGGACAAGCGACAATCAATGTGAGGGTGAGGTTCTCTTCTGCATGAGGGAGGACAATTGGCTTCAGAATACAACTCTATGAGACACTGGCAGTTAAAAATGTCAAGAAGAGTATCAAGTGTGTGCAGAAATTTATTTTTCTTTGCTAGTTTTCCTT
Organism: Bathynomus jamesi; assembly: GCA_023014485.1. Classification (NCBI taxonomy): domain Eukaryota; kingdom Metazoa; phylum Arthropoda; class Malacostraca; order Isopoda; family Cirolanidae; genus Bathynomus; species Bathynomus jamesi. The sequence continues at coordinate 48,388 of JAJOZX010001328.1, forward strand.
TACTAAGTTGATGTCTCAACTGCTTTGTGCTACAGCTTTGTTAATGTTAGCTCAATAGTTCTATACTGATTGAGTACAGGTGGTTTGAATAACATTAGCTTTTTCCACTGATGCAGAAGAGGGGGAATCATGTCCCTTATGAGCTCTTTCTCTGTGTAGTTCCTTCTATCCTTTGTATTTTGTTCACGGAGTAACCCTAGTCTCAGCATGTCTCGCACTGTTGGTAGTTCTGATACGGGAAGCTCCTTGCCTGTACCGACTAACAGGCTCAAGTGGCATGACGACTGACCTCTTGTCTTCAATTTTGGCATCTTAGGAATATCTGAAAAGAAAGAAAAACATTTAAGTATTTTATATCAATTACGATGTTTCAAAGTTTAGTCATTCGATGTTCTAAAATTCAATAAAAAATATTTCATGGGATTACAACATAATTAGACAGAAGAATATGATAATAATAAATAATTGTAATAATCAGTAATCCATACTTACAGTTAAAGTGTAGTATTCGTCTAGTAGAATAACTATGAAGTAGGTACAAGAGCAATAACAGCAAACCACCGTCTATGACATCTAAGAGGCAACTGAGGACTGAGAGTGAGGGACAGTTCTATTCATGTTGTGACTTGTACATTGTACGACAACTATATGACCTTGAAAACACTACATATGCGATCAGTGGGATAATTCTGTGACAGATGAATAGTTAATCAATTTATGTCCTATTACTTAGTAAAAGAGTAAATTTCTGAAACTTTAAGGTAAAATTGATGTAGGTAAGGGTTATTTTATTTCATTTTGGTTGGCCAATTTCAAGTTTTAACATGAAATGACACTATATTTTCACTACCAAAATTGATTTGAAAAAAGTTGACAAAATTGACACACCCTAATATATATATATATGTATATATATATGTTATATTCTACTGATGCTTCGAGTATAACATTGTACTCTCGATGATGATGATGACCTGAAGACGTCGTCTCTATATCTCGCTTCTCCAGCCCGTTTTGTTTTCCAGCAATTTTTTCCGCAAATTGTTTACAAACACTGCTTGCCGACAATGTTTGTGAGTGTGTACGAGACTTATTTCATGTATGACCTTGTCGATTATAATGTCAGAGGTGCATCGCGGTGTTTCATTGTTCGTATTCGTAACTTCTTACCGTGAATAAGTGCATTCCAGTGAAAAAAAAAACGTTAAAATTTTTTGTGCTATTCATTGATAGTGTGCATTTGAAGTGAGAATGGAGGCTTATTCAAAGAGAGAAATGGCAGACATGCATCTCATGTATGGACTTGCGAGTGTAATGCGGCCGCGGCAAGACGTCTGTCTGCTGAACGTTTCCGAATCGCTGCTTGCCAGAGAAGAAGGCCTTTCAGAGAATAGACGAGCGTCTTGGTGATGCAGGATCATTCAACAAGTGAGTTTCAGATGGTGGCAGACCAATCAGCACTGGAACTGTTGAGTTGGAGGAGCGGGTCCTGAATCTCTTGGAGGAACATCCTGGTGTCAGCACCTGAAGGATAGCAGCAGCAGAGGGTGTAAGATACACAAATGTGTAGAGAATTTTACGGGAACAACAGCTTTACCCATATCACATTCAGA